>JAINUG010000099.1:1762885-1890385 GCA_029706075.1 Aldrovandia affinis | reverse complement strand
AGAGCGTGTCTGTTACATAGCCGTAGTATTGAACCCTGAGGCTGAATAAATATGCAGTTCCTTCAGCCCCCCAGCATGCGCTCCACAACAGGATATTTCCTTATGCAAAAACTGGGAAAATCACAACCTGGGGGGACAACAATTCAGTCTCAATACGTGATACCAGTGCAAATGTGTGTGAAGTCATGTCTGTAGGAGGAACATTCATTTACCCATCACAGTCACCTGACTTCATTGACTGACTATTAATCCTTTGGGACCAAATTTCCTCCAAATGACCATCAGCGCAGTCCTGCTGGGGGCCCTGGACTGCTCCCAACACTGCACAGGGCGTGCATGCTCCCAAAGAAGGCCTCCAGACCTTGTTCAGCAGCATGGCAAGCCACCATTGAGCTAAAGATCAATCTACAAAATGTGTGCTTGATTCACATCAAATCTTCCATGACCAAGCAGCCGTCTAATTGACTGCTAATGGGGTCTCGAACGGCTCTCAGACTCTGACAAACAGCCCTGGTATTTGAAGGAGTAGAAAAGCACTGCCTGGCTACCAAAGCGCTTCTGAGTCGGAGTCTGAGAGGAGAAAGGAAGAGATGAGGGCAGGGGTGAGCAGTGGGTTTTGGACAGGCTCCCGCCAGGGACATTTCCCAGAAAGAGCCCGTGTGACATCACCATGCAACCGCACTCTATTCGTTTGCCGTTGTCGCGCTGTAGCCGATGTGGCGCTGCACCTTCATGCCGCTTGTGCTCCGTGATCCGATCCGTGATCCGCTCCGTGATCCGTTCCGTGATCCGATCCATGATCCGATCCGTGATCCGCTCCGTGATCCGATCCATGATCCGCGATCCGTGATCACATCGGTGCACTCTCCCCTCCAGCGCTAACAGGCCTCAGCCCCCCGCCTCCTCCCGGTCCCCCCACTCTGCTCTGCGGCACAAAGGGTCGCGCCCCTGAAGTCTTTTCCCACGGCAGTCTGTCCACTCTGTGACATCAGCGGTGTCCCGGGGGAGGGGCTCTGGCCGTGGGCTGTGACACGTGCGCTATGGCTGTGTGCTCAGACGCGGCCCCGTCTCTCCCCTTTCCTCGGGCCTGTCCCGTCTGGGCTACACACGTCTCTCTCTGTCCGCTGGCAGCGTTGGCCCTCCTCTGAGAACATGGCAGCATGGCAATGCAGTGCTCTTTTTATAAACGTTCAAGTCTCTGAGGTGTTTTTTTGGGGGGGTTTTCTCCACAGTCTGTTTGTTGATCTGTACGGTCCCCTCCCTTAGATTATCACGCCGTGTCGGAAGCTGATCCTGTGTGCAGAGAACAGGAAGGAGATGGAGGATTGGATAGCAGCTGTGCGGAGCGTCCAGAACAGGGAGCACTTTGAGGTGAGGCGAGGTCGGGAGTGAACTCCCCCCCCTTCGGCGCTGAACGTCACTGACCTCTGACCCCCCCCCCTTTCTCCTCACACAGTCCACCCAGTACAGCATGGATCACTTCTCCGGGATGCACAACTGGTACGCCTGCTCTCACGCGCGCCCCACCTACTGTAACGTATGCCGCGAGGCGCTGTCCGGAGTCACCTCTCACGGCCTCTCCTGTGAAGGTACGCGTCGTCAAACCCATTCCACCAATCAGCAGGGAGCTTTTTAGAATTTCTGTCAAGCAGGGTAGCGGCTCCATGAACAGAGAGCTTTTTTCTCAAAAAGGTTATGAATGCAGAGCGCTTGTGGGAGTGTTTGTGACCACAGCTTTTCTGGAGAGCTCTTTAAGATTTTAGTACCCTTGGTTCTTGAGGTCCGTTTGAACCGCTGGCTTCGCTGACCTGCCCTGTGGGTTCCCTCCTCAGTGTGTAAGTTCAAAGCGCACAAACGCTGTGCCGTCCGCGCCACCAACAACTGCAAGTGGACCACGCTAGCATCGATCGGGAAGGACATTATCGAGGATGAGGACGGGGTAAGAGCTGAGTCGGTTAAGACGAGGTGTGGCGGCGCCAGTGTCCTGCCCTAACGTGCGGTGTGGTGTGGTTGGCGTTCAGCGCGCCCCCTCTCGCCCTTACCTCAGCGCTCTCTCTCTCTCTCTCTGTTCCTGCAGATTTCAATGCCCCACCAGTGGCTGGAGGGGAACCTGCCTGTGAGTGCGAAGTGCAGCGTGTGTGACAAGACCTGCGGCAGCGTGCTCAGACTGCAGGACTGGCGCTGCCTCTGGTGCAAAGCCATGGTGAGAGAGTGTGTGTGTGTGTGTGTGTGTGTGTGTGTGTGTGTGTGTGTGTGTGTGTGTGAGTGTGTGTGTGTGTGTGTGTGTGAGTGAGAGAGAGAGTGTGTGTGTGTGAGTGTGGGAGAGAGTGTGTGAGTGTGTGTGTGTGTGAGTGTGTGAGAGAGTGTGTCTGTGTGTCAGGCCCCTGTGAAAAATGGTATAAAAAATCATTGTGGGTCAGTGTGTGAGAGAGAGTGAGTGTGTGTGTGTGTGTGTGTGTGTGTGTGTGTGTGTGTGTGTGTGTGAGTGAGTGTGGGGAGAGAGTGTGTGAGTGTGTGTGTGTGAGTGAGTGTGAGTGTGAGAGAGAGTGTGTCTGTGTGTCAGGCCCCTGTGAAAAATGGTATAAAAAATCATTGTGGGTCAGTGTGAGAAAGCGAGTTACTGCATTCCTCACGGAGCCGGCCTGCGTGTCTGCAACTGCTCTTTAACTTAAACTCTCTGTGTATTGTAGAGTCAAATTCTGGAGCTGTATTTACATGTTTCATGCAGCTTTTGACATCGATGGAGTTAAGATTAAAATATGCATCTGCATGTAAGTTATTGGTAGCTGTTTTTCCGTTTGGAAATGTATTTTCCTTATTTTATTGTTAAGCTAGTTAGTTAATTGCCTACTCTGTGTGAGGAGCAGTCGAGGCGTTCGGTTTAGCGGTCTTTCCCTGGCGCACAGCTCCAGGCGCATTGCCATTGCCAATGACGATCACTGTTAGTATTATTTTTGGAAACTTCTTTCTTCAGTTTTTTTCCTAGTTTACAGTGGGTTTTTCATTGAGTTTGTTTATTATTTGTTTCTTGTTCTGTTGGGTCCTGTTGTCTTAAGTTTCTGAGCACTCGGCTTGGCGCCATCCCTTCCATAAATGTAATACTTTTGGCACGCCGCTCTGGCATTCTACATTTTTGGTTCCTCCCCCCACTAAGTGGGCGACGGTCCTTCTTACAGGCAGCGTTTAAAGGCCATGCTACTAAAACCCTGACATTCTGCCCTATATGAGCTTAGTTTGCCCTCACTCAGAAGGTTAGGGTAGTCTCGTTTCACACTGGTGCCTCTGGTTATTGGCTTCCTTTGAACAAACCGGTCCATTTTGTGCCAAGGCTATTTTCATGGAGTTAATCCATCATCAGGAGGCCTCAGGGAAACTGAGAGTGCCATCTTGTGGCAGTTTTTCTGTAGTGCCTTCTCATGGACTTTGTCATTAAAGTCATGACCCTTTGTATACGGAATAATGCTGTCATGCACGCTGTGATCCATGATATTGCAGCACAGAGATTGTGTGTGTGTGTGTGTGTGTGTGTGTGTTGTGTGTTTCATGTGTAATGGCCTTTTATGTAATGTGTGTGTCTCTCACACAGGTTCATTCCGTGTGTAAGGAGCAGTTGTCCTCCAAGTGTCCGCTGGGTCAGTGTAAGGTGTCCGTTATCCCCCCCACAGCGCTCAACAGCATCGACTCCGACGGTGAGTCAATCTCGCCCCCCCGCCGAGTCTCTCCCCCTGTCCCTTGCGTCGGCACGCCCCAACCTTATCACCAATCTCAACAGAAATCTCCCCAACCTTTACCTGTGGCAGACCTCTGTAAACCCGGGGAATCTACACAGCTCTGGGTGGCTGGACGGCTCGATTGGTTATTTGGCTCTGCTCTCTGCTCAGGCTTCTGGAAGGCCAGCTGCCCCCCCTCCTGCACCAGCCCCCTCCTCGTCTTCGTCAACTCCAAGAGCGGAGACAACCAGGGGGTCAAGTTCCTGCGTCGCTTCAAACAGCTTCTGAACCCCGCACAAGTTTTTGACCTCATGAACGGAGGGCCACACCTTGGGTGAGATGCCTGTACTACATGCTGGCAGGTCAAGTGTGTGTATGTGTGTGTGTGTGTGTGTGTGAGTGTGTGTGTGTGTGTTTGCATGTGTTTGTCTCTATGATACTGTGTGTAAGATAGTGTGTGGGGTATATGTGAAAGGGAGAGAGTGTTTGTATGTGTTTGTCTCTATGATACTGTGTGTAAGATAGTGTGTGGGGTGTATGTGAAAGGGAGAGTGTCCGTCTGTATGAGCCCTTGTATGTCGGTGTGTCAGGACTCTCTTTCTCCGGCAGCTTGCGACTCTTCCAGAAGTTCGACACGTTTCGCATCCTGGTGTGTGGGGGAGATGGTAGCGTGGGCTGGGTCCTGTCAGAGATCGACACTCTGACTCTGCACAAGCAGGTAGGCCCGTCCTGTCCTATTTTCTATAGACACTGACTAGGCCAGCACTGTCCCAGATACTGACGGCAAGAAGGCCAGTCCTGTCCTATTTTCTATAGACACTGACTAGGCCAGCACTGTTCCATTTTCTCTATTCATAAGTCATGTAACATACAGTTGAACCCTTTGTTCGGATGGGGGAGGCACTGGTTTCTGTGTACATGGCAGAGAGCATGAGATATCTGAACGCACACATTCACAAGGTGTTATGCGCCCAGGGGAAACCGGGTTAATGTACTTTCTGGCCCCTGTGCTAATTCAGTGGTTAAAGCGCACATTGGACTGTTCTCTGAAAAACACCTCTTTTTACCTCACAGTTATTATTCATAAAGCATGTTTAATTGGACTTTCAAATGTTTTGTAGAAAAGGTTTAGGCCTCTCTCTATATATATATATATATGTGTGTGTGTGTGTGTGTGTGTGCGTGTACGTTTGCGTGTGTGTAGGAGAAAGGTTGTGTCAATGTATAAGAACTTGTGTGAAGGAGTAGGTGTCTATACGTCTGTGTGTGTGTGTGTGTGTGTGTGTGTGTGGAGAAAGTTTATGTTGGAATGTGTAAGAAAATGGACGTGTTGAAGTTTGTATGTGTGTAGCCGTGTGTGTGTGTGTGTGTGTGTGTGTGTGTGTGTGTGTGTGTGTGTGTGTGTGTGTGTGTGTGTGTGTGTGTGGGGCTCAGGTGTTTGTATGCGTGAGTGTGTGTTCAGTCAAGGTCAGGTCCACTCTGTATGAGTGAGTGTGTGTTCAGTAAAGGTCAGGTCCACTCTGGTTGTGTGACTGTGTGTTTAGTAAAGGCCAGGTGTAGTAAGGTGTTTGTATGAGTGAGTGTGTGTTCAGTAAAGGTCAGGTCCACTGGTTGCAGTGAGTGTGTGTTCAGTAAAGGTCAGGTCCACTCTGGTTGAGTGAGTGTGTGTTCAGTAAAGGTCAGGTCCACTCTGTATGAGTGAGTGTGTGTTTAGTAAAGGCCAGGTGTCCACTCTGTGTTTGTATGAGTGAGTGTGTGTTCAGTAAAGGTCAGGTCCACTCTGTATGAGTGAGTGTGTGTTCAGTAAAGGTCAGGTCCACTCTGTATGAGTGAGTGTGTGTTCAGTAAAGGTCAGGTCCACTCTGTATGAGTGAGTGTGTGTTCAGTAAAGGTCAGGTCCACTCTGTATGTGTGAGTGTGTGTTCAGTAAAGGTCAGGTCCACTCTGGTTGCAGTGAGTGTGTGTTCAGTAAAGGTCAGGTCCACTGTGGTTGCAGTGCCAGCTGGGTGTGCTGCCGCTTGGCACTGGGAACGACCTGGCGCGTGTACTGGGATGGGGCTCCGCCTGCGATGACGACACGCAGCTGCCACAGATCCTGGAGAAACTGGAGAGGGCCAGCACCAAGATGCTGGACAGGTGAGTGCCAGGGAGGGAGCGGCGTGTGCCAGCTGCTGAGAGAGACGTGCTGGCAGCGAGACAGATGGCAGACGGAGGAGTGCGACGGACATAAGAGAGCATTGCACGTGCGGGAGAGCGACTGGCAAAGCGAGAGTTTTGTGCGTAGTACGTACGGTTTGGAACCGCAGGTGTTTTTAATTTTTTAATTTAACCTTTATTTAACCAGGCAAGCCATTAAGAACAAATTCTTATTTACAATGGCGGCCTGAACCGCAGGTGTACGTACGCGTAAAGCTGTTTGCGGTCAAAGAGGATGAGAAAGACTCCTAAAAGTCTTCCTATGTGGCAGGTGGAGCATCATGGTGTACGAGACCAAGTTCCCACGGCAACACTCCAGCTCCACGGCGACCGAGGACTGCAGCGACGACTCCGAGGTAGCCGGGGGCGCGGCCAGTGACATCACTTCCTGTCCCTCTGGTCCGCTCTGACCAGCCGTAACCCCCTGTCCCGCTTGTGACGCAGGTGCAGCAGATTCTCACCTACGAGGACTCGGTGGCTGCGCACCTGTCCAAGATCCTGACCTCAGACCAGCATTCTGTGGTCATCTCATCTGCGAAGTGAGTCTGATTCCACGCCGCCTCTCGGCTAACGTTTGGGTGGGCCCCTCTCACCTCTCGTCTGTCCGGCGCTTGTGTTCCCCAGGGTGCTGTGCGAGACGGTGAAGGACTTTGTGGCTCGTGTTGGGAGGGCGTATGAAAAAACTCCAGAGAGCTCTGACGAGTCTGAGACCATGGCCAAGAAGGTGAGCTATCCAGCTTGGCGCAGTGGTTAACGAGAGGTCTGATTGGTGGAGTGGTTCATGAGCGCTCTGATTGGTGGAGTGGTTGCTGAGTGTTCTGATTGGTGGAGTGGTTAATGAGCGCTCTGAATGGTGGAGTGGTTCATGAGCGCTCTGATTGGTGGAGTGGTTCATGAGCGCTCTGATTGGTGGAGTGGTTGATGAGCGCTCTGATTGGTGGAGTGGTTGCTGAGCGCTCTGATTGGTGGAGTGGTTGCTGAGGGGGCTTTTGTCGCCACAGTGCGGAGTGCTGAAGGAGAAGCTGGACTCGCTGCTGAAAACTCTAAATGAGGAGGCGCAGGCCTCCATGGTCCTGTCCACCCCGCCTCCCACCATCGCAGAGGAGCAGGAGGAGGGGGAGGGGGTGCTGGTGCCCCCACGCTCCGCACCCCCAGCGCCGTGCTCCCCCCGCCCCACGGCAGCCATCTTTAAGCCCCGCGAACAGCTGATGCTCAGAGCCAACAGCTTGAAGAAAGCCATCCGACAGATCATCGAGCACACGGAGAAAGGTAAGCACAGAGCGCACTTGTATGTAGTCGTGTTTTCACTGCACACTAAATTAAACTTTGGGCAGTAAGCCTCATGTTGAACCACGTTCTCTGTGGAAAGCAGTCCCATTGCACTCTGCAGTAGATAGCTCCTCTCTGAAAGACAAACACCAGCCCCCCCCCCCACTCTCACAGTCTCTCTGTCCATAGAGCTGTCAGAGGAAAAAAATGCTTTTTACATTTAAAAATGTGAAGGTTTCATAGCTGACTGTTGGATCACATTTTCATTGAAACATCCTTTCAACATTGTTTCTCTCTCTCTCTGTCTGTCTGTCTGTCTCTCTCTCTCTCTCTCTCTCTCTCTCCCAGCGGTGGATGAACAGAACGCTCAGACGCAGGAACAGATCTTTGCACTGGGGCCGGAGGAGGATGAGGAAGATGAGGATGACGAGGAGGAGTGCCGAGTGGAGGACAAGCTGTCCTTGCAGTCCTCTTATAGTGGGAACGCAAAGGGTCGCCCCGCCCTCAGAGGTCAGCACTTCCTGCACAAACAGGAAGTCGCATGTTTGGTTTTTTTAAACATAAAATTGATCTAACATGTTTTGGCAGCAGAGATTTAAGAGCACTGCCAGTGGTATGCATCGTGTCCCTGAAGAGAACAGCTGCTCAAACATGTTCAACTGATTTAAATTCACCCCAAAAAACCTGCTGTTTATTATCAACAATCAATAGCACTTTCTGCCTGGATGTACAGTGCCATCTGGAGTTCATTGAGAGTCCCCAGTAAGCCTGAATTTATATATTAGTCATTAGATATACAGTCAAGCCTGAAAGTCTGCACACCCCTTTCACCCTCTCCATGTTTCATTGCGTTACAGACTTATTCTACAATAGATTAAGTTCATTTTTTGTCTCAAAATTCTACACAAAATAGCCCATAATGACAAAGTGAAAACAGGTTTTTAGACATTTGTGCTAATTTATTAAAAATCTAAATGTTAAATATCATATGTACACAAGTGTGCACACCCTTTGATATGACACCCAAAAGTGAGCTGAGGTGCATTTTGTTTCCACTGATACTGCTTGAGATGTTTCTACAACTTGATTCTAGTCCAACTGTGGATCAATCAAGTTGGGCTATTTTGTGTAGAATTTTGAGACAAAAAATGAACTTAATCTATTGTAGAATAAGTCTGTAACGCAATGAAACATGGAGAAGGTGAAAGGGGTGTGCAGACTTTATGGCTTGACTGTAGAGAGATTAGTATATCAGCCGAGTGTACCAGTGGAGCCACAGGCCAATTCTGTCTGACAACCTGCACTATGGAGGGGGAGGCTAGGGGAATTGCTTTCTGTACATTTTGAACTGAATATAAAAATATGTATATATTGAGGGCCCCAGGTAGCATAGCGGTCTAACACACTTCACCGGGAGTGCGAGCTGCCTACTGTAGTGACGATTCAAAACCATACTACGTCAGTCCAGCTCTGGCCGGGAGCCCCGATCGGGGGCGGCGGGAGTGATAGTCGGCACGAGCTCGCTGAGGAGCAGTAGGGCGTTCCTAAAGAGCAGGTGGGCGAAGTTCTGTCTCGGAGGAGGCGGATCGTTGTCAGCCTCGGGGATAATAGCTTGACCCGGAGAACGGGCGGCGGGCTCGTGAGGGGAGGGAGAATCAAAATAAATAGAGGGTTGAATTTGCTACTAAATTGGGAGAAAACCGGGGGGAAAATGAGAAGCAGATGTAAATAAAAAATATATGTATATATATAAATCTAATAATGGTTGACAAACGAGTAGAAGCCTGTTGGCACCGTGGAGCTCTTGCGAAAGTTGAAACGATGCTTTGAATCCAAATTGTAAGCCTCTGCTCAAGTCCGTTCTAAATGTGGTCTTGGTTGGTTCCCTGTGTCGAGTCGGTGTTCAGTCAGTTCCCTCTGCTCAAGCTGTCTGTCTCTTCTCTGCAGTCTCTAAATCGCCATGTGAAAAGATCATCAGGAAGGGCAGCCTGGCCTTGGGCAGCTCCGCCTCACTTCCTGTAACAACAGGAAGCCGGGACAACATGCCGATGCTCAACACCAAGATCTTGTACCCGAGTAAGGCCTTTTCTCTCACTCCTCTCCTGTGTTGCGTTGCGTTGCGTTGTCTCTGCGTTTCTGTGCGTCCTCTCTGTGTTTGTGTTCAGTTGCCGTGGTAATCGCTGTATGTGCATTTAGGCCTGAGGGCGGGGATGTCTGGATCCCTCTCCACCAGTTCCGTTATCAGCAGGCTGCTGGTCAACGCTGACCCATTCAGCTGTGACCCAGAGAACCTGTAAGTACCCAAAGCCCTCCTCTTGCTCTCCCCTAAACTTCCCCTTCTCCCTCTCTCCTAAACCTGCCCCTCTTCCTCTGTTGAGATCTGTTTGTTTCTTTGTTTCAGGGACTGTTACACAGAGAAGTGTGTAATGAATAATTACTTTGGGATCGGACTTGATGCAAAAATCTCTCTGGACTTCAACAACAAGCGAGACGAACACCCTGAGAAGTGCAGGTAGCCCCACGGCACGAGACTTCAGTGCACTGCAGCTCACCTCACTGTCCCCCATCACACCTCACTGTCCCACACCTCACTGTCCCACACTGTCCCACACCTCACTGTCCCACAGCTCACCTCACTGTCCCACACCACACCTCACTGTCCCCCATCACACCTCACTGTCCCACACCACACTGTCCCCATCACATCACACTGTCCCACACCACACTGTCCCCCATCACCACACTGTCCCACACCACACTGTCCCCCATCACATCACACTGTCCCACACCACACTGTCCCACCCCACTGTCCCACACTACACTGTCCCCCATCACACCTCACTGTCCCACACCTCACTGTCCCACACTGTCCCACACTGTCCCACACCTCACTGCAGCTCACCACACTGTCCCACACCTCACTGTCCCCCATCACACCACACCTCACTGTCCCACACCTCACTGTCCCACACTGTCCCACACCTCACTGTCCCCCATCACACCACACCTCACCTCACTGTCCCCCACCGCACTGTCAGCTCACCACACTGTCCCACACCTCACTGTCCCCCATCACACCACACCTCACTGTCCCACACCTCACTGTCCCACACCACACCTCACTGTCCCACACCTCACTGTCCCACACCTCACTGTCCCCCATCACACCTCACTGTCCCCCATCACATCACACTGTCCCCACCGCACCGCTCCACACCGTCCCCCATCACACCTCACCGTCCCACACCTCACTGTCCCCCATCACACTGTCCCACCACACACACCACTGTCCCACATCCCACTCCACACCATCCCACTGTCCCACACCTCACTGTCCCCCATCACACCGTCTCACACCACACTGTGCCCCCCTGCCTGGTTCTCACCCTCCCTCTCCCCTCAGGAGTCGCACAAAGAACATGATGTGGTATGGAGTGCTGGGCACTAAGGAGCTGCTGCACCGGACCTACAGGAACCTGGAGCAGAGGGTGCTGCTGGAGGTGAGGCCCACAGGCTCACAGCACACAGGCCTGTGTTATCACATATGGCCCCGCCCTGCTGTGTTATCAAATATACCCTGCGTTTGTGTATGATTGTGTGGCCAGCTGTGTGTAATGATTGTGGCCCCTCGCTGCGTGTGTGTAATGGTTGTGGCCCCTCCCTGCGTGTGTGTAATGGTTGTGGCCCCGCTCAGCGTGTGTAATGGTTGTGGCCCCTCCCTGCGCTCAGCTGTGTGTAATGATTGTGGCCCCTCCCTCCCTGCGTGTGTGTAATGATTGTGGCCCTCCCTCAGCTGTGTGTAATGATTGTGGCCCCTCCCTGCGCTCAGCTGTGTGTAATGGTTGTGGCCCCTCCCTGCGCTCAGCTGTGTGTAATGGTTGTGGCCCCTCCCTGCGTGTGTGTAATGGTTGTGGCCCCTCCCTCCCTGCGCTCAGCTGTGTGTGTAGCTGTGTGTAATGGTTGTGGCCCCCAGCGTGTGTGTAATGGTTGTGGCCCCCCCCCTGCGTGTGTCTGCAGTGTGACGGCCGGCCCATCCCCCTCCCCAGCCTGCAGGGCATTGCTGTGCTGAACATACCGAGCTACGCCGGCGGCACCAACTTCTGGGGAGGAACCAAGGAGGACGAGTGTAATGGTTGTGGACGTATGTTCCACACTGCGTGTGTGTGTGTGTGTGTGTGTGTGTGTGTGTGTGTGTGTGTATGCGTGTGTGTGTGTGTGTGTATATATGTGTGTGGGTGTGTGTATGTGGTGTGTGTGTGTGTGTGTGTATATGTCTGTGTGTGTGGGGGTGTAGGTGTAGGTGTGTCTGTGGGTGTGTGTGTGTGGGTGTGTATGTGTATGTGTGTGTGTGTGCGTGCATGTGTGTGCGTGTGTGTGTGGGTGTGTGTGTGTGTGTGTGCACGTAGGTGTCTGCGTGCGTGTGTGGGTGGGTGTAGGTGTGTTGTGTATTATGAATAGTTAGTTATTTAGCAGACGCACTTATCCAGAGAGACTTGGAAGTATAATGTGGCATGATGCATTAAATACACGCCACAGAGGCCGCAGGAATCAGCATGAGGCTGAGTAAAGCTTAGTGAGTGTCACTGCGAGCGACGTGTCGATGGTGTTTCCTCTCTCCCCGGACAGACCTTCACGGCGCCCTCCTTTGACGACAAGGTGCTGGAGGTGGTGGCTGTGTTCGGCAGCATGCAGATGGCCGTGTCCCGCGTCATAAACCTCCAGCATCACCGCATCGCTCAGGTGAGAGCTCCACCCCCGCCCCCATACCACGTGTCCGTGCAACGCTGCGTCACAGATAGAGCGGGGTCACTCAGATCTGGCCCGCCAATCCAAATCCGGTTCTGCTTTTCTTCTCTCTCGGGGGGGTAGGTAATTGAACAATCAGTGCAAATGATTGGCCAGAGTGTCTTCACACCTGACTCCCAGGTAAAGGGAGGGTGGAGAAACCGCAGTGCTCGGCCCACGAGGACCGTGATTTGAGTAACCCTGGGTTACAGAGACAGGGGAGGGAGAGCCTGACCCGCAGTGCTCAATGTCGCCCCCTGCAGTGCCGCACAGTAAAGATCACCATTCTTGGGGACGAAGGTGTTCCAGTTCAGGTGGACGGCGAGGCCTGGATCCAGCCCCCAGGATACATCCGCATTATCCACAAGAACCGCACACAGACTCTAACCAGGGACAGAGTGAGTACCCCACACACACACACACACACACAATGTTGTACACAAAAAGATTGTTATGGGTCTGATGTGGAACTCCGCCCCCACCCCCCAGGCCTTTGAGAGCACGCTTAAATCCTGGGAGGACAAGCAGAAGTGTGAGTTCCCCCGGCCGTCGGCCCAGCATGCACTGCAGCCGGAGATCGTGTCGGAAGAGGAGGCGGCTCAGATCAATCTGTTTGGCCAGGCAGCTGGAGCCCTCATACACCGGTGAGACACACTTTCTGCTCCTCTCTGTCTCACACTCACCCTCACACCCTCCCTTCCCCACACACACACACACACCTCACCCCCCCACACACACACACACCTCACACACACCCCCACCCCACACACACACACACACACACACACCCTCACACCCCCCCACACACACACACACACACACCCCACCCCCCCCCCCCACACACACACACCTCACACACCCCCCACACACACACACACCCCCCACACACACACACACACACACCCTCCCCCACACACACACACACTCATGCAGAAACTTTGCAGACACATGTCCTTATATTTAGAAGTATCCATATTAAGTATTAACCACAGAATTTGTCACAGGAACCTTTGGTGAATTATAAAGAATGATGTAATCCTCCTCTGATTCTTTGACTCTCTCTCCTGTGTGTGTGTGTGTGTGTGGCTGTGTGTGTGTGTGGCTGTGTGTGTGTGTGTGTGTGTGTGTGTGTGTGCTGTGTGTGTGGCTGTGTGTGTGTGTGTGTGGCTGTGTGTGTGTGTGTGTGTGGCTGTGTGTGTGTGTGTGTGTGTGTGTGGCTGTGTGTGTGTGTGGCTGTGTGTGTGTGTGTGTGTGTGGCTGTGTGTGTGTGTGTGTGGCTGTGTGTGGCTGTGTGTGTGTGTGTGCGCGTGCTGTGTGTGTGTGTGGCTGTGTGTGTGTGTGGCTGTGTGTGTGTGTGTGTGGCTGTGTGTGTGCGCACTCAGTATCCGAGAGATTGCTCAGTCTCACCACAGCCTAGAGCAGGAGCTGGCCCACGCAGTGAATGCCAGCTCGAAGGCCATGGATGTGGTCTATGCCAAGAACACAGAGGTATGAGTCCCACCGTACACAGTCTCACACTACTTAAGCACACGCAATCACTCAGACACAGGTAACGAGTCACAAGCCTTAGACACACAACAAATATACAAGGCTTACGCACAAGATATAAGCCCCTTTCCCACATGGATTCCTTGACATCAATTATCCGGGTGAGGTAGTGTTTTTCATCGTTCCCATATATGTCTCCTATCCGGAAAAAAAATCAGTGTAGAGTCTTTTCCCACATGACATAATCGTTCCGGAGAGATTAGTCAATGCAGGATGTATTTATTTCAAGATTTTTTTATTTTTTTTAACTACATTCTGTCTCATTATACCTCGTTCGCGTAGGATGTCTGTTATTTTGTCGTAGACCACGGCATCTCCGACGGTGCCACAGAGCTGTCGGTTAATTTCATGGTCTGCGCGGATAGACAAAAATTCCCTTGTCTCAGTTAGTCCAATTTCCAGACATGTTCAGTAGCTAAAACAACCCCCAGGCCATATATTTAACACATTTTATGACCTTTCAAGAGTTACACAGGTTACACATTTCTTAACTATGCGCATAGAAGACAAAACTACTGGCAACGTTATATAATACCCAGCTATCAATCGGCTAGCTAGCTAATCTTCAGTATTTGGCAATGTGATTAGTTAATACAATGCGCCTATGCCACACAGCTATTTATTTGCATAATGTAATCTGATTTTTATATCGCAGTTAATTACTAACAGATAGATGGATGTGAAATGTTAGGAAAATAGTCTCCATAAACTAGCGTCAGCAACTAGCTGGATTTGAAATGCTAGTTCGCTAACTCGCGATTTAAATTGTTAAAATAATAGTTTAATTGTTTGGTTTGGTCATTTAACAAGCTAGCTAGCTAGTGCATTAACATAACTTACTATATTATATTGTTATATAAATTATATTATGAACGCACCCTTGTCTGGCAATGTTAAACCCTCATGCGTAAGAACGTCGTAAACGTTTGCGTGCTTCATCCGGCGATGTCACCGATTTGTGCGCTAGAGCCGTGGTGGAAGACTTCTGTAAATCTTACTAGGGTTGTGTTCGAAACCATTCACTCATTCCCTATTCCCTATATAGTGTTCCCTATGTAGTGTTCCATGTAGTGAACGATTAAACTGTTTTCGGACACTACACTGAACGTCATTTGCGTAAAAAAAAAATGTGCCTGATATTCAGGTGACGCAAGCGTTCGCCCAGTATCACGTAAACAAAACAAACACTCATGACAGCAGGTTGAAATGTACTCAGGTAGTATCGGGTTTGCATGTTCGGTTTTGAATGTTGAATCCCAAATAAATTGTTGAAATTCTAATGATGTGCAAGTGTGGTTTTGTCAACTGTGGTGCTGTCTGCTAGCCACTGCTTTAGCCACCAATAGCTACCGTTATGGAAGTCGTGAGCTAACTAAGACACGACCGCGTTGCATTGTGGTATACGGGAGAAATTGTAGGGTACATTCGCTGTTCACTAGAAATCGCTGTGAATTGTGGGTATTTTATAGTGGACTATATACTGAACGAAATTAACCATTGAGAATTCGGACACCACTACAAAATGGCGAACACACTATATATAGTGCACTATTTAGGGAATAGGGAACGGTTTCGAACACAGCCTAGGTCCTGATCCGCCCATCTTACACGGAAAAGCGACTCCAGCTCCTGTTCTCACATGACGCCAGCAGGGAAAATTACCGGAGCATTTACGGGTTAAGGTGCATGTGGGAAAGGGGCTTTATAGACACAAGCTATTGATATGGGGCAAAGATCTCAGGTCAGATAAAACAGGCCTTGCACACAGGATCGAGGCACAGGGCTTAGACACAACTTGATAAAAGGCTTAGATTCTATGCTTTATTCAGGCTGTTTCCACAGGGACTATGTACGGGCTGTTGATAGGGGTGTGTTTGCGCGAGTGTCATGTGTGTGTGTGTGTGTGTATGTCCCTGTGTCTCTCTGTAGGGGCTGAACTGCAGTGTTGTGGTTCAGATGGTGAGCAACGTTAAGGCCCTTCATAATGAGACTGAGCTACTGCTGGCAGGGAAGATGTGCCTGGTAAGTCTCTCACATACAAACGTGTGTGTGTGTGTGTGTGAGATGGATTGTGTGTGTGTGTGTGTGTGAGATGTGTGTGTGTGTGTGTGTGTGTGTGTGTGTGTGTGTGTGTGAGATGGTTGTGTGTGTGTGTGTGTGTGTGTGAGATGGATTGTGTGTGTGTGTGTGTGTGTGTGTGTGTGTGTGTGTGTGTGTGTGTGTGTGTGTGTGTGTGTGTGTGTGTGTGTGAGATGGATTGTGTGTGTGTGTGTGTGTGTGTGTGTGTGTGTGTTGATGTGTGTGTGTGTGTGTGTGTGTGTGTGTTGAGGTGTGTGTGTGTGTGTGTGTGTGTGTGTGTGTTGAGGTGTGTGTGTGCTCTGTGGACCTCCCTCAGAAGTGTGTGTATCTGGGCAGTGTGGGTGTGTGTGTGTGTGTGTGTGTGTGTGTGTGTGTGTGTGTGTTTGAGGTGTGTGTGTGTGTTGAGGTGCTCTGTGTCTCTGCAGCTGGACCCCCCTCAGAAGGAGCAGCTGAGTGGCGCTCTGGGCAGTGTGGGTGTGCAGCTGCGCCGGCTGGCAGACATCTCCTGGCTGTGCCAACTCATCGAGCCCACAGACGACGAGGTACCCAGACGCGCCCCAGCGCTCCAGCGCTTCGGCGCTTCCGCTGAGCCTCGGGCTCCCAGGGCTGTGGCTCACTCTGGCTCCTGTGCGCAGGTGCAGCTGGTGGACTTCTCCAAGCGTAGCCGCAGTGCCAAGTTCCGCCTGGTGCCCAAGTTCAAAAAGGAGAAGAACAACAAGAACAAGGAAACCAGTACCAGCCTCGGGCTGCCAGGTACTGTGTCTGCGACCAGCCCATCTCTCCATCTCCCTCTTTCTCACCGTCGACGTCTCTCCCTCTCTCCCTGCCTCCCCGCCATGCCGTTTCTCATATTGCCACCCTTTGTTCAGCTTTACTGACACCGAGAAACAGTTTCGACAAATCATTTCAATGCAATAATGGTAACCGCAAGGGATTGTGTGTCCCCGGTTGAATTGAAAAAATTAATGTCGAGCTGCGAACTTGTGAGCTAGCGTCCTGAATGGGCCACTAGAGATGCTAGACATTCTATACAACCTAGGCACTCCCAGTAATGAAATCATTTTATTTGTTTCAGTGAAAGAAAGCACAACACGTTTTTTTTGACCTACTTCTGCAATATAGGTGTCGTCGGATGGCATTGTGTTGTGTAGGCGGAAAACTGGGTGGGTGGATTTGTGAAAGCCGTATGCACCGGGGGATTATACAGGGAGTATACATCCCGCTCCTACAGCCGCGCGTTGCGTTGCGTAACGTAGAGGTGGAGGTCTGTGCTTAGCACCAAACTCTCTCCGTGTCCCACTAATGTCAGAGAGAGACACCGTCCCCCCCCTCCTGTCTCATAACCGTGGTTGGGTTCGGTTGAGAGAATAAGACCACCTGTGGTAATGCAGGGTGGGCACCCTCCCTCCAGAGGGTGGCGCTGTGGTGTGAAGTGATAGCCCGTGGTGCTCTACCTTTCTGCAGTGCACCAGTGGGGCACGGAGGAGGTGGCGGCCTGGCTGGAAGTCATCTGCCTCACGGAGTACAAGGAGATCTTCATCGGCCACGACGTCCGCGGTGCAGAGCTACTGCAGCTGGAGAGACGTGACCTGAAGGTAGAGCTCGCTCTTACCCCCCTCTGTCCATAAGCATCAGTGTGTGTGCGTGAGCGTGTGTGTGAGCGTGTAATCTTTATGCTGTGCTTGAGCTTTCTGCTCTTGTGTATGGGTATGTTTAATCCTTCAGCTCTCTATATGTACATATGTGTGTGTGTGTGTGTGTGTGTGTGTGTGTGTGTGTGTGTGTGTGTGTGTGTGTGTGTGTGTGTGTATTTAATCCTTGAGCTCCATTTGTGTCTGTAGTGTGTCTTTCTCTGAGTCAGGCTTGTGTGTGTGTGTGTGTGTTCCAGGATCTGGGGGTGACTAAAGTGGGCCATATGAAGCGGATTCTTCAGGGGATCAGAGAGCTCAGTCGGAACAGCAGTGCCAGCGAGGCCTAGCACCCCCCAACCCCCCAGCCGGCCCCCCCGCCCAGCCGGGCCCCATCATCCCGACCCGTCTAGCCTGTGGAGGAGTGCTGCTATCCTAACGGGGACCAATCACGTTGCAGAACCTCAACCAAGTCTGAGCGAACCAATCCGATCAGAGTGCCTTTCTTGCCCACTTATTAAACGTCAGCAGACATGAGACGACAGCCTGGAGGAAGCTATCATCAGCAGAGGGGGGGGGAAGCAACCTGGAGCACACACGCCTACCAGTGCACCTGACCTCCGCTCCATAATTCTCCCCCCTAATGTCTATGAACAGTGACCCGGTACTCTGGCCTCCGGAGAGCCTCACCCAAAACCAGCGTGTGCATTTCACTGACTATTGAACACTGCCACCTGCTGGGGGATCAGAGAGTTGGCGTCTTAATCAGAACAGGCAGTACTGTGATTGTTTGAATGGGAAGAGGATGTGTAAAATCATCGCTGACCGCTCTCTCTGTGTTCTCATTACATCTAAAGACTGAATCTAGAAAACGACTGAAAAAGACTGAAATGTTTTGTATTAAAATATATATTTATTTCTATACGTGTCGTTGCATTGTGCCAGTTTGTCACGTCGAACATCTCCCGAGTCGCCACCAGTCCTGGAGCCCCTACTCTGGCACTCGTGTGTTCAAGGTCTGATATTTAACCACCAAGAAGAGACCAATGCGTCTATGGTTCATCGGTTACTCTTCAGGATTTCCTACTGCCACGTGTGTTTCCCACGTCTGGGGGAAGCACTTTCACTAGGGGCTGTTACATTTACATTTACATTTTAGGCGTTTAGCAGATGCTCTTATCCAGAGCGACTTACACAGTTTACATTTCTTTACATACAATCCATTTCTACAGCTGGATATTTTACTGAAGCAATTCAGAATAAGTACCTTTCTCAAGGGTACAACAGCAGTGGCCCACCTGGGAACTGAACCTGCAACCTCTGAGTTACAAGCCCAGTTCCCTAACCATTACACTACACTGCCGCCTGTTAATGACTAATTCAAGTTTTTTTCTAATCTAGAAAGCAGTCATGGTAAACGGCGCAGGAGAGATTATCTGAATCGCTGAATAGCCGATTGTCATGAAATCCCGATGGCACCAGCTCAACCCTGGCAATGTGAAAACAAACTGTGTAATGTAAAATGCTGTATACTGCATTTTCACCACACCATAGCTTTAACCTTAGCGTTAATGCTAAAGGCGTGACCTGATTGGATACATGGGTTGTCGATCAACACCGACATAATTAATATTGATGAATGACTTGCCAGGCGGCACGGTGATGCAGTGGATAGCGCTGTCGCCTCACAGCAAGAAGGTCTCGGGTTCGAATCCAGGCCGGGGGCCTTTCTGTGTGGAGTTTGCATGTTCTCCCCGTGTCCGCGTGGGTTTCCTCCGGGTACTCCGGTTTCCTCCCACAGTCAAAAGACATGCACGTTAGGGGCTAATTGGAGAGTCTAAATTGCCCGTAGGTATGAGTGTGTGAGTGAATGGTGTATGTAGTGCCCTGCGATGGATTGGCGACCTGTCCAGGGTGTATTCCTGCCTCTCGCCCCAGTGCATGCTGGGATAGCTCCAGCCCCCCCGCGACCCTGACCAGGAATAAGCGGCTGAAGATGAGATGACATTAGACTTGCCACGCCACTTCAGCCCTGGAACAGGTGAGGGTTGCTCTTGTAAGCATCGTTTCAAACGTTCATGATAGTTTCACTTCTTAATGCAGGTGCAATAGATGGTAGAATTAGAGGTTGTATTATTTGTGCCTTAAGTACCTTTTTGACATTTAAACAAAAAGCTATTTAGATGGTCTTTAAAGTTAAAGTGGAGCTAGCCTGTCATTGGGCTATTGTTTTCCCCCAATTTTTTAATTGATATTTGTGCCTCAAGTCGTCACTGTATCACACCCACACACTAGGCCACACAGCTGAAGTGTTTGAACTTATCCACGAGCCAATGTTTATTTTACAGGCTACACAGCATTGCAGTAGAGAGCTGGAGATAAAATCCCAATTTAGCATTTTTTTTACTGTTTTTACTGTGTTTATGAGCTACACTACATTCCCAAATGTTTAGATTCACACCGTCCCAATGGTTTTACAGAGAAACCCTAACACCCTAATCTTGATAAAACTGGTAGAATACTAATTGGCTGCAAGTTACTTATAAACAAGGATTTACAAGGGGTTTTTTCCACACTTCATGGAACTTACATTTAATTTATATTCATGTATACATTATCAAATTATTAATACACATTTTTGGCCAGATTACATATATCTTTAAACGTGTTTATTGTTGTCAGCAGCTCAGAATGAGTGAAATGCACTGATCATGCACAGAACTAGAGCTCCTGTAAAAGGCCAGTAAGCAAACACTGCACTCGAACCCTGGAAAGCTGTTCTGAGAAGACTCCAGCGATATGTTCCAAACAATCACCCCCCCCCACCCCCACCCTGCCATTTTTACCATAATGAGAAGAGGGGGCAGGATCAATGGAGGTGACGTTGCTCCTCCATTCCTGTGTCAATATTTAAAATACTGTTGAAGGTCAACTAGGGAACACAGACCAATCCTCCATTTCAACAGACACCAGCACAAAGTGGTAAGACATTTTTATTCCCTCACAATTTTCTAATGGAAGCAAGCTTCAGAGATGGGGAGGGGTGAGGGAATATCTTCTGTGCCTTATGCTTGGTGTGTGTGTGTGTGTGTGAGGGAGGGAGGTCGCGGGGGAAATGAAGAACTCCTCTAAAACTTACCCGAGAGCCCTACATGACAGTGAACAGTTCCGACTGGAATTTCTGCAGCTCCTAAGTTTGCTTTCCTGCTGATTGACATTAATATCATTGTGTCCTTGCGGGTTTCGCTTTGTACAGACGTTTCTCAGTAACACCTCTGTCCTAGTGTGAAAACTATGCTCACTTTATGGCAGAGTGAACACTACTCCCTTTATCTATAGCAGAGTAAACACTGCTCCCTTCGGCTATAGCATAGTGAACACTACTCCCTTCCTCTGCTGCAGAGTGAACAGAGACCTGCCCTGTCCACAGCTCAAAGTGCAGGATGTCCCCCTCTGGATGTGGGATCCTCATTGCTGTGCTCCTGTTCACTTTCCCAGCAGCACTGGATTCTACAGGTGAAATATTCTCCAATTTTTTCTTCTCTGTGGGTGCGTGCGTGTGTGTGCACGTATGTGGTGTTGAGGTATTTGCAAGGTTCAGTACTAAGTGTGATTATGTGGCATTGATGTATTTGCAACATGCAGTACTCAACATGATAATATAATAATATAATATATGCCATTTAGAAGACGTTTTTTATCCAAAGCGACTTACAGTAGTGAATGCATATTTTACAGTGTATGTGGTCCCAGTGGGAATTGAACCCACAACCTAAGCGTTGCCAACGCCATGCTCTACCTACTGAACCACAGAGAACCATGAGTATGGGTGTGTGTCTGTGGGGGTTTTGTGTGAAGAGTGCCATTCAGTAAGGGGGTCTGCTCTCAGTGTTTTTGGAGCCACGCAAGGCCGTTCAGGTCCTGAGGGCTCGGAGAGCCAACTACTTCCTGGAGGAGATGCTCCCTGGGGATCTGGAGCGCGAGTGTTACGAGGAGACCTGCTCCCAGGAGGAGGCTGCGGAGATATTCAAGACCACGGAGAAGACGGTACCATGCCTGACCTGACGCGGCCTGGCCCAGAGCACCCCCTCTCACCCCTAACCTTAAGCCCACCTCCACCGCTCACAGCTCACAGCTCACAGCTCGAACTCAACTCTCAGTAACAGTAACCAACGATTACTTTCTCATTACTCAGGAGCAAACACTATCTCTTAACCCATGATGAATGTGACTATGAAGTGGTGAATTTACGATATATTATTTATGGAGAGTGTAGCAAAGCTGTTTAATTTGATTAAAACGAAGCCACTATACAATATGCGGAGCTGTGTTGAAAGCATTTTTTAAGGGAGGGGGGAATTGTGTTCCCTCGATTATAATAGTATATTTTATTTTCTTGCAGATGGAGTTTTGGTATAGATACAAAAGTGAGTATTTCTGTGCTGTGTACCGAATATGACGGGGCCTCATACTCTGGTCAGTAAAGAGCCGCATTATTGGATGTGAGTAATTACACATCGGCTTGGAATTGAACCGTCGCTATAGAGACCGTCACTAACAAACTGCACATCCACCACCCCTGCTCTTGACAACAGTAGCCATGGGAATGTGTGATTGACGGGGTGAGATCTGTACGGATTTAATGTGACAGGAGCTCCTTGTGTGGTTCCAGACCTGAACCCCTGCCAGCAGAATCCGTGCGTGAATGGAGGGCACTGCTCCATCGACCGCAATGACTTTGTGTGCCTCTGCCCTCCCCGCTACGATGGGAAACACTGCGAGATAGGTACGTGTGCGGTCACATGACCCTGTCTCCTGTGTGGTCACATGACCCAGTCTCCTGTGTGGTCACATGACCCTGTCTCCTGTGTGGTCACATGACCCTGTCTCCTGTGTGGTCACATGACCCTGTCTCCTGTGTGGTCACATGACCCGGTCTCCTGTGTGGTCACATGACCCTGTCTCCTGCGGGGTCACATGACCCTGTCTCCTGCGCGGTCACATGACCCTGTCTCCTGCGAGGTCACATGACCCTGTCTCCTGTGTGGTCACATGACCCTGTCTCCTGTGTGGTCACATGACCCTGTCTCCTGCGGGGTCACATGACCCTGTGTCCTGCGCGGTCACATGACCCTGTCTCCTGCGCGGTCACATGACCCTGTCTCCTGCACAATCACGTGGCCTTGTCCACACCTCCGGGGGCCTGTGTGTGTGTGTGTGTCTTTCAGAGGTGTTCGAGTGCGAGTACAGGAACGGGGGCTGTCTGCAGTACTGCACCAACAGGGGGCGCATCGAAGGGGTGCAGTGCAGCTGCGCGGAGGGGTACCAGCTGCAGGAGGACGGCAGGAAGTGTGATGAAGCAGGTAGGCGCAGGCTGCGATGGCCTCAAGCACAAACAGAGTTCACTCGGCTTGCTGCTCACGTTTGGCAATAGATTCTTAGGAATTGAAGGATGACTTACAGTTCTTGGACGTTTCCACATTACGTCAGTTGATTGCACCTGAAATGCACGGTGAGACTGGCGTCCTGATGTGTGCTCAACTGTATGGTAACCATGGCGATGTGTGCTCAACTGTATGGTAGCCATGGCGATGTGTGCTCAACTATGTGGTAACCATGGCGATGTGTGCTCGACTGTGTGGTAACCATGGTGATGTGTGCTCGACTGTGTGGTAACCATGGTGATGTGTGCCCAACTGTGTGGTAACCATGGTGATGTGTGCTTAACTACAGTATGTGGTAACCATAGTGATGTGTGCTCAACTATGTGGTAACTATGGTGATGCGTGCTCGACTGTGTGGTAACCATGGCGATGTGTGCTTAACTACAGTATGTGGTAACCATGGTGATGTGTGCTCAAATATGTGGTAACCATGGTGATGTGTGCTCAACTATGTGGTAACCATGGTGATGTGTGCTTGACTATGTGGTAACCATGGTGATGTGTGCTTGACTATGTGGTAACTATGGTGATGCGTGCTCGACTGTGTGGTAACCATGGCGATGTTTGCTCGACTGTGTGGTAACCATGGTGATGTGCGCTCGACTGTGTGGTAACCATGGTGATGTGTGCTCGACTGTGTGGTAACCATGGTGATGTGTGCTCGACTATGTGGTAACCATGGCGATGTATGCTCAACTATGTGGTAACCATGGCGATGTGTGCTCAACTGTGTGGTAACCATGGTGATGTGTTCTTAATTGTGTGGTAACCATGGTGATGTGTTCTTAATTGTGTGGTCACCGAAGTGCCGTACCCCTGCGGGAAGAGAGGGACGCAGTACTCCGGATACCGCTCCCTTCTCGAGGAGCTCCTCTTCCTCAATGAGACCTTGGCTTCTGGCCTGGCGGGAAACTCCACCCACCAGGGGGATAACTCCACCTCTAAAGTGGGCAACTCCACCCACCAAACGGACAACTCCACCTCTAATGTGGGCAACTCCACCCACCAAGAGGACAACTTCACCGATCCCCTGGGGACGTTGCGCATTGTTGGGGGGCGGCTGGAGAGACAGGGTGGCAGTCCCTGGCAGGTATGGTGCTGCAGAATCCCAGCAAGTGAAAAAAAAATTAGGAAGGGGTCAAAGTTGACATTCAAATGCGGTCTGCTATGAGAAAGGACACGACACTGAACCTCTATTCCTTCTGTTGCCGTGGGAACAATAGGTTGACTACTTATCTACAAGTTTTAATTTGCTGTCCTGCTTACAATTATATTGACTAGGTACACAATTGCTGCTTCATAGTTAAATGAAAGCAACACAAACCTTACACAACAGATATAAAAAAAATCTATCTGTTAATCTATCTGAATGTAACATGCAACTGCTACCATATGCAGTTTGTAGATGACATACTGGTATACTGCAGTAGTAAAAGACAGAGTGGTGAGCAGCCGGTCGTCCTGTGTCTCCGTGCAGGTTCTGATCCGCAGGAAGACTGGGTACGGGTTCTGTGGGGGCACGCTGGTCAGCTCACGCTGGGTCCTCAGCGCAGCCCACTGCTTCCAGGAGACCCCTGATCACGTGACCATCGGTGAGAGGCCCTGCAGGACACATCGTCCCCACAGGCAGCCCTTTACACACACACTGCGTCCGTAGTAGTTCTGTAGTGGCTCAGTTGGTAGAGCACAGCGTTGGCAACGCTTAGGTTGTGGGTTCATTCCCCACTGGGGCCACATATACTGGAAAATGTATGCATTCACTACTGTAAGTCGCTTTGGATAAAAGCATCTGCTAAATGGCGTATATATATAAGTAGAACACTGATACCAAGTTTGCCTGTGAGGTGACTGCTGGAAGCACATTCCAGCTGAGAACCATTACACAAGCGACAGCGCGGCTAAGGACCATCAGTGTGTGTGTGTGAGTGTGTGTGTGAGAGAGAGTGTGTGTGTGTGAGAGTGTGTGAGTGTGAGAGTGTGAGAGTGTGAGTGTGAGTGTGTGAGTGTGAGAGTGTGAGAGTGTGAGAGTGTGAGAGTGTGAGAGTGTGAGAGTGTGAGAGTGTGTGAGTGTGAGTGTGAGAGTGTGAGTGAGTGTGAGTGTGAGAGTGTGTGTGTGTGTGAGTGTGTGTGAGTGTGAGAGTGTGTGTGTGTGAGAGTGTGTGAGAGTGTGAGAGTGTGTGAGTGTGAGAGTGTGTGAGTGTGAGAGAGTGTGTGAGAGTGTGTGAGTGTGAGAGTGTGTGAGTGTGTGTGTGTGTGTGTGAGAGTGTGTGAGTGTGAGAGTGTGTGTGAGTGTGAGTGTGTGTGTGAGTGTGAGAGTGTGTGTGAGTGTGAGAGTGTGTGTGAGTGTGAGAGTGTGTGAGTGTGAGAGTGTGTGTGTGTGAGAGTGTGAGAGTGTGTGAGTGTGAGTGTGAGTGTGAGAGTGTGTGTGTATGTGTGAGTGTGAGTGTGAGAGTGTGTGTGTGTGTGTGAGTGTGTGTGTGAGTGTGTGTGTGTGTGTGAGAGTGTGAGTGTGTGTGTGAGAGTGTGTGTGTGTGTGTGTGTGTGTGAGTGTGATAGTGTGTGTGTGACGGGGCTTTAAGAGTGTGCCTGTCTGTTCCCGAGCTCAGGGGACTACGACAAGATGCGTCGGGACCAGGACGAGCAGAAGATCTCGGTGGACGCGGTGCTGGTGCACCCTCACTACCACGCCTACACCTTCGACAGCGACATCGCGCTCCTGCGCCTGGCCGAGGAGGTGCAGCTGGGGCCCTACGCCACGCCCGTGTGCCTCCCCAACGCCCACCTGGCGCACATCCTCTCCCGGGAGGGCACCATGGGCACGGTGACGGGCTGGGGCGCCACGCAGCACATGGGCCGCTCCTCCCGCTTCCTGCGCAAGGTGGCGCTCCCGGTGGTGGACCACCACAAGTGCGTGCGCTCCACCGAGCAGGTCGTCACGGACAACATGTTCTGCGCGGGTTACCTGCAGGACAACCTGGACGCGTGCAGCGGGGACAGCGGCGGCCCCTTCGTGGCCAACTACCGCGGGACCTGGTACCTCACCGGGGTGGTGAGCTGGGGCGAAGAGTGCGCCGCCAAGGGCAAATACGGCTTCTACACCCGGCTGGGCAACTACCTGCACTGGATACAGGACACGATGCGGAGGCACGGTCACAACGCCACGGAGACGGTTAGCACATGAGGCAAGCGCAGGATTTTGTTGACATACACGTAACCCTACCCCAGATTCAGTCATAGATCAAAGTGATGCTTTTTTTTTTTGTACATCTGCAGTATTTTTTTATTTTTATTAATCATTAACGTCTAAACGGGACCAAGAACAAACCGGAGGCTAGTTTGAGTTCCTCTGTCGTATTTGAAAATGTTGAAATGGGTTACTTCTAAGACAAGAAGCAACTACGAATACCAAGTTAGGTTGTGCTAGATAATGATTTTGGGTGACTTGAGATAACAGAATTTGCTGTGCACATCTGGACTGGAAAAAGCTGGCAAAACAAGTGCAATTTGTTCTGTGTTCTGTGTAAGAAAGATTGGTCTGCAGAAGACTGGTCTGGTCTAACTACGCAAAGTGACTGTTTCTCCCGTTTCTTTCACAATAAAAGCTGAATGCTTCCACCTGCCTTCTACCCAAACCTATAATGGTCCATGTATTTTAAACCCAGAAAGCCCGGATGATGATTTGTCTTTTAATTGAAAAACACACGCATCAAGTCTCCATATTGATCTAACTCCCGAACATGGACGACATGTATATTTCTGTACACACACAAACACACAAATATATTTAAATAGACACATGCATGGACATGTATACCATTATCTCGTGAAATACGACAGGAATAAAATTGAGAAAAGCCTTTATTATGACAGTGGAGACAAACGGGGAACTTTTATTTCTGTACAGTTTCTCAGAAAATTAAATCAACATCACTTACTGAACTGAAGACCAGAATATACAGCATTTAGGACTCCAGCTGGAGAAGCTAGACATTATTATTCACCAGATTGCAACTCTGGCTCACAAGAGGGCTAATGTGGGTGTGGGGTGTGGGGTTCAGGGTCTGGGGGTGGGGAGGTAGGAGACCAGGTAAAAAAAAAAGAAAAACTAAACAAACCAAAAAAAAAAAGGTGTTTAAAATCAGAGAGGCATGCGGTTCCCTTCCACGCTGATCTTCACGGCGTGGCCGGTCTTTGTCAGCCGCCTGATGTCAGCGAAGCGACGCATCTGTTTGTCCACCCGAGACATCCCCTTCTTCATGGGGCCCTAGTGTGAACAGGGAGAAATTCAGGGACTTCCATCCGCCTGCGTTCTAGTCTTACCGCAACATGTGGTTACTCCACAGGCACACGCGCGTTAGGCTGGTTTTAGTATGCTCGGTCTTGTATACAGCAACGTCAGGTTTTTTTCACCACTGTGAAGGTCCTTTGATTCGTTTGTCAATTTAAAAAATTTAAGATTTCTGACAGAATTAAGAATTTGGTGGACAATTATACCCTCGATTTACCCTCCCTCACAAACTCGCCACCCGCCTCCATGGAACAAGCCAATACCTCGAGGCAATGATCCGCCTCCTTTGAGATGGGACTCACCCAACTACGTTTACAAGGTCGCCCTACAGCTCGAGCTTGTGCCGACTTTCCCTCCCCCCTTCCACCTCAGAGCCAGAGCCAGACTGGGGCAGCCGGGTTTCGAACCGCGGCTGTAGTGGGCAACTTGCATTCCGGGCGAATGCTTTAACCAAATCAAACGACTCCGATGCATTCTCTTTTCTCTAGAACCAAGACAAAAACCACAACTTTTTATAATGCAGACTATTTAAGTGCTGCAAAAAAAAAAAAGTAGACACCCAAATGCTGATTTTGAAGCACACTAGACCCAGTATCATTCAAATCCGGTGTCAGACTTGGTTCTAAATTTGCATGAGAATCACCTCAGTCATTTTTTACATTTGAAGCATTTAGCAGACGCTCTTATCCAGAGCGACTTACAAGATGTGCATTAATACATGGATGCACGGGGCAGTCACAGCATCCTTCATTCCTACTATATTATAACTAAATGCAAGATTTGCAATTACTTGCTTACAAGTTACTGTATTGCATGTGCATCAACAAACTACATAAACTCAAGCTTGCAAACACAAACAGCCCAATTGGTGTGTGTGTGTGTGTATATCACACACACATACACGTGATGTAGGTGCATGCATAAGTCACATTTCTTTCTATAATCACCTTCATTTCTGTAATCTATGTATCCAGTTTAGGCCCATTTCACCTTTCTTCAGCTATATGCGCAAATATCCGTAAGCTTAACAAGCTTAATCTTCAAGGCCATCTTGTGCGCGCACTCACACAGCTCAATCTGGTGGTTAGTGGCACTCCCAGCATGTCAGTGCGTCAGTACTGTGGGCATCCCAGTGGGCACAGGTACAGGGGCATGCTGGTGGCACTTACAGCCCGGGCGGGCGTGGCTACTACAGGGGCATGCGGTTGCCCTCCACGCTGATCTTCACAGCGCCCTGCAGCTTGCGCAGTTTTCTCTGCTCTGCAAAGCGCCGCTTGTGCTTCTCCAATCGGCTCATCCCCTTCCTCCAGCAACTCTATCGGAACCAATCAGAGCTCAGCTGTCCACCTCCCTGACAACTGGGCTGTTTTTCTGACAGGACTAGTCCAAAAGAAGAATATTGTAGACTACAGCTTGATGTACAAATCCCTACACTGAAAACACTTCTAGTTACAACGTTAGTTATCCCATTTTAAATGTTAGCCTAATCCTACAGTGGTGGCGAAAAGGCAGTGCACTCACTCTATAATGTATATGCCAAGTATTTTCTACAGACTTGATGTTTTGCCTGTAACAGAGCTGATGAAGGTTTGAGTTAGGGATGCTAATTTTAAGAAATTTCCTTGATCGATCGTTTTCCTCAATCAAAGCTTCATTTAAACCTTTGGGACACGGGCCTATTTTAACAGCATAAAACAATAAGAATTATGAAGGAAATGAAACACCATTCAGTAGGCCTAACAACAAGGTTTTAACTGTTGTTTCAAAGCAATATTATTACACTCACTAGAGTTTGTGCTATTGGATACCTGGATAACTGGATATCACGCTGTGCTGCGATACATAATCGTTAATTTGATATGCTTGATCGATCAAATTCTTAACGGTGATTAATCAATCATCGATTAATCATTAACATCCCTAGTTGGAATAAATACTACGGAGAAAGTGATTTACCCCATAGCACTACACATATCTGTCCTTCCTGTAAACCAAACAATCAGCTAATGGTATCAACACTAATAAATAAATAAAAACAACACTAATAAAAATCGAATCATAGAAAGCCTAATCCTTCACAGCCAATTTAAAAACATGTTCTGATGTTGTAAGAATGACCAGTGTGTATATTTACACGACCTACTGAATCAAGCGTGTATATTTACATGACATCATTTATAAATCTCAATTCAAATGTGGCTTCAACATACTTAACGTTGAACAAAAAGAAACAAATTCTGAATGATTTATAATGTGGACAGTAGGCGTGTAGTGATTCCATTGATGCATCGATTTAAATTTCAACATCGATATGCAAACAGCAATTTTTCACTCATTTTTACATTTAACTGGTTTAACTTGTATCGGCATTCAATCGATTTACAATGCAAAGTATCGATCAACTCGATACCAACAAATTGGTCCAGTTTACAATGGCCATTTTATGCCTTTTTGTAGTAGACAAGCTGCATGTGTCCATGTATGGTTGAGTAAAATGACAAAACTGCCATTCATTGGTCATTGTGTTTACTTATTTGCATCTGCACTCAGTCCATAATTCCTTCAGAATTGACAAGAAAGGCTTGGAGGAATCCTGAACTATTCCAAGTATTTATTTCACAGATAGAATTTTTGGCCTAACCAGTTACTGTGTCGATTTTCAAAACATTGAATCGCATCGTACCGTAGTTTAAAATCAACTAACATCGTCCCTGTATCATATCGCCAATCATGTGTCGCGATGCATATCTTACGACTATTAAACAAAGCGAACACCCCTAGTAGACAGAGATAGCTATTTTAATGTACGCATATATATGGGAGGTACAAAAAAAACTATCAAACTTCAGGTTGCAATGTCTGCAAAACTGTAAATACAAACCCAATTATCCATCTGTATCCAAAAGGTACTTCTCCCGACTTAACGTCTCGCATTCTTTAAAGCAATACTACCTTCACAGAAAGGCTAATAAGTGATGTCTGAGGAATACAGGCCCTGCTGCTTCGTTCCCTGGAGCTGCCTCCACACATGACGACTGACGCGGACCCACAATTAGCAGGCACCACAAACTCACCCGATTTGTTTCCACGTCCACATTCCACTTGGGCCGAACAACGTAGTCCTTGTTGGACGGCATGGGCACCCTGGCGCGGGCACAAAACCCGGGGTCACCGGGCCGGAGTGCCCTGAGGGAGACAAAGAGAGTTAACCTCAAACTGACAAACAGACAGACAGACAGACAGAGAGAGACATGACCAGCCAGGCAAACAGACAATAAAAGCAGAGTGACTCAGTCAAACAAACACGTGTGTATGGGTGTGGGTGTGTGGGTGTGCATGTGAGTGTGTGTGTGTGTGTGTGTGTGTGTGTGTGTGTGAGAGTGTGTGTGTGTGTGAGAGTGTGTGTGTGTGTGTGCGTGTGCAAAAAGGCACTCACTTCTCCTCTCCTGTCAGCACCTTCTCCAGGTCTCTCCGAGGAGTCTGCCCTCCTGAGCTGTGGAGTGAACACACCTGAGTTAGAGCCCTGTGCCGGCCGGTGTGACCCTCTCCAGGTAGAGCGGCACTAGAGGAGCTCCCACACTGCACATTCCCACGGGCGGAGCATGCGCGCGTACGCAAGCGCACAAGAATGCATGCGCGCACACACGTGCTTGCGAACTTACACCTGAGTCACATCAAAGGAAGGAATATTTCTCAAACATATTTGACATCGGTCTCCTACACCCCACCAACTCACACACGCACACACACACACACACACACACACACACACACACACGACAGTAAGTTAATCACACACCACTGGTAAACACACTACAGTAAGTTAATCACACACGACTGGTAAACTACCACCAGAGATGTGTTAATTCAACACAAACCACAGCAATGTATTATCTGACAATGTAATGCAAAGGGAAAATGGCATGAAAACAGTGCAGGACTCCAGAACTCGAACACAGATGCACCATGATGTGCCATAACACCATTCACCCTGAAACACGTTGGTAAAAAATGAATATCGACGACAAAGCAAAGAGGGTATGCAATGGAGTGACAGATAAGACGGAGAGGATGACGGAGGAAGAGGGAGCGCCCAACACAGGCAAAAGAGACAGAGAGAGACAGAGAGAGACAGAGAGAGAAAGAGAGAGAGAGAGAGAGAGAGAGAGAGAGTGAGAGAGTGACTGACACGGCCACACCCCCCGGGACAGACAGAGTGAGTCAGGGCTGGCCGTGTGTGTGTGAGAGACGCGCTGAAGCGTGTCACACAGGACGGTGGAGCAGGTGCCATGCAGTCACACTGAACCTGGTGGGAGGGGAGAAGACGTCGGGCTCCTCTGACCTCTCCACCTTGGGCTGCTCACTTTACGGAGGGGCACAGATCGCCGACAGAGGAGGGGAGAGGACAGGGTGGAGGAGTGACAGAGATGAATACTGGGCGAAAAATATTAGGAAGAATGAAGAAGTAAAACAAAAAGCAAAAAGTCGTTTTTATTTGATGAATGAGTGAGTGTAAAACAATGGAGGGAGACGGTGGCCGTGTGGGAATGGGGACAAGCAGGAATCAGCGGTGGCATTTGTGTGTGTGTGTGTGTGTGTGTGTCATGTGTGTGTGTGTGTGTGTGTGTGTGTGTACATGGCCGCAGTGTGCGTGTGTGTGTGTAAAAAGTGTCATCCCCTTTGCCATTTTTCACATTTTATTTTATTACTGTGTGTGGATTTGGGTGCGTGCCACTGTCAACACAAAATCTGTACAACTGTGCAACTGTGTTTGTGTGTGTGCGCGTACATGTCCGCCCCTGTGAGTCAAGACTGTGTGTGTGTGCGTGTGTGCGTTTTATATCCACTGTGCCCAGCGCTCCAGTGCGTGTGTGTGTGTGTGTGTGCTACCTGAGGCGGCGGCGAGTGGGCATCTGCTGGTCCAGGTCTCTCTGCTGCCGCTCCTCCCGGGTCATGCCCTTGTAGTTGGAGGTCAGGCCGAAGATGGGCCGAGACCACTCGTCTGCAGACACGACACACGCCAGTCATCAGTAAACACGCCGATCACCAAACACCGCGATCACCAAACACAGGCATGCCACGTCACAGCAAGACTGCTGCACCAGTCAGAACACTCCTGATCCGTACGCTGAATGCTTCACGCACACTATTCCACGAGACATCTGGTGGCTGTAGAGCAGTTTAACGCAGACTTACGACCACCTGTATTTACAGTATGCAAACCTGGGCAATCTTTCCCTGTTCAGTTTATTACAGTGTGGGTGCAGGCTTTAAACATTTAAAAATTCCAAAAATGTTAACAGTGACAAACCTGATTCCACTAATCAAAGCCCTGATTGAAGACTTTGATTTAGCTGATTGGTCAAATCAGGTGAGCTACTGCTCGGCTGGAACAAAAGACCTGCACCCACGGAACTTGCCCACACAGGGAGGGCCTGTATTTCACGAGAGCCATCTGGTGGCTGTAGACACATTTAGGTAAGCACTGAGCTCCCGGTTACACACAAAGTCTTGAGAGCCTTACTGATGAGTTTGAGGGCAAGGTCTTTGTTGGGACGGGATTCTTTGGGGTGTTTGTACAGGAACATGACGGCCCGCCCGATGCCACTGTGTTTCAGAGTCTCCTGGCTCACACTCGGCAGCTGCAGAGACACACCAGGGAAACCATTTACACCAGCAACCTTGCCCAGCACCCACTCCTCTATCCCTCCAGAAGCCAGGAGGCCCACCCCACCTCGCAAACCCCGCCTCCCCGCAAGACGCAGACTTACTTCCTGTAGAATCTTGAGGAGTTCCTCCCTAATCTTGAGCGCCGGAAGGCTCTTGTCTGGTAGAGGGCTTATCCACTCTTTAATGGCTGACATCACTCCACTGTCGATGAAGGTTTCCTTCAGGTCCTGCCTGTAATGTGCGCAGGGAGGAAGGGGGTGAGCTTCGGGGTGGCGTTGGGAAAGTGAAAAAGGAGGCGATTAGGGGAGGGAGGGGGGAGACCGGGTAGGACGGGGGTAACGGATTGGGTCTCACTTCTTCAGATGCATTACCACGGTGGGCAGTAGAGTCAGCTTTTTCAGCGCGGGCTTCTTTTGACTGTTCAGGGTTCTGTCCTCCTGTGAACACAGTCAGGGTCAGTACAGCGCTCGGTTCTGCCCATCACATCAGCCCACGATGAACATTTCCAGCGTTATCCCAAAGACGCATAATGATAATGAACCCATAATACTGCCATTTACTCTGCAGTGATCTAACTAGACCATAGGCATGCGTGTGTGTGTGTGAGTGTGTGTGAGTCTGAGTGTACACAAGTCTTTTTGATTCACCAGGCGAAGAGGGAGTCTGCAGCCTGCGAGAATATGTTTTTGGGGCAAGTTTATTTTTACCCTCACAATGCCTAAAAGTGACACGTGTCTTTGCAAAACTTGACAACAAAAGCAATGTATTCATTAAAAAGATTAATTGTGGCCTCCCGCGTGGTCCAGGGTTCAATTCCCCGTCTCACCAGAGTCGGCTCTGGCCGGGAGCGCCACCGGGGGCGGCGATTGGCTGTCCGCCCCAGGGAGGGGGGAGGGAAGCCGACATGAGATTCGCTGCGCATAAGAGTGGCCCTGCAGTATACCGGGTTACGGTTGATACTTGGGCGAGTGCCGTCTCGGAAGAGGCGTCAGGTCGCGTGTCGCTACCGGTTGCAGGACTACGGCAGCGAACTCACATTACTGGGGGGGTTGACTTAAATAGCGGGTCTAATTGGCTACCAAATTGGGAGAAAATGGGATAAAAATCTGAAACAAAAATCTTTTTTTTTTTTAAAGATTCATTGTAAACCTGGTGTATTGCAAAGCTTAGGGGGGCGGAGGGGGGTCACGGGTGCAAATTGGGGCTGTTGCGACAGGGCTGTAGCGACAGGGCTGCCAGTTGGGCGCAGTGTGGGGGGCTCACCTCTGCAGCCTCGGTCATCTTGGTGATCATGGCGCTGACCACGTCGTCGGCGTCGCTGATGAACGTCCCGCCGTCACGGTTACGCCGCCGCCTCCCGCTCTGGGCCTTCTTCCGCGCGAGCATCACGTCGAAGTCCGACATGAAGCTGAGGCTGAGGAGGGGGACGGACATTCAGACACCCCCACACGGTCTCCCTGTACTGTCACAGCCCCCCTGAGGTGCCACTGCACTGGGAGACGCAACAGTGCGAGCAACGCCATCCTCCGCAGCAAGGGGTTTCCTGCATTGAACTCTATAGCAGACTGGTGGCGTGTGGGTATGGCCAAGATATTAATTTGCCCTCTAGTCCAACCAAGTATCTCAGCTTCCTTCTGCATGGATATATGTAGGCTCTAAACCCAAATCAAACCCAAATCATTTAATAGATACTGGGTAAAAAAATGTACATTTAGGGTAATTTGCCATTTATGTTCCATATGCAACTTGTGCAACTAAATCTAACGGTCATTATTATTATTCACGCAAATATGAACAGTCAGCTGCACTGGGTTACTGGTTTACAAATTTGGCCATAAAAGTTAAGAAGCTTGCAAAGCAAACACTTTTCTGACAGAGGTTGAGAAGTGAAATAAAGGGAAAACGAGGGCGACTGAGCGTGCCTAGCGCAGGCATGCCACTGGGACACTCACTCTTTCCCACTCCGGTCCACGTCGTCGTCGTCGGAGTCAGACTCCTCCGCCACCTGATTCTTGGCAGAGGCCTCTGATTGGCTCTTATCTCCCTCCAGATCTTCCTGATTGAAACCCTGTTGAATGATAGGCAGATGTGAGCGTTTCGAAGTTCTGTCTCCTCACGGGATCAGTCCAGAGCCGAGCTCAGGATCTGTCCCAGACAAAGGGCTGAGCACGCACCGTGAACTCTTCCTCCTCCTCGTCTCCAGACTCCCCGAAGATATCCGCAATCATCTTCCTGTGGGAGAGAGGACATCCAGATATGAGCCACTATCTTTGTTTCATGAAGTAACTGGAAAATACATTCTTAGTCCTATTTTCTCTAGGATCTGTCTGTAATCTGGTATTACAAATTCAATATTTTTAGAACCACTTCATTTCACCCTTAGAAATAAAAAGGTGGGGGCCTCCGATAGCATAGCGGTCTAACGCTGGTCCTTTACAAGTGTGAGCTGCCTATCATGGTCGCGGTTCGAAACCCAACTGTACCAGACCAGCCCCCTGGTGGGGAGTACCGATCAGGGGGAGGGGGGAGGGTGAGCCGGCACGAACTCGCTGAGAAGTGCGTAAGGGTGTCTCCAGAAGGTGGGTGGGCGGAGTTCGCTGCCCTCAGGAAATTAGCTTGCGAGGTCGTGTGGGGATGGCAAATCTAAATAAATAGAGGGTATAATTGGCCACTAAATTGGGAGGGGAAAAAAGGAAAAAAATCTGAAACCAAATGTATGATTATTATTATTTTTAAATATATTTTTTTTTATAAATCAAAGGGTAGCCTACATATTTTCATTGGTACACTTCAGATGAGTGCAGTTATATGATGCAAATATATAATGACACAAGTCTCAATGTTCGATAGAATACTGGCAATTCTTTTCACCAACAATTTGCCAAATAATAAACACGTTCTGTTAATCATGAAAAACACAATCTAAAATTTGCACATAATTAACCTTCTGTCAAGCTTCGAACAGCACAATAACTTCTTAAATACCAGGTTGACATTTCCATTTTACCTTAGTAGTATATTACTCTTATCCCTCTGAAATGCTCACCACTAAGGAAGACCAACTACATCCAGCTGTACATCAAATACACTTCAGTACTCTATGTTAAAAAATGATCAATCCAAATCTGAACCCAAACGAATCAGCTAGAACATCTTACTCAAAACGTAAGTGTTGTTTACAGTTTGATCTGCAGACATACATCTTTGCTTTCTTAATGAAATAATACTGAATTATGAAGAGACATTTTGGCCTGTGTAGGAAAGTAAAAGTAGGAATTCAGAGTAGTTAATAAAATGCAGTGCCAGAACAGTGGAATTAAATTAAACTGGCAATTCCAAATTCAAATCAATTTCCGTTCAAAATCGAATCAAAATTCCATTCAATCCTGACCCCTCGGTGGTGGAACGCTCTTCCGCACTCGGTCAGGATCGCGGAATCACTGGCCATCTTCCGCAAGAGACTCAAAACCCACCTCTTTAGACTCCACTACCACTGGCTCGGTACATTTTTACTAATTGTCATCACCACTGCTTTCATGTTTAATACTGCATTTTGTAATATGTATCTATGTTGATGACTGTCCTTCCCTATGTTACAGGTACGGGCCGCAGCTGCCAACGATTATGTCTATTACTGTATTATGACACTGATCTCTTGCACGGACTATGATTGATCTTACCATGTATTAATGCACATCTTGTAAGTCGCTCTGGATAAGAGCGTCTGCTAAATGCCAAAATGTAAATGTAAATGTAATTTGACATTGCCCTGAACACTAACAGTGCAACATAGAGAACAATTCTGATTGGCCCATGGAGACCAACAGACAAACAGACTTACTCTTCCTCATCACCAGAGTCACTGTCACTGCCAAAGAGGACCTTTTCATCCTTCTTCCCTCCATTGTCCTTACTCCTGTCCTCCTCTTCCTCGCTGTCTGACCCCAACTCCCGCAGTTTAGCAGCCATTGATTTGTCGGGAGAATCGGAAGCAGCGTCGCTGTCTGAGTTTTCTGCGTCCATCAAAGCGCGGCTCTTCTTCGCGACTGAGGGAGAGGAGATCCGTCAGCCACGCGAGCACCGGCCTTCATCATCAAACAGCACTCCTCAATCTTTATAGAGCGGTCACGTTCATCGCGCTCGCAACTTACCCGGCACAACGTCCTTTTCATCCTCATCCTCGCTGTCTGAGAGAATGGCTTTCTTTCTCTTCACTGGAATGACAAACAGAACTTCTCTAAACACCTCCAAACACATGCCTTCCTAAAGCCGACCAAACTTCAAGGAACTTCAGGAGAAGACTATTACACTATTCATTCCGCTTGACTTTCAGTGCAAACGTAGGGATTAGTCTCCACATATAGTTGCAAAACCCAATTAATAATACAAAACTTATATTATTCTTGTTCTCTGTGGCTCAGTAGGTAGAGCACAGCGTTGGCAACGCTTGGGTTGTGGGTTCAATCCCCACTGGGGCCACATATACTGAAAATGTATGCATTCACTACTGTAAGTCGCTTTGGATAAAAGCGTCTGCTAAATGGCGTATATTATATTATATATTACAAAACATAGCACTTAGGGCGACGCATGGAACAGTGGTGCACTGCATTGACCTTTGACCCTGTTAACTCAATTGAACAAACAACAGTATTTGAGTGGCTAGAGAACTTTGCTCGCTGAAACACTCCAAGCTGGACGTTACCTGGCTTATCCTCCTCCTCATCATCGTCACTGTCATGTAGCTGCTGCTGCTGCTGCTGCTGGTGCTGCTGGTTTCCATCGTCCTGTTCATGGTCACTGCCCGCTGGCCGCGCCTGGCCTCCCTCCTGCTGCTTCTCCTCCTCCTCCTCGCTGTCAGAGTGCATCACCCCCTTCCAGGTTCCCTGCTCTTTCTCCTGCTGCTCCCCCTCCTCCTCCTCCATGTCCGACTCCACCCGTCTCCTGTGTTTGGGCGTCTCACTTTCAGAGTCACTGCCTGCGTCCGAGTGTCCTCCCTGAGGTCGGGTGCGCTCCTCGTTCTCTGAGCCGCTCCCCCGCTCTTTGGGCCCGGGCCCAGCCGCCTCCTCCTCCTCCTCCTCCTCCTCCTCCTCTACATCGCTGTCGGCTGGTTTAGGCGCCTCCTGCTCAGAGTCACTGTCGTGTGCGCCATCTTTCTCCGAGTCGCTGTCTCCCGGACCCCTGGCGTCCTCGTTCTCCGAGGCGCTCCCGATACCGTTAGCCTGCCCCGCTTCAGCCTCTCCTTCACCTTCACCTTCACTCAACCCCTCCTGTGCGACAATCACGTGGAAAAATTAAGATGGTCAGGGCTGAAGTCTGGCTTTTACAGTCAGGCAAGATTCGATTAACATTACTTTGTTCAGGTTTCTTTTCCTCCAATTATGTGTAGCAAATCACAACCCCCACAAACTTCATTTAGTTCACATTTTATTCAATATATTTTTGCTGCTAACTCCTGGCGTGAAAATACAGTGTAATGAAGTCTGGGGTAAAGCCATCATTCAAAAGCCATGCACAGCCTTGAGGGTTACATACTCGTTTATAATCTTCCATTTCCATTTTTTTTTTTTGTTTATGAGAAAATAGTGACACAATTACTTACATTTGAGTTTTGGTGATATTTGAGGAAAAACTCAATCCAATCCAAGTGTAAAAAGTTGTGAAAGACAACCTTACAAAGAAAACTGAAATGCTGCCTTTACATTTTACATTTTGACACCACTGGTCAACAAATTCCCCAAAATCAACAGAAAAGTTTCTTCAGGTATACACTCTGGTTGTTTGTACAAATCAGTTTAAAGTCTGTGCTCATCGGGGGAATAATCTGATCCCTCAACAGTACATTTTAGACTCCAATAAAGGTTATGTTCTTGGACTTCTCCACATATATGTGTTAGTTCCAATACTAGTAATAGGTTGTTCTGAAATACAGCGCCAGTTTTCACTGCCATGCCGATCTAGTAGTTACATTACATTACATTACAGGCATTTAGCAGACGCTCTTATCCAGAGCGACTTACAGTTTCACATTTCTTTACATACAATCCATTTATACAGCTGGATATTTACTTAAGCAATCCAGGTTAAGTACCTTGCTCAAGGGTACAACGGCAGTGTCCCACCTGGGGATTGAACCTGCAACCTTAACGTTACAAGCCCAGTTCCTTAACCATTATGCCAACACTGTCGCCGAGGTTGGGTATCCAACACACCACAGAACATTCTTCATTTCATTTCAAAGAATGAAGACATTTGAAGATGGCCGGTAGAAGAGAAACAAACGGCCGCACCTCGGACTGCTGCGCGTCACTCTTAGCATCCTCCTCGACGTCGGACACCGGCGCGTGCTCGTCTTGTACCGGCGTTCCACCGCCATCATCGTCGTCTGCGGACACAAGAGCATTACTATGGATACCCAACCGCACTCATCTGCACCAAGTGCGTAGCTACGGTTACCGGGCGAAATCCTATTTAGCTCCCCACGTTTGAGGATAGATTTAGAAACCTGTTAACAAGCTGCGCAACTGCAATTGATATGTCCGACTCTGTGCCAGGAACTTGGTGGAGATAAAAAGGAACAGTTCTGAAAGGAGTTTAGCCATACAAGTTTGGCAGATGTTTAGTATGGCTAGTTGTCTAGCATCCGCTACATCTCATCTGGTAGGTAACGTTAGCTAGTAAACGCTAATTCGTTGTACTTAATCTTGCTGGCAGCGAACTAGCTAATGCTATGTCGTATTGTATACTGCCAGCAATCGTTATAATTCAGTAAAAAGAATGACTGGCTGAATAGTGACCTTAAATGACAGGTTGCTAGCTAACGTTATGTGGCAACAGACAATGGTTAAGTTACCCGAGTGGTTTCCGGAAAAGAATTCGTCCTCCTCCCCGTCCATTAGTACTAGTCCTGGTTGTAATATTTACTTTCCTAGATACCGTTAGCTAGGTTACATAAATAAATATCTCTTGACACTAAAATCTGGCGGTACCTCGGGGTGTATCTGATCTCCGTCCCTGCCTAAATTTAGCTAGATCTCTGATAACATAACACAAAATATTATCTCGCATCGTTTGTGCAACCAAAATGGTGTCTTATTGACCCTCGTTGTACGCATGCGTGTTTGTTTAGTCGCGCTTTGAATGACGTCGGCGGTAAACGACACGCGCATTGGTATTGGGAACGAACTTTCAACTTGGAGAAATAGACTTGAACCAGATAGGATTGTTTACTATAATGATAAATAGCCAAATAAATAGTTATATTTAACAGCTGATTTCTTAACTATTACACTACCTAGTCAAGATGGGTATATTTCCATTGGTAATGCTAGCAACGTTTGTTTTCATACGTTTATTACTTCGTAATACGGATCTATATAGCTTGCGAACAGCCAGTCTGTGTGTTCCCCCCAAAAAAAATCTGGCTAACTAAAGGTAAAAAATGTTACGCTTTACGCTATACCAAAGCACACAATTAATGTGCTTATCCGCCGGATTAATAGTCACTGGCTGCACGTTAGCTTTTTCGTATACCACTTTTTGAATGTGTCCAGATGAAGGTGTTGTCCTTGTATATGTCGGAAAGATGCTATGGCAAGATCATGCAGTCCATTTAAGTTCGTCACTTGTTCACCAGAATCCCTGTCAAATTTAATCTTTAACGATCAGTCCTAATCTACAAATTACTTATTATATACATTGACATTACTTTGTGAAAAAATATATTGTTGCCTTAGCATAAATAACGTTCAAACTTGTACTGCTAACCAAACTGATCTTGAACCCAGTGCTGTCAGTTCACCTGCCAAATGTCAATACAGGGTGTTCGTGTATTTTCGAAGAGCATGTCGGAAAATAGTTCTCATACAATCGGATTCTCATGACAATTTTAATTGGTCACATTTGCAGACATTTACTAACACCATCTTCTAATTCCAGTCAAATGTATTTCTTTGGTTCATATTTCTTTACTTACAGAAAATGTAGTTGAACTCAGTATTACTGAGTAGTATACTATGAACCACGAAGGGGAAATAACATAAAATGCAAGATATCAAAGGAACAGAAGTCAGTGTCTGATTTGTCAATCCATCTGTGTCCATCCTAGACTCTTTCATGGAGGAGTGTTGAAATTTCGGAGAGCAAACGGTGTTTCCATCTTGGTGAATATTTCTTATTTAGATCGTTTGGGAGGAATGACTTACTTTATTTAATGGGTTCATAAGTGAAATCTATTTTAGGGAAAAAATTGTGTGTATATAATGCACTCAAGTGAGCTTGCCAACTAATGCCAGGTATGGTACATTCCAATTACTGGTTAATTAATTAATTAACATGCAACATGGGATTGAATGCATAGAATTTATTAGTTTTCATGATTATCTACCTCAATAAACATGGTCTTTCTTTTTGACGAAATCTGTAAATAGACAGTAAAATGTTTTGCCTAAAACTGTATAGATTTAAAATATGCAAATTTGAGACACAATACAATTCTATCGTCCTTGTTACACATATGGAGCATTGGTCTCAGGCCTTAGTATTCAGCAATAAAACACTGTTAAAAAATATAAATTTCACTTTTGTCCTTTGAACACTGTTTTTTCCTTTAACTGAAATGTTTTTCCAGGTGTAACAGCATCAGTGCCGTGCAGTAAAAGAACCAGGACTTTGTCCAACTGCAAACAGATGGTCTACAGTCTTTAGGTTGATATTAGTTCCTCTAAAAATACAGCAGACTTCACAAAATTGAAGAGACTCGATAAGAATTAAGCAATGAAATAAAATGTAAAACATTAGAGGCATACAGTTCAGTGCATGGTAGGCCTGGGGGAACAGCACCCTGCCACAACCCTGGGGAACAGCACAATGTGTCATAGGCCTTTATAATGCTGACTGCCAGAGATGGCTTCAGCCTACAGTGTGGACAGTACAACATGTACTCTTAAACCCCTTCACCTGCAGAAGTTCAGAGCTAATTGTGCTCCTCAGAGTCCCCACCACCCTTATCCCTGCTGAACTTCCGCCGGGACAGCCTCTCTGGGTCATGAGACGCCATGTTGCTGAAGTCACGGAAGATGTCCTGGAATGTCTCGTCATCACCTGTAAAACAAACAAATTAATACATTAATAAATAAAAACAGTAGCAAAGAGGTGCAGCATGTCGATGCTTTCCATAGTAGTATATACTACTGTGTAGAGGGAACAATGATACGTGTTCTTGACTACGGTTAACACTTTGTTGTACGTCGCTCTGGATAAGAGCGTCTGCCAAATGCCTGTAATGTAATGTATATAGGGGAAAGCATTTGCATAAAGTTAGCAGAACTGTCAGAATTCAGCCCTTACCCATCGCTCCAAAGAGTCCCTCTGAGTCTCTCATCTCCTCATTCATGCGGGCCATCCGCAGCCTGTTTGAAAGAACTGTGAATCTGATGTCATGTGCACACACACACACACACGTATACGCGCGCACAGACGCACACACACACGAGCAAGCTGCAGAACCGGCATTTCTTACACTAACTGCTCACTGTGTTTTAGAAAGAGACAGTGGGACACTCACAAGGTAACAATGTCAGCATTGGCCGTCTCCATGGCAATGCTGAGTGGGTCATGTCCCCTCTCATCGACTGCATACTGATTGGCCCCTCTCTTCAGTAGTAAACAAACTTGTCTGTAGGGGGCAGGAGAAAGGTCACAACACAGTTCCGTGAAGTACTCTGAAGCGGAAGAGAGTAGTGCTGAATTGAAATTGCAGTTGCTTTATCATTAAAAAACAAAAGAGTACATCCTCCAAAGGGTCGCAAATTTTGAAGAAACTGCCTATTCTAGAGCGACAGTAACAAAGTTCTGAAATACAGAGGCTCCAGAAGGGACCCCTGACCTGCACCAATATAGGCACAAGGCCTAGGCCTGCACTGTACCATAGCAGCAGCTACAGTGAGTTGAAACATCATCTTACAACACTTTTCTTAAAAATATCCTCACATCAGATACTGTGCATTTGCTTGTTTGTTTTCCATTGTATTTTAGTTTCATTTGCTTACCCGACTCACTCATCCAGGGACATTTGTATAACATGTATAACATCTTATGTATTACTCACTTACATAACAGGGTACTTACTGTAGCAATTAATCTTAAACAAATTGCTCAAGGCTGCAATGGCAGCAGATATATTTTCATAGTTGATGTGGCCCCATGAATGTGACTCTTACCCTGTGTGGCCACAGGTGGCAGCAGCGTGCAATGCCCCATGTCCTCGCTGGTCCCGGTAATTGACCTTTGCCCCATTCTGCAGCAGGAACTCACAGGCCAGCAGTGAGCCCTACAAACACAATTTACAATTTAAAAAGAAATTGGTGCTTTGCCCCTGATTCATAATAAATTATTACAATTACTTATAAAACAATACAAATATTAGTATAAGGACTACTACAACAGCTACAAATACAAATACTATTACAAATATACATTTATATATATACATGCCATTTAGAAGACACTTTTATCCAAAGTAGTAAAATGTACACATTTTTCAGTATATGTGGTCCCAATGGGAATCGAACCCACAACCTAACCATGCTACTACCTACTGAGCCACACAGAACCACTTTTACATCTAAAACAATGAAGCACTAAACAATCATAGTAATAAGGACAGTGGCTGAGAGACGCACCCCACGGGCTGCCCCGATCAGAGCAGTTCGGCCCTCCTCGTCCGGGTGACTCCAGTTCACCTCCGCTCCCTGAGCCAGCGCGGTCGCCATGGACACAAGGTCCCCACACTGTGCAGCTTGGTAAAGGCTCTGGCCCATGGCGTCCCTCCCGCTGCCTGATGCCTCTGTGTCCCTCGCTTCTGCTTCTGCTTCAGGGACATGAAGGGATTGTTAGGACTCAGACCTCACAAACAGCTGAAGCTCCTAATCACCTGGAGCAGGGCTCTATGCCCGGCTAGGCCAATTCTGCCCCTTTTAGTGAATGAATGAATGTGATTGGGTGAGCCTGGGGCCACGGTATCAGTGAGGTTACTGAGCCAATACTGAAGCTCCAGTGCAGTGTTTATTGGATGAGCAGACACCTCATTTCATTTTCATTTCATTTTAGGCATTTATCAGACGCTCTTATCCAGAGCGACTTACACAGTTTACATTTCTTTACATACAATCCATTTATACAGCTGGATATTTTTACTGAAGCAATTCAGGTTAAGTACCTTGCTCAAGGGTACCCCAGCAGTGCCCCCACCTGGGAATTGAACCTGCAACCTCTGAGTTACAAGCCCAGCTCCCTAACCATTACACTACACTGCCAGCCCAGGAGCACAGTCTGATTTTTTTCTCATACATGTCATTTCTCCTTTTCCAAAAGATGCATTCTAATGCCATGATTATATATGCATGGAGAGTAATCTTCCTTTTCATGTATGCAGAATTCCAATTATTGGAAGTTATTCTCTATGCTATAGTAAAAACGTAGCGATCATGTTACCTGCAATATTTCATACACTTTTTCTATTTGGAAATGCCCCCTAAAATTATCCTCTGTTCCATTGGTTGATGGTATAATCAATAAATGTGATGGCTGGTGGGCTGTGTATTCCTATGTTGAAAGTTACCCCCACCCCAATTATTTACTTATGTAGTACTATACAGTTATAGTACTGTAAAAGTAGTACAAAATAGTACAGTAAAAGCAGGGCTCAGTAAAAATTTTTGTGTAAAAGTCAGTAAGTCACCGACACACCAGTGGTACTGAGCATAAAGTCATAAAGGTGAGAAAGGTTATTCATTGGTAAATTTAGGCACCCAGAAATATTATTTTTTATGGAATTTTGACATTTTCTTTCTTAATGGTAAGTTAATTTACATCACTGGTAATTTACTCCATGGGACAACACTTACTCAGTTTACTATACCACACTCACCCCTGTACAGTGGAGTGCACAGACGTGCACTCACACACAGACAGACACACTCACAATTACCTGTGTGTGCTAAGTCAGCTCCCTTTACAAATTTCTTTTCCACATATTTTTCCTTGATCCACAGCTCTTTTTCCTGGCTGAAAAAATGATATTTTAAAACACATGAGATCTTCAGCTCTGTAAAGAAAGGAAGCTGAGAGCAGGGCACAGAACAGAAGACACACAGTGATACCTGTGACAGATCTGATTTGTGTTACAGCAAACATCCACACCCACCAACACGGAGTCTAATCAAATATTTGAGTAGTGTCCCTGACCACACCTCACACATACATATACTGCATTGTAGAATTGTGTCGCCATGAGCTATAATTGTTCACTTGCTCAGATGAATCTATAAATTAGTATAACTAGGGTTTTAACAATTAATGAATTATTGCTCTGATCAACATATGATTCTAAAAAAAATGTTTTTAAATATATGTTTACACAACTGTGTAAAATTGTTTTACAGACAGGTGGCAATCACCTCTGATTGGCTCAGACCTATCACATGGGGTGCTTGGGTGAACCAGGCTAGTCTGCACTGGGAATAATAAGAAAAGCAACAAGCTGAGAAAGTATATCCTCTGGAGGACCAGAAGGGGTTACAGAAGGACAGGTGAGAGCTGCCATTAATGAGAGATGGCAGGCTCAGGGGCCTCCCACATGGCCCAGTGGTTACAACGTTCGACGCTGGCCACGGAGACCGGGGTTCAATTCCCCATCTCGCCAGAGTCGGCTCTGGCGCCACCAGGGAGGGGCAGGGAAGCCAACATGATGTTCGCTGCGCATAAGAGTGGCCCTGTAGGGTTACGGTCGACACTTGGCGAGTGCCGTCTCGGAAGAGGCGTCAGGTCGCCTTCGTCACTACCGGTCGCAGGACTACGGCAGCGAAATCACATTACTAGGGGGGAGATTGACATAGAAATAGCGGGTCTAATTGGCTACCAAATTGGGAGAAAAAAATGGGAGAAAAATCAGAAACAAAAATTATAAAAAAATAAAATAAAAAATGGCAGGCTCAGTGCGAAGCCAGGCAGACAACGATGAGCGAGGGTTTCTTCGATCTGCTTGTTGAAATGGAAAGTAATTTAAGTATTATTGCACCTGTGTGAATCAGCATTTTTCTCAGAAAACATAGTGAGATATTTCTGGTGTCTGTGCCTTTCTGTGTGTCTGATTTCAGCTTCCCAGTTTTTAGTAAAAAAGTATGGTGTCACTTTCCAAGTAAAGCTTTGAGTAACTCTTTTTTTTAGGATAAATTCATAACAACAAATATTAAAGGATTGCCTCATCACAACAACTGATTCATAATTAATTTCAAAATATTACCACATGTGCACATCTATGAGCATGTCTAATACACATTAATTGTGTGACGATTAAAATATCCAAGTAATTAACAAACGAATAAAATAAAACCGATTGCTTCTTTTTGGCCTGAGAACCCTCACAGGAACGCTGAAGATACATTACCGCAGAGACTCTGCACAGGGCTTCACCCTCCCCTGGTCCGCACTCTGTGCCTCGTAGATCCCATTGATGACATCATTACCCAGAATGCACAGCAGCTGCAGAGGAGAAGTTAAATAGACACATCAACGCCATGCCAAAGAGGGTAAGGGTGCCCACTTCTCACAGTAGCCATGAGGTGCATGTGAAAACACAATGAAACTCCATAAAAGAAAATAATATATTATTATTATATTATATTATTATATTATAAAATGTCCTAACAAAGAGGAATTTATTCATAAAAGTCACATTGACATGCTATTCTCAAAAAAGCAGAGTGATGCCCATATTGTTGCAAAAACGTTTGTGTTTAAAGGCAGAATATTCAAACAAGAGCCAGCACTAAAAAGAATGAACAACTGAACCAGTCATATCACCATGGTTTTCATTTGGCTCTCATCTATGTCTCTGACCACAGCAACAAAAAATTCCAGTTGAATAGAATATTTTAAAATATATTAAAATATACTATAATCAAAATATGATTTCATGTACACTGATTTCTTCATAGTCTTTACCTCAAATGAACTTGAGATAATGTGTGCCGTATCCACACATCGATTGGAGAAGACATTCTGAGTCAGTCAATAAGTGTGCCTCTGTGCTTCTGAGCCAATCAGGTTTGGCTGTGTGCGTGATGTCATACAGAGGCCTCCAGCAACCTCTAAGCCCCAGTGCGTCACTCTGCCCCATACACACACTGTCACACACTCTGCCCCGTACACACACTCAGTCACACACTCAGTCACACACTCAGTCACACACTCTGCCCCGTACACACACTCAGTCACACACTCTGCCCCGTACACACACTCTGCCCCGTACACACACTCTGCCCCGTACACACACTCAGTCACACACTCTGCCCTGTACACACACTCTCAGTCACACGCTCTGCCCAGTACACACACTCAGTCACACACTCTGCCCCGTACACACACTCAGTCACACACTCTGCCCCGTACACACACTCTGCCCCGTACACACACTCAGTCACACACTCTGCCCCATACACACACTCAGTCACACACTCTGCCCCACACACACACTCTGCCCCGTACACACACTCAGTCACACACTCTGCCCCATACACACACTCAGTCACACACTCTGCCCCATACACACACTCTGCCCCGTACACACACTCAGTCACACACTCTGCCCCATACACACACTCAGTCACACACTCTGCCCCATACACACACTCTGCCCCATACACACACTCAGTCACACACTCTGCCCCATACACACACTCTGCCCCGTACACACACTCAGTCACACACTCAGTCACACACTCAGTCACACACTCAGTCACACACTCAGTCACACACTCTGCCCTGTAGACACACTCAGTCACACACTCAGTCACACACTCTGCCCTATACACACACTCAGTCACACACTCAGTCACACACTCAGTCACACACTCTGCCCCGTACACACACTCAGTCACACACTCGGCTACCTTCAGGTGCTCTGGGTCCCACGAGTCCAGCGTGAGGGATCGCACTTTGGAGAGATGAACTCCAAGACTCCTGTCAACAATCACAACATGGTCACTGTGGTGTTAGCACATCTAGATAATTACAGGCATCATCTTATCCACTGTTTACCTACAATCCATTGATACAGCTGGATATTAACTGTAATTCAGGTTAAGTACCTTGCTCAAGGGTTCCACTTACTGTCCACCTGGGGATTGAACCTACAAAAAGCCCAGTAAAATACCTGCCTTTCTAATTGTCATTCCCAGTGTTACTCCAGTGTTACAGGTATGCAGCTACCTGCAATGATGTCTTAAATCGCTGTATTACTGCACTGATCTCTTGCGCAAACTATGATTGTTCCTACCATGTATTTATGCACATCTTGTAAGTCGCTCTGGATAAGAGCGTCTGCTAAATGCTTAAAATGTAAAATGTAAAATGTGTTCTTAAAACCCACTTCACCAACATCTGCATCCAAGCAATGAAAAATAATATGTCAGAGCACTTAACACACATAGTGCTTAATGAGGAGCCAGTGCTTACGGATGCCAGATCACTTAATGCACATAGTGGTCAGTGGGAAGGCAGTACCTGTGGATGCCAGAGCACTCGATGCACACGGTGATGCCCAGGTTGATGCTGGCCCAGCGTGGGTCATGTTCACCACAGTCACAGCACTGCTGGTTCCCGGGCCCCTGGAGGGCCACGCCCAGGGCAGCAGGCTGGGGGATGGGTGGGGACAGCTGAGGGACAGGGGATGCAGCAGCATGCGGGAGCTTCTCTCCTGTCTGGGAACACAACAGAGGATCTCAGCTTCAGCTTCAGCATTAGTGCTTCAGCATCCGTGTGCCTGTCCCCAGTGTGTCTCAGGCTTCAGCATGTCACATGTCTCAGTCCCATTAGGTCTCAGTCCCACTGGAACTCAGTCTCAGTGCATCTCAGTCCCACTGAGCCTCAGTTCCAGTATGTCTCAGTGTGTTCCTCGGTTCCCGTGTGTCTTAGCCACAACGTGTCTCAGTCTGAGTGCATCTCAGTCCCAGTCTGCCTAAGTCCCAGTATGTCTCAGCCCCATTGTTCCTCTGCTCCAGTGCAACTCGGCTTCAGCGCACCTCAGCCAGAGTGCGTCTCGGTCTGAGTGTCTAAGGTTTGTCTTACCTGTTGAAGCTGTTGGGTCTCCACCTTCTGGCGGTAGGCCATGTCAATGCTGCCCTGCACTGCACTGATCCAGGCCTGCCTCAGGTCCTCAGAGTCCGCCTGCAGCGAGCAGCTCCTGAGAGGGGTGGATCACATCCCACGTGTCACTCACCTCGAATACACACCGCTTCCATACCTTTCACTTTGGTGAAATTAGTTGAAATGAGGAAATAGCTACAACAACAACAACAAAACATAATGTTTTGCATTCAAAATCATTACACAAGTCATTTCTTCCAGACATATCATACTTGGGAATCAAATCATTTTGAGTTGAATTCAATTGTATTGTTTTCCCCCTATAAATACTATTCCCACTGCGTTTCTGTAACAACCATCAAGGGTATGACTATAGTGGCATTACATTATAGTTCCTTACCCACAGCACCACACCTTTACCCCACACATTGGTTCTCCCCAGTTGGTAGAGCATACTGATTGTGGGTTCATAGTTTTAGAAAACGTATACATTCACTACTGTAAGTCTTGGATAAAAGGTTTCCTGTAGATAGTTTTAGAATACTCTTGGGGTTACCCCTTGGAAACATAATCTACACCCAGAAATAAATCTTCTGCAGAAAATTGATACCAATCACCACAGAGGAGCTACCTCTACAGATTTAAATGTCCTTACTTCTGAACAGACACGATCTCAAAGCAGAAACGGCGATCGATGCTGTCGAGGGACTTCACAGCGCACAGTCTGAGGTCATCAAAAAGGACCATAACCTCCTCCTATGGAGACAACCCTCAATAAACACATCAAAACACTCACATTCTGCACACACACACAAACACACACACACAAACAAATACAAACCAGAACACACACACAATAAATGTCTTCTCACACTCTCGTTCACACACACGCAAAAACACACACACACACACACATGCCAGCACAAACAGACACATACACACACACATATGCATGCACACATATGCATGCACGCACACACAATTCAGGACAATGATGTACCCACTTTGATTGTCACAGTATTTGACCTGCACCTACCTTGTGTGTTTTGGAATATACCAGTTGGTTGTTTGCTATGGAAAACCAGCATCTTAAATGATGAGAAAGAAAACGAGGGCAAAACAGTGAGGATGAGAGTGAGAGAACTGAAACGATTTTAAAGTATTGCACCTTACACGAATACAACTTTCTGTGTGTTACTGACTTTAACCCTTTGAACAAGGCCTCTATGTGAATATTTTTGCTCATCTATCTTGAGACCCACCAGTGACTTCAATCTCTTCCATCAGGCATATACTCCAGGTTTCTTACAGTGAGGTGAAACACTGGAGTGTTTGGACTGAAGATCAATGTTCCCAAAGCAGAACTGCCAGAACAGTTTAAGTTTGTAATGTGACAACACGTGCTAATGTTAGTACTGAATATGGGAGGAGATTGTTAAAAACTAACAGGGGAAAAATGGAAAAAATGTTGAAAAAGGATGTTGAAAAAAAAAAAACTGAAAATGCAGTGGAAAAAAGCCCAAAAGTGGCCCTAGAAACTGTGTTCCCCCATCCTGTCAAGCTCATCCTGGAAGTGCTACTGTACAGCCTCAGATTTCTTTTGACGGTTTCTGACCCACAATGCACTCCTCTCACGTACCGCTTCCATGTTTTGTGTTTCCTGCGGGAACGCTTGAATAAGTAGCCTTCAATCGCTACATCGTTACCAGAGCAACCAGTAACCATGGGCTCTCCCGTGGCATCCTGAAACACAGTACAGAAAGATTTTCACTAGATTTAGCATTTTTAAATCCTAATGATCTAAATGGCACTAAGCAATCCTAATGATCAAATTCTCACAAACCAATTGTATTGATTACTCTCACTCAAACCCAATCAATTCTAATACAAACTCTCATTGATCGATTCTAATGATCCACAATGTCACAGATCAATTCTAATACCCAACTGTCTCGCTCATCAAATGTAAGTATTAAACTCTTACCAATCAATTCTAATGATCCAACACTACCAATCAATTATAATGAACACGTTCACTGGATTATGTATACGTTTTACTATAGAAAATGTTACGATAGAATAACATAAAACTTCAATGGTTATGCACATGATAGATAAACACTTGAATATTAATTACGGAGGGTGGTCAGTATTGAAACTCACTCTCTGTTGGACCAGTAGGTGAGTATTCTCCATTTCTTTCCTTTTGGCTGTGCAGTCAGTGGACAGCAGGGCAAGCTATAGGGAACACAGTCCTTCTGTGAGCCAGCCAATCAAAACACACCCCTGTGTGTGCGCTAACCCACTACACACTTAAACCGCTCACAGCACACTACGCCCACGATACAGTCAGGCCTCACTCAAACAGCCAGCAGTCCTTCACACTTGATGGTGGACACAGGACTTTTTGCTGTGGTGGCCAGAAGCATACAGAGACTCAGCACAGCTGTTCATTACACTACATTTTAGGCATTTAGCAGACGCTCTCATTCAGGCGACTTACACAGTTTACATTTCTTTACAAACAATCAATTTATACAGCTGGATATTTTACTGAAGCAATTCAGGTTAAGTACCTTGCTCAAGGGTACAACAGCAGTGTCCCACCTGGAGATTGAACCTGCAACCTCTGAGTTACAAGCCCAGTTCCTTAACCATTACACTGCGCTGTTCAGCCTCACCCGTGAAGCCATGGTCTTCATGGTGGGCTCCAGATCCCTCAGCAGGTCGTAGCCCTGATGGAAGAAGGTGTACTGGGCATGGAAGTAGGAGAAAATCTGAAACAACAAAGGACAGGAACTATTCTCCCACTGTACGCTCTGCCTCAGGGAGCGTTTCATCCCACGCCTGCACTGTGTCCCGCATCACACGTGTCCTGCACTGTGTCCCACCCCTCAGAGGAGCTCAACATTTATCACCCAAACATACTAGCAGATTATTATTATTTTTTAAAGATTTTGTTTCTGATTTTAGTAGCCAATTAGACCCGCAATCCCCCCTATTTTATGTCAATCCCCCTAGTAATGTGAGTTCGCTGCGGACGTAGTCCTGCGACCGGTCTCCGTGGCCAGTGACGAAGGCGGGAAGGGCCCCATTTAACGCAGATTATTCTCCTCCGAGACGGCACCCCCTAGTAATGGGGTTCACCAGGCTGTCGACTGTAACCCGGTACTACAGGGCCACTCTTATGCGCAGCGAAACGTCCTGAAACGTCCTCCCCCTCCCTGGGGCGGACAGCCAATCGCCACCCCCTGGTGGCACTCCCGGCCAGAACCGACTTTGGCGGGACGGGGAATTGAACCCCGGCCTCCGTGGCCAGTGTCGAACGTTGTAACTACTGGACCACGCGGGAGGCCCAAACTAGCAGATTTTTATAGAAACTATGCATATGCACAATTACAAAATAACCACTTTACACAATATTATTTGAAATTCATATTCAGTGAAACCCATTTTCTTTCAATTTCTCTGCTGCGGAAAAGTTGGTTAGACCACACGTGTAGGTTACTATTGAAGCCAGGATACATTCTCATACAAGGCCAGCTGGGAGGGGCATCAATACAAGGTTGGCATGCGTGATGAGTCCAGTTGTAGAACAATTGGGATTTATCAACAGTGACCACAGAAAACAAGCTTACTTTATGCGATTTTGTGAATGCCTGAATTTCCAACATACTTGAATACCAACCCTAACTACAGAAAAAGGATGAATTCAAACTCATGAGTATGTAGGCTCAGTATTTATTATTATTATTTTGTTTCTGATTTGTTCCCATTTTCCTCCCAATTTAGTATCCAATTGTACCCACTTTTCATGTCAACTATCCCCCCCTTGCACTGTGAGCTCGCTGCCATAGCTCTGGGACCAGCAGTGACAAAGGCGAAGAACCGCCTCCTCCGAGACGGAACCCGCCAAGCCGTCAACTGTAACTCCGGTGCACACAGAGCCACTGATGTACGCAGCGAGCTCATGCCGGCTTCCCTCCCCCCTCCCACAGGGCGGACAGCCAATCGCCGCTCCGAACGGGACTCCTGGCCAGAGCCGGGCTGGCACAGCTGGGGCTCAAACCCTGACCGCGGTGGGAAACCTGCACTCCGGGCGAGTGCCTTTACCACTGCTCCACCCAGGGGCCCCTTATGTAGGCTATTTATTGAGTGGCATTTGCAATGGATTAATGTTGAAGAGTATATAGTAGGTACAGAATTCTGCCATAGACAATATACTCACAGAGTTTATGATATCGAGCTTCTGCTGAGCCTGGAAATTGTTCAACTGGAAGACACGCACAAACACAATAGATCAAACGGATTCACTCACTCACTTTCACACATGCTTAACAGTTCTTACATAATACTGTAAATATAATATAATATATGCCATTTAGCAGGCGCTTTTATCCAAAGCCACTTACAGTAGTGAGTGCATACATTTTTCAGTATATGTGGTCACCGTGGGACCTTATTACATAAATACATCCTATTCTTGTAAACAACATGGAAATAACACAAATCTGGTTCCCTCAAACCAGACACTGGTCTGCAAAAAAAAATATATATATTTCTTGCATGGACTTTGGAAACTGGTTTTGGCTCATTTTGGGCTGCTGAATCCAAATCTTAGCTCAGATTTGCTCTATCACATCACGTTTTTGTGCTATCTATGCTCGATATTAATGGATTTTACAAAAGTTGACCATCCAGTCTGGCAATCTTGGTGGGGATAAAACAGCAAAAGCTTGATTATTCTCACCAAAACTACTTCATTTAGGGCCTTAAAATAATTTTGCAAATGTTTTAAGTCATAAAAACATGTTTTACATAAGTTTAGTTTTTTGTGATTTGCAGCTGTGAAGACTACCTAATCTGCTGTTAAGACTCTACCTAAGTTTTACAATTAAATATTGTAATTGAAGTAGGTACCTTTCATTGTAAACATTTTTGCATCTATCGATCTTCTAATGCAACAGTGTTTTTCAACTTCGAGTGTAAAATTGCTGTTTTCTCAAAAATAATGATTTTTCATAGTTCAAAAACCTGATGTGATAGGCAAAAACTAATGCCAGATTTGGATTCAACATCCAAAAGTTAGCTAGAATCCGTTGAAAAACCCCATGCAAGAAAAATAGTGTTGACCAGTGAAAATACATCAGTCCACCATCTCATCAAACATCTTGGCAGAGATGAATAATGTTTGACTCAACCACTGGAGATGCTCCTGAATGTCTTGGTGAGATTAATAATGTGACAATCACTCTAGACAAGAGCACTTAGCCTTTGTGAGCCCCTGGACCAAACCAGAAAACAGCCTACTGTAAATTAATACATAAATATTTTGTGATTATTGAGGTCAACATTCAAATAATATAAGTTATAAGTACTTATAGCCAGCAGCCATACCATCATTCCCTGCTACTGCTGAATGGCTGATGCTAAGCAGGTGCTAGCTTGGTTAGTACTTGGATGGAAAACCATCTGCTTGGTGGGCCAGTAGGGGGCAGTTTTCCATATGGACCAAAAACTGTGAAACCCAATGCCCCAGTGGAGTGACATGGACACATTTCTGTAGGAGATGCCGTCTTTTGGATGAGATGTTAAACCAAGGTCCTGACTCACTGTGGTCATTAAAGATCCCATGGCACTTATCGCAACGAGTTGGCAAGATTCCAAACCTGGCTCCCTCCCTATCCACCTCACCTCAGCGTTCTGCTGCAAAATGGCTGCCGTGCATCACCCTGGTGGGTGTTACGCATTGGTGATGGTTACATTTACATTTGACATTTTAAGCATTTGGCAGACGCTGTTATCCAGAGCGACTTACAAGATGAGAGGAGTTCCTCCCCTTCTGTGTAAACTGCTTTGAGAACCATGAAAAGTGTTATATAAATGCAATCCATTATTATTATTATTATATGGTAACACTAGCAGTGAACTTCATCTTCATCTACCTGTGAACAATTGTTGGTGTATGCTGTTGCTGCATGTAGGCAGTAATTACCAGGGGGCAAAATGCTGGTAGCACTTGCGTGTGGCGAGCAGCAGGTGGCTGGCTCTTTCCGCATCAGTGGTTTTGTGCCGGGAATCTGAGCGTTTTTCATCGCAGCGGTCTCCAGGTCCTCCCCGATCCGCACAAACTCCTTCCGCGTCTCTCGAACCTGTGGCAGGAACCTGGGTCACACGAGGCACATGGTCACATGAGTGGACAGACCCACGGTCACCTGCAGACAGACAGTCCATTACTATACCTGTAGTCCATCTATGTCAAATCAAATCAAATCAAATCAAATTTGATTTGTATAGCACTTTTTACAATTGAATTGTCACAAAACGCTTAACAGAGGGGGAACCCAGGCCTAGACCCCCCCAAAAGCAAGCCTAAAGGCAACAATGTCCAGTCCATCTACTGGGAAAAAGGAAGGTCCTTTGTTCATATTGGTTTCCACATGACTATTCTGTGGCGTAGAACAGCCAATGCTAGCAGGTTTGTGACTAGTGATCAGTGGCAGGTTGTCAATTGAAACCAGGGGAGGTTCACCCCAGACCAGTTAACATCACTGTACTTTTCAAAAACTCACTTGGCACTAGGGGCGTAACGGTAAAGGTATTTGTACCAAACTGTTAGGTACAGGACTTTCGGTTCAATACGCGCTGTGAACCAAACAGATGCAATCTTGCTTTAAACACCTTTTTTTGTGTGAGGTTGCAGCAGTATTGAAGGACATTTTTTTATTCAAGAAAGATATGTGCTTTACTTTGTTTAGGAAATGATGGCCAATTAGCCACTGTTTACAAAGTTCATAATAAATTAAATGCAATTTTATCATTTTATTTTTGCCCGCTTTTCCCCCGCTGTACCGAACCGTGACTTCAAAACCGAGGTACGTACCAAACTGTGATGTTTGTGTACCGTTATACCCCTACTTGGCACAATTTCATACGTAGACATATTCCCACAAAATAAACAAATAAATACAAAATAAAATTTAATGCAATGTGCTTTGCATGAGAGATGGGTTTAAGGTTTGAGGTTTGTGTAGCTGCGCCTGCCTAAACTACCCCCCCGCCACAAATGTAAATTCTGTGTATTGAATTTCACACAAAACAATAAAGAACAAAGCCTCATGAATATGAACATGAACGTACTGCAACAGATCATAGTCTGCATATTTCCAAAATCAGGGATAACTCTCAGCTTGGTGGGGGTGGGGGCTTTGACACACTGACCAGTCCCAAATACTGTCTGGAGGCACTTACACAGAAACACTGAGCACCATTTGATCACAGTCTTACAATGCAAATAGAGAACTAATGCTTTTCTCCAGCTGCCCACACTGCTCCTCACTTTTCTGCCATTCTTCTCATCTGCTGTACAGACATGACCTGTGACCCTCCACTGTGTTCCCTGACTGAATTCACCCTGAACCAAGACCAAACAGACAAGAGCTGGCGAGCGGTGCAGTCACCGTATACTGTACCACCGTGTGCTATCCACATCAATACAGAGGTCCCCCTCTACCCTCAAGTTATTTGTCCTGTCTTGTTGGACAAATAATTTATTATTTCTCCTGTCTTGTTGGACAAATGATCTGGAATGGCTAAACCAGGACAGCAAGCTACACATTAAACAAACAGGGATTGCCTTACATATCAGATATCCGTGAAAAACAGGTAAACACAAGACAATCCATGTATGTTAGGTGTACAGTGGTAGCCATTGCAGCAAACATTAAATGTCTGCCAGTGCTCTCTTTAGCAATCTAGTATCCCTGCAATGGAGAACTTGACACAGGTGAGTAGCACTCAATTGCAATTATGCAATGTGGCCTTGTGTGGCAGACCAACTTTGCATGCACATACAGTGCCCTGTGGAATTATTGGCACCCTTGGTGAAGATGAGCAAAAAAGGCTATGAAAAATGTCTTTGTTGTTCATCAGCTTGATCTTGCACTCAGAATAAGAGAGAAATCTAACCTTTAATTGAAGTCAAATTAGTCCAAATAATCCTTAAATGGGAGCTGATCTTGCACTAGTTTGCTTCAGTGTGGTCCCTGCAATTGGGCCTTTCTGTCCTTCATCCTTTTATTGACCTCTTTGTGATCAATGATACTACACAATAAATTGTCATCGATAAGTAATGAAAAACATTACTGGGCTACCTTTATTATTATTAATATTATTATTATGTTTTACAATGCAGTTAGATTACACTGATGATAAGCAGTGGAGTTGCACTACCAGTAGTAGCTGTCCTACAGTAATGTTAGCTGTAGTAGTAATGCAGGCTGCCTGGTAAACCACTGTGTTATATGAGTGCAGTTGCAATATCACACCATTTTAAAACCTGTATGTTTATAAGAACATAAGAACATAAGAATACATAATGATGAGAACGGGGCGTTCGGCCCATCTAGGCTCATCATGTCCTAATCTAAAGAGTATCTAGTACTACATCTAGCCTGGACTTATAGAATGGATGTGTGTGTTTCTGTACATGTAGTATGTGCATGTGTATAACATACTGTGTGAGCAGGTTGCTCAGCTGTTGGATGATGGCCCTTTGTGTCTGGTCAAACAGCATCTGCAGTTTAAAAGGAAGGATGAGAACAAAGGAAGTAGCAACTGAACAAAAGTCCACTCATTCCCACACACAAATGCACACCCGTGCTACCAATATTCCATGAGAAAACTCATTCATAAAGTCCAAACACAAAAAATAAAGGGACGTGCTACTGTGAATTATTCTCCTAGCTACATCTATGGGAAATGAATTATTTAATAAGTGTTTTTATGTTCTAGTGTTGTTGCTAGGGACCTTCTTTGGATGCGTGCATGAGCTGCCCCCACTCGTATGACCGTCAGCGATGGTAACACTTCTGCTGATGCTAATGTCGTTTTCACATCCTTTTTACCTTCAGAGGTGCATGTGATAGAAAGGAAAATATAGGCCAATACATTTCTAAAAGAGACAAACAAACAAACAGAAAATTATGGAAGGCTGTTAGAGAACAAGATCTCATCTTTCACTGTTGTCATTTTTAAGATAGGAGTTTAATGCATCGATGACCAATGCACTCCTGATATTCAGGTTTTGAGGTTGCAGAGAGATACCTTTTCAGGCTTTTTTGTTCCTAAATTGTCAAATAACAGGCAATGGTACAGTAGCAAGTTTTGTATGAGTGGCAGATGGGGACAGAAGGAGAGGTACAATGACTTTGTCATTGTATTCAGAGGATGATTCAGCCCAGGCCAGTTAATATTACTGTTTTCCAACAAAGAAAACAGCAATAACATTAAACAGAACGTTTTGAAGCACAATTTGAAATGTAAAATGTAATAAATTGTACACTGATTAAGTAAGTGCACTGCAACAGATCTGCAACAGATCAATCTGCATACTTCCAAATTCAGGTGATGACTGTCAATGTGGCAGGTTGGCTTTCATACTTCCTATTTCCAAATACTGTCTGGAAGCATTTATACAGAAACTGTCAATTGTTTTAAAATTAGATTTCATAACTGTATGGTTTGATAGTCTGGTTTGATGGTTTGACTGACAGTGCACAGGACACAGGACGGTAAGAGTTTTAAATGCAAAGGGGGGTCAAGGCTTTGTTTGGACACAGTCTGCTGGTGGTACTCACAGTGTGGAAGTGGATCATCTCCTGGAGGCCCTGACTAAACTGTGCCAGACCACTCTGAGGGATGAGGGAGGGAGGGAGAGAGGGAGGGAGGAGAGGAGATCATCAGCACATGCTCAGATGTTCGATCTGACAGGTGAAACAATATATTCACTTCCATTTACATTACATTTTTACATTTTAGGCATTTAGCAGATGCTCTTATCCAGAGCGACTTACACAGTTTACATTTCTTTACATACAATCCATTTATACAGCTGGATATTTTACTGAAGCAATTCAGGTTAAGTACCTTAGGCTCAAGTGTACAACAGCAGTGCCCCACCTGGGAATTAAACCTGCAACCTCTGAGTTACAAGCCCAGCTCCCTAACCATTACACTACTCTGCCAGCCCGCACTTCCACACCCTTTTCTCTACTGTAGTAACCCTATCACCCTCTCCTTGTCTCCCCCTTTACATCAACCCCCCACACCCCTCCTCTTTGAGTCTGTCCTCCCTACCATGACGCCGCTGTCCTGTCGGTGGTACGAGGAGAACTCCATCAGCCCAGTCAGAAATGACTGGTTGGCCGTGTTGTACGCCTGCCCTGCTTCCACCATCCTACTACACAACTTCATCACCTGGGGAGAAACCACGCCCATTAGTACACAGTGTCGCAGAAAATGGTCTAACACCTTCATTAATCGCCCTTCTCACACCCATATGAACACGGGAACATTTCTCCTCACCTTCTCCACCCGGCTCTCTAGATCAAGCACTTCGCTCTCACACTGGTCCACGGCGAGCCTGTGAAGCAGGCCCAATAAATTTGACACACATCGAGATTTCCAGTAGAACTAAATCGTCATTGACTTTTTTGGCCGAAGCATTGCAGAGTGATGTTCGCGTTCATTCTCCCACGACATCTATCAGACGAGCTAAATTAGTACGTTAACTTGCCACCTTAGCTAACAAGGCGTAACGTGTATTCATACAAACCTGAACGACGGCGAATCTCTGATGCATTCTTCAAAGTCCAAAAACGAATCCATCTGAGTACTGCAGCGCGAATGTGAATTATTGTAGCGAATGCAGGAGCTTCACGACAACGACAGAAGGACCAAACAGGCGTGTTTGCGGAGGCGTGTTTACCAAGGAACAGTTGCTAGCTACATACACGGTTATGGAGGTATCAAATTAAAAATTTAGCTTTTACCTAAGCAAAATAGCAACCCAAACGTATATTATAGTGTCTGTAAATAGCTGTCGTGACGTTGCATAATGAGTGACGAGACAGCTAGCCTGCACATTTGTACAGAAAGAAAATTCAGAAGCAACGTGTTCTTACAGAAGGACGGACGTTAGCTAACGTTACTTCCCAAATGAGCCAGCTAGAACTTGCTATGCTGCTACAACGTTATTATCGAATCTTTCACTAATAAACGCTAGTTAGCTAGCAAGGAAACACAAGCAGCTGGCTTGCTAACGAACGAGTCGACTGGCATTTCGCGTGTAACGGGATCCGAAATGCGATATCTAACCAAGGTTGACTAACGTTAGCTAACTAAGGTTAACTAGTTGGTTCGAAGATATGCAATGTTCACGCCTGACACAAGTTAGCCAACTAGCAACATAGTTATTAGCTTCCTCGATTTGACTGCATTTTGTATACACGTGTCCATAAAATAATATTTGATTTCCAGGTGTAGTCCAGCACTGAACGATGACAGTTGTCTATGCTTATACACAAGGTGGCGGACGACTTCATTTACATTTACGGAGATAGCTAGAAATGTTCAGACCAGTCGATCGGAAGAGGAAAAGATGCCTTATTGCATCTAGCCGATCAGATGTTCTCTCCACAAATTGGTACTCTTATCCAATAACGGTCGTCTTTCGGACCCAGCAACATTAGTATTGGCTCGGACTCGCCCGATGGGCACCGTCACTGACCACTTAAATAAACTTCCGGTTGAAAGATTTCAAAATAAAAGTTGAGACTCTTGCGGGAGTGTGATATTCCAGTATTCTTGGTACACACTCGCTGATAATCTCCAGAAATATACATAGAAGGAAAGGGATTATTTTTGACTCCTTAAGAAAATAATAATAGTAATAAATAAATAAACTCAGAAGATTAAAAAAAGTATTTTTTATTCTTGAACAGCAATTAATCTACTCTCAAACACTTTGGCAGTTAAGAAATTGTTCACACAGAAATATATATTTTTCTTTTTAGAGTTTAGAACATTTATTAGAAAATAAACAATCCTTCCCTTTCAAAAACATACTGTTGATATTATGGTTAGGTTAGTCAGGGCAAGCATCTCCTGTATGTTCCCTGGTCAGTCCACCATGCAGAATGTAAACACATGAACAGGTGGATAGACAGATGGGTTGGCTCATGAACAGGTGGATAGGAGGTAATGACGGGCATACAGACAAATGACAGGACAGGACAAACAGACAGGACTTCAGAACTGACAAATAGTGACGTTATCAGACAGGTGTGCAGTTCTTCAGAGTCTGTCCGTCCTTCTGGATGGACACCTGAGCAAGATGACAGTGTCACACGCGTTACACACCATCTCTCTATTTCACACACACACGCACACACGCGCACACGCACGCAGAGACACGCCATCTTTCCATTTCACACACACACACACGCACGCACGCGCACACGCACGCAGAGACACGCCATCTTTCCATTTCACACACGCGCCACACACCTCTGCAGTCTGAGACCGCAGAGACACTTCTCTATTTCCACTGCGCACATCCTGAGCAAGAGGACGCCATCTCTCTATTTCACACACACACACACAGCGTCACACGCAGAGACACGCCATCTCTCTATTTCACACACACACGCACACACACACACACGCACGCAGAGACAGAGACGCCATCTCTCTTTCACACGCACACACAGAAAGGCACACACACACGCACGTACGCACACACACAGAAAGGCCATCTCTCTATTTCACACACACACAGAGACACCATCTCTCTATTTCACACACACATGCACACACACACACACACACACACACACACACACACACACACACACACACACGCACGCACACACACACACACAGAAAGGCCATCTCTCTATTTCACACACACACACACGCACGCACACACACACACACACACAGAAAGGCCATCTCTATTTCACACACACACACACACATACACACACAGAAAGGCCACACACACAGAGAAAGGCCATCTCTATTTCACACACACACACACACACACACACACACAAAGGCCATCTCTCCATTTCACACACACACACACACACACACACACAGAGACGCCATCTATCTATTTCACACACACACACGCACAGACCATCTCTCTATTTCACACACACACACACACACACACACACACACACACAGAGACGCCATCTCTCTATTTCACACACACACACACACACACACACACACACACACAGAAAGGCCATCTCTCTATTTCACACACACACACACACAGCAATATACAGTGTCAGCCTTCCCTTACCCAACCACCCCCAAACAGCCAGAATCGTATGGGGTGGCCTGTTCTACCTGCAGGACAGAGTAGACGAATCTCACTGCTTCCTCCGGGGTGAACACCTTGAAGAGCCCGTCACAGGCCAGAATGACAAACCTGGCAAGATATTAATCAAACAATCAATGCCTCATTCACCCCCATATTAGTCCTCTAGACAAAATATTAACTTGCACATTTCAATCATATCTGCAGCTTCAGGAATCGATTTACAATAGGTATTAGACTAATGCTGTGGATCATTGGTGTGAATGAGAAAATAAGTTAACAAAATAGAATGGTCTGTTACTATTCGTTTTTACTTACTGTAAAAAAGGAAAGGGTGGCTGCAAAAATAACAATTTTGTAACTTGTACCATCCACAAATACAGGCATTCAAAGTAATATATTATCTCTCCAATTTCCCGATAATGCAAAACCCAATACCTACAGTAGGGGGAAATGTAAGTTGGGAATGATGGCACTTTGACAGTATGGGCCCCTATAACCTGTGCTGCTAACAGCAGAAAAACAGGGGTTGCCCCTGTGTTAAGGCATAACAGATCAGAAACGGTGCCATACCGGTCACTGTGTGTGAGCTGGCAGCGCCGAAGGTCAGGTGTAGAGATCACCCCACAGCGTTTGTACTGCCCATCACCCAAGGACCGGGATACCTCCAGCACACCCAGAACTCGCCCCTCCCTGCAGCAATGAACATAGGGAGCGCAAAGCTCACTCAGCATTTCCTCAGAGTGGCACAGGCTCTTCAGGGTTTGATGGTGTGATATGGGATTCACTGGGGAAATACACAGTGGTTTTTTTGTGTTAAATATTGTGGGCTTCGGGTGGTGTTATGGCAAAGGCATTCGTCCGGAATGCAGGTTGCCCACTGCAGCTGTGGTTCAAAACCCCGGCTCTGGCCGAGAGCCCCGTTGGGGGCGGCAGCTAGCTGACCACCCCAGAGGGAGGGGGGGAGGAAGAGCACGGGAAGGGAAAAACTGTCTCGACTCCGAGGACGAGCGGCGGGCTCGTGGGGGATGGTAAACTGAAAGAAAGAGGGTGCAATTGGCTACCAAACTGGGAGAAAAATTAGGAAAAATTAGGATAGCAACAAGATTTTTTTACAATTAATGCAAAGTAATGTTTAATCTGGCAACCAGAGGATAAAAATAAATACTTCACACTGTAATCAAACAAAGCCTTCTTCTTTGGCTGTGAACGCTTACTCAATAAACATGGCAATAAAAGATAAACAATCTATCACAAAGTACCTGTCCACAACTGCAACACATTTGCCAACACAAATCTAGATCCTAAAGGCATTATGACCAGAACGTATCTTCTTATAAGGGGTTTATGGTTTTATGACCATTAAATGGTTAAATTAAGATTTAAGATTGTGGTTGTTCATTTACTCGAGCTGAATGCACTTTTTGTCACTTTGGATAAAAGCCTCTGCTAAATTACTGTGTTGTATTGTCGAAGTGTTGCTTTTATGACTCGTGCTTGCGTTACTGCCGTCCCCACCCCCTCACCAACCTGACAGTGCCACCAGCCTTCTGTATCCTCATACGCTCCTCGTAACACGTGGGATTGTGCTCTCTGCTGAGCGCCAGAGTGACACATTTCTTGCACTCATCCTTCCCTTCCTGCTCCACCCGACACAGCAAAGCCTTGGAACAAGATCACAGCAGCAAAACAAACAGGATCAGATTAGACCACTTCACTGCGCTCTCAAGAGGACAGTCTTTCCATTCCATTACATTACAGGCATTTAGCAGACGCTCTTTTCCAGAGCGACTTACACAGTTTCACATTTCTTTTACATACAATCCATTTATACAGCTGGATATTTACTGAAGCAATCCAGGTTAAGTATTGCCCAAGGGTACAACGGAGCGCCCCACCTGGGATCGTGCAACCTTTGTTATTCCCTAACCATTATGCTAACACTGCCGCACTTTCCCCAGCCGGTACATAAAATAAGACAGCGTGGGTTATCATGGAATAGTGGGTTATAATGTGTGGCCTGCAGTGCAGCGTAATGTAATGTGGCAGTGTAGTATAATGGTTAGGGAGCTGGGCTTGTAACTCAGAGGTTGCTGGTTCGATTCCCAGGTGGGGCACTGCCGTTGTACCCTTGAGCTAAAGGTACTTAACCTGAATTGCTTCAGTAAAAATATCCAGCTGTATAAATGGATTGTATGTAAAGAAATGTAAACTGTGTAAGTCGCACTGCTAAATGCCTCAAATGTAAATGTAATGTAATGCAGTAGAGAAGCAAACAGAAGATGTGCAACAGTGTAGCCAATAGGAAGGCATTAGCAAACTGCATTCGCTTTCAAAACTAAAGTCCTTTCATATTCATTCAGATTATAAGTGGCAACTGGGGTAAATGTCTTAATTCTGAACAATTCTTTAGAGCACAACTACCAGACAACCAGAAAGCTTTTAAAAAGCACAATAATACAGGTTTCTAATACACATTAGAAAATATACATCCACTTCATATAATAGCAAAATAGCAATGAATAAAACAAAACACCCCCCAGGACTGAGGTTGGGGACCACTGCAAAACTGATCTCACCCGAAAGGGAGCCTCAGATCCGGTCCAGTGGACGGAGCAGTGCCAGGCGGCGTTCGTGAGTATAAAAGAGACTCTATGTGGCGGCCCTCTGCTAATCAGCCCTGATTTCTCCCTGCCTTTTATTTTACAGACCGACGCCTCGGATAGGGGGGTGGGTGCAGTCTTGTCCCAGGAGCGTGGGGGGGAGTTGCGCCCGGTATGCTACATCAGTCGGAAGCTTTCTCCAAGAGAGGCCCGCTACAGCGCAATAGAAAAAGAGTGTTTGGTGATCAAGTGGGCCTCTCTCACTCTCCGGTACTACCTCCTGGGCAAGGCCTTTACCCTCTATACCGACCATGCACCGGCGATTAGCGGCCACGCCTACTGGCAGAGCAGCCAGCGCACACACCGGTCTTGGGTCTAATAATTACATCCGTGTGCGTTAAAACGGCTCTGCTCTCTTCAGTAGGGGGCTGGAACAAGGAAGGAAAAGGCGTGGGAGACCGAGGAGAAAAAGCGACCGAGAAAGAAAGAAAAGCAAAGCAAAGTGAAAGTAAAACGGGAACTGGAAAGTTGTGTTTTAAAGTTTATGGTTTTTGTGTCCCGAACCCGTGAGGACGACGGACGGATTTAGTTTTGTTTATTTGTTGAAAGCTCCCGGTCTAGTTCTCTGCCCGTGTCGGGGATCAGATAACTTTTATCAAGAAACAATAAAAATCCGATCCGGTTTCCAGACTGCTCTATTCCCGTCCAGGGATTGTCACGTGGTGTGCAATTTTGCTTTCCCTTGTCTCAATGTCTACAAACTAATGAACAGAACCTGAGACTTTTAAAACCACTCAGGACTAACCCGGCATTCTAACAGGGGGCGATTCGGCGACAAGCTGCCGGAAATGCATTGATTCTCTATGAGAGTGAGCGACTTCCGGTGATTGACCAATTGGCCGATTTATGGGCGTGGCGGCGACACAGAAAAGTTGAAAATCCGGAACTTTCGGGCGATATTGCCCGGTAAGAGCCAATCACATTCATGTGTTGCTGTTTTTACCTTCCACGCAGAACCAACACAACACCGAAATTTGGTTCCTAGTTCCGACACTTCAACATGAATGAGGAGAAACTGATAACGGTCTGCAGTACCGCCATACGTTATTTAATCCTAAAAGCATAAATATTTATAGCTAGCTAAACTTATATGGCCTACATACATCTTATTTAATGTTTGTGTTGGTTAAAAGGCAATTTTTTATCGCATGGGTACGTTTGGAAAAACGTACCGGAGACAAATTGCGAGCCGTTTCCAGCGCAAGTAAATTGCCGCAATTGTAAAAGCCTTCTGAGTTTGAGTTTGCGGTTCATGATTGAAGGAAACAATACTGCTAGCCAACTAATATTTATAATAAAGATTCTCAAAATCTATGATGAACTATTCATCATCCAGCCGCAGCTCCTGCACCAGCCTGTGATATTCGCCGTGCTGCCGGCGGGTCTGCAAAATTCTGTGGACCCACACACGGGACCTCCTGCGTTTGCAGCGCAAGTAAATGGCCGCAATTGCAAAAAGCCTTCCGAGTTTGAGTTTGCGGTTCATGATTGAAGGAAACAATACTGCTAGCCAACTAATATTTATAATAAAGATTCTCAAAATCTATGATGAACTATTCGTTTACCATGCAAAAATGTTGTAAGCACGTCGGAAGCATTTTTGAGGAAGCCATTCAAGCGTGGGGAACGCCCACTGGGTGATTTCGTCGCCTAGTATCGCCCCCTGTTAGAATGCGGGGTAATAGAACACTTGGGCAATGATTCAACATGCAGAGTTTCGTCAGCAGCGTGTTCAACTACTTCCTTCCCGGAGCTCGGCGGAACATAAACACAGACGATCACAACAGAAAGAGTTTGGGAAAACAGAAGTGGTGCAATGGCAGGGGCGGAGCTCAAGATGGGTTACGCACACTCCTTGATATTTAAGCATGACATCAACATCACCGTAACAGCACGACACGCCCGATCACAGTGGCACTCACCCTGCTGTCCCCCAGGTTTGCCACGTACACCATGTCATCCACCACCAGCACACAGGTGGCGGTGGTGCCATCCTTCCAGGCCGGCTTCCTGTGGAACACAACACGAGCCGGAAGAAGCACTGTAACAAAGCGGTTTCCCACTCCGCAGTCTGTAGAGCTGCAGCTGTGGCCGACATCATTGCTCTTTTAGTTAAACAAACAAATAAATGAAATGTATTGCACCATCGTGGTCATTTTCTGCACAGCTGCAAGGTCTGTGACCACAATATTACACTCCAATAAAGGTTTTTGCAAGTATCACACAGTGTGGGGGAGTCCCTTCAACTACTCTATTTTTGTTTCTCCTGTACACCTGTGACATTTCAGATGTGCACCTTTTTCCAATATAATGTAAATGGGAAAACAATGTGTGGGCTGAATAGCACTGCCAAACTGTTTTCACAGTTAAGTACATATACTAATCCACCCGCTCTGTGTATTTAATTTGGTTGGTCCCAACATGCCTATGTGCGGATCAGTGATTGGCCTCTGTATCAGGGAGGCGGGTCTATGCAAATTCTAACAGGCTTCTGCAAACAGCCTCACAGAAACTCATTTTCAAAATTGAGATTGAAATGTTGAAATGTCACAAACCATTATATGGTTATCATCTCCAAATTAGACATGAAACAACAGAATTAAACCTAATTTGCTGTCTTATAAACATGAAAGCATATAGTTGTAACTACACAGGGAGTAAATGGGACTGAAACTGAAACTGAAAAAATAAATGATTTAAAGAAATCTCTACCAGTGCGTTCTTTCTGGTCATTTATGGCAAAATGGTGAACTACTGAAGCCATTCAGTCAACCTATTTTGATATTAACTTTTTATAAAGACAGTAGATTTGCAGAATACTCTGACCTTCTCTAGATGTCAATGTCTACTAATGTCCTCCAAAAGCATTCCTGGAGGATTGTACCACTCTTGTAGAGAATCCTGAGATAAATTAGAGCACTACTCCTGGCCAACAGGGATGTGTGGGGTTTGTGTACACAAGGCATGCACGGTACTCACTGGCTAGAGGCTTGCTTAAGGAAATCCTCATCTGTCTGCTTGAACGTTTCCAACAGACACCTTTTCACCAGCTTGTCCAAGTTCTCCACTTCACCTGTGATGGGGGGGGTGATTGTTATCAGATGATCAATAAATCAACATCAATGCACTGAATTCAGATATCAAACAAGAAGCCATAACTAATAATTCAGTATATTGTAATAATAAAATGTGGGACTACACACAGTATTAATCTCCTGAATATCGATTTCACTTATTAACCTGGGTTTTGTACTTCATGCCTAGCACAGAACTCACATGAAAGCATGCTGAATGACAACATTCTGGAATATTCAGATAACATGAAGACGACCTGCTGCTCCGCCTAGTGGAGGAAGCATGTACTGCTCTTTCTCAGTTGCCCTGGGCTCACCTTTGGGAAATTTGAGGCCCAAAGTGTGATGCAGATGTTCTGCAGCAAAGCGCGAGGCACGAGACCCACCATGACCATCAAACACAGCAAAATAGGCCAGGCGAGAGCTGAAACATAAAATGGGATTGTCAGCCACACTGAAATACATTACGCCATCAACATGAAAATACATACTGATGACCATCAACAATGACATAAACACCATAATCATATTAAAATATGCCCTGCGATCATTCATACTGAAACACACAGTGTTCTGATTACTTACACAGAGGAACACAATTATCTCATACAGACAAAAACATTTTGATCATGCATAGCAATAAATACATGTCATGATTCTCACACTTCACTTTGAATGCACTCCTGGATACACTGTGACTGGTTCTTCTGCTTTCTCAAATGTATATCATTCAAAAAGTGACTATTTTTCCCCAACAAAATAATTAATATACCTACTTTACTTGTCGTACCTTCAATATACACACTTTTTAAAAATCTATAAAATAAAAAGCATGACTCTAAAAAACTGGGCTTGTAACATTAATGTTGCTGGTTCAATCCCCAGGTGGGACACTGCCGTTGTACCCTTGAGCAAGGTACTTAACCTGAATTGCTTCAGTTAATATCCAGCTGTATAAATGGAGTGTAAAGAAATGTAAACTGTGTAAGTTGCTCTGGATAAGAGCGTCTGCTAAATGCCTGTAATGTAATGTAATGTAATGAGTAGGAACTCACACTTGGGGAGGCAGTGATTGCAGGCTGGAGCTGAGGTCAGGTAGAAGGACATGAGCATCCTGCATCTCCTCTCTCTCGCCTCGACGCGCTGCCACATATCCTCTGAGCCTCGACAGACCTGTTGGAACAACACGGTCAGAAGCCTGTCCAAAACACATAAGCACACTCAGGTGGTAGACATTGGATTGGCATGGAGGTATCTGAAAATCTTTTCAGGTGGCATTTACATATATATATTGGTGTGGAACTGTTTGAAAACCTTTACAAACTTTCTTTTCCCCCTGCTCCTCCGTCACATTACGTTTCCTCTTCTCTCCCCGGTCCTCTATTAATGGCTGTGGGAGTTGCTCCGTCAGTCCCCCTACAGGAAAGGGGGGAGCAGGTGCAGAGTTGCACAGACACATAACACCATGAGCTTAAGTGAACTTAAGTGTTTTACCTGAAAAAGAAAAAAAGTCTGCAAACGAGGCATATTCACACTTTTCAGCCTCTGAAAGTCATGACATCAAAGCAATAGCTAGACCTCACAACGCACCGTACCAGCAGTTTTATGAACACTACACAAGCCAATATGCCATTTGTCATGCGTATGAAGAGTAAACAAATATAAAAATAACAATAAGCAGAACATTCCATGACACCTGCAGGTGATAAATAGGTGGATGGAGTAGAGAGGACATTTAGCCGCCATGGAACTTGTGCGAAACATAAACTCCGGTATACAGACGTGGCTATGTCCGTCCCCTCGTGTGTCAGGCAGTGCATGTTGATGTTGTTGTTGCTGGTTCTGTTAGCTAGGCCACCTGCCTGATTACGAGCCAGCTCTAGTTGAATCATTACTACCAACGCTAGCGAACGTTGGATGTTTTGCGCTAAATTGTGTTGGGGCCTGCTACTAGTTAGGTAGCTGTTTAGCTAAATTCAGGCGGAACTGGTAGCTAGCTAACAGCTAGATAGCAGTCCATCAAATCAAGTTACAGTAGCTGGTCAACACAACCTCTTTGACACAATACCGTATGATGTCACAATTTATATAACATGTATAACGTTATATACAAGTCCTGGTGAACAGTTTGTCATTTTATAGCTGAGCGATATCGTTAGCTAACCCACATCGTTAGCTAACCCATGTTAGCTACCTAGTTATGTAATGTAGCTAACTAGACCAGATAGATGACGATCTTGTTAGCTGAATAAATGAAAAAAATCGTCTCTTTGTTACCTGCTGTCTGTGTTGGTTCAGGAAGATCGTCAAATAAATCCATAGGTCAACAATCTAACGTTAGCTAGCTACAATTCAAGAGTGTATTATACGTACACTAGAATTTGAGACGCTATGTAGCTAGCTAGCTAACGTTAGCGAACTAACGGTGCTAATTGTACCACAGAATTCTGATCCAACAATTAAGCCAAAATGTGTCCTGTGCCAAACTAGTGGCATAATTTGGTTCGCGATTCGCAATCCGCAATCGGCGGAGGACCCGCTTCCAGTCCTGCAATCCCGTGGTGCTATAGCTAACTGTGCTAACTAGTAGTAGTGACCACGGTGGCAACCGATATTGCTATGTCAACGGGCAACGTTAGCTGCTTGCTTGCTGGACTTGGCTAATGTTCAGTAGTTGTTCAAATATAGATCTAAAGATGGTCACGTTTGCTTGCCATAATACTGGATTTCGTATAAATTTATTCTTAAACAGCTACAATCCGATACGTTGCTGCTATCATTTATATAGCTAATTAGCACTAACAATGGCCAATGTCAGATATCGCTAAATTAACGTAATGGCATTTGACAGCTACATGCTGATTACTGCAAGACAAAAGCTGAAATTGTGGTCAGTGCATATTGTTTTATTGTCAAGGTCACCTAACGTAGTTGCCTACAATAATTGTAAAACAGTAGCGTATTGTTAATAATAACAACAGCACTTCAGACTCCATAATTTAAATTTGCACATTCAAACCTCCAACCACAAGGGGCGCTGTCGCATAATGTACTTCGAACAACGACCATTCCTGAATACATTTGTTTTGTTAAACCAGCAAGGCGCAATTCTGTTTGATAGCAGAGCGTCACATTTTGTCTTGGAAACGGTGTTAAATGTAACATACGAACAGCCGCTTTTATTTATTAATTTGAATAAAAGAATCGCTGGAGCTGGTGAGGTGTTAGGTTCTTTGTTTTGGGGATCTCTACGTTGATAATATCCGCAGGTAAAGAGTGGCGTGAAGCCGTCCGTTGGGTAAGTATGGCGTCTGGAGGCAATTCTGGAGCCTCGCAAGTCGGCGATATTGAAGAGGACGCATCGCAACTTAATTTCCCTAAAGGTTAGCTTTATACCTCGATACTTTCCCCCATGTCATTATCGAACGTTACTAGCTAAAGTTATATGTTCCATGTCGAATTAGTCATTTTCTGCCAAATAGCTGTAACGTTTACCTTCAAGTTAATTCTTTTTTGCAATGCAGGAGGTATAGCTAGCATAAACTCGCTAGGTAGTTCTGTTTTTCTTGTGATTACCATGAGTTCTAAGAGCGCCCACCACACAAGCTAGCTAAATTGCATAATTTCAATAAATGAGCTTGGTAGTTATAAGTAATTAGATAGCCAATTATTTATAAAAACGTGTTCTTGCTATCGTTAGGCAGGCAGTGTAGTGTAATGGTTAGGGAACTGGGCTTGTAACGTTAAGGTTGCTGGTTCAATTCCCAGGTTGGGGCACCGCCGTTGTACCTTTGAGCAAGGTACTTAACCTGAATTGCTTCAGTTAATATCCAGCTGTATAAATGGATTGTAAAGAAATGTAAACTGTCTAAGTCGCTCTGGATAAGAGCGTCTGCTAAATGCCTTGAATGCACATACTGTATAGTTGTACATAACTGCTATTTGCACTTCTGGTTAGACCCTCCTTAATTTCGTTGTTTTGTGTTTGCACTGGCAATGACAATAAAGTGAATCTAATAATCGAATGTAATGTTAGCGCGCTAACAGACTGCCCTTCTCTTAGAGTTCGAGAACGCCGAGACGCTGTTGAACTCGGAGGTGCACATGCTTCTGGAGCATCGGAAACAGCAGAACGAGAGCGCGGAGGACGAGCAGGAGCTGTCGGAGGTGTTCATGAAGACCCTCAACTACACAGCCCGCTTCAGCCGATTCAAAAACAGAGAAACCATCGCGAGTGTTCGCAGGTCAGAGGCGCCACGGGTCTGCTCTGAAAATCATTTAGTCTAGTCTGGATGCATTGTTACTTGACTGACACTTGCGTTAACGTCCCTTGCAGCTTGCTTCTCCAGAAGAAACTGCACAAGTTCGAACTGGCAAGTCTAGCGAATCTGTGCCCAGAGGCTGCGGAAGAGGCCAAGGCCCTAACCCCCAGGTCAGCCTGTTTGCAATTTGCTTTAACATTACATTACAGGCATTTAGCAGATGCTCTTATCCAGAGCGACTTACAGTTTCACATTTCTTTACAATCCATTTATACAGCTGGATATTTACTGAAGCAATTCAGGTTAAGTACCTTGCTCAAGGGTACAACGGCAGTGTCCCACCTGGGGATTGAACCTGCAACCTTAACGTCACAAGCACAGTTCTCTAACCATTATACCACACTGCCTGCCTAGTTAACGACAAACTCAAATCCTTCCTGGTTTTACACATCAGCATGGGTTGGGCTGATGGAACCTCGTGGTTTTCTGTGGCTCAGTTGGTAGAGCACAGCGTTGGCAACGCTTAGGTTGTGGGTTCAATCTCCACTGGGGCCACATATACTGAAAATGTATGCATTCACTACTGTAAGTGGCTTTGGATAAAAGCGTCTGCTAAATGGCATTTATTATTATTATTATTATATTAGATTGCTCACCTCTTCTTTCCCTTGCACAGTTTGGAGGGGCGCTTTGAGGATGAGGAGCTTCAGCAGATTCTTGATGACATTCAGACCAAGAGAAGCTTCCAGTATTGAGGAGACACAGCATGGTCCTTGCCCACTGCCCACTGCCTCCTGACCTGAACGCACTCCCATGCTGTGAAGAGCAGGACACTGAGAATAGAGCGGACACATTGTCGTTTTTACATACATGTGCATGGTGTTCCACTGGTTTCCTGTGTGACCCATAATGGAAATCAGACAAAGTGTGGACAATTAAGTTATCCATTCCTGTACATAACAAACAAATACATTTTTGTATTCAAGTGAGTTGACTTGTGGTTATTGTGTTTTTGTTTGCGTTTGGATTCGCTAGCGGTAGAAGCAGTTGCTGGAAAAAACTAAATGGATGTAGTAATTTTATTTAAGCCTATATTTTAAATATCTGGGTGAACTGTTGTACGAAGACATTTCGTACCTACACACTGGTCATAATTCCAGCTCTGATCACGACTATACTGTTACCCTGCTACTTTGTTGAAGGGCTCCTGTAAACATTTGAATCAAACTAGTCCTGACTCGAGACACAGAATCTTTGATTGTGTCCGTTTAACTTTTCTTAGGCTTCCTGTAATCTGATTGGTGATCGCAGATTTCTGAGGGTGGGCTGGATTTGGCAGTTACTATTTCACGGATCCACTCTTCTTACTCTAATGTGATAAGTAAGGCTAGTAATCCATCTATTCATGGGTACATATACATTTAAAATGTAATGCTAAATAGGAATATATCATACTGAAATGATTGCGATTGTTGGAGGGATGGGCACATTTGTCACCTGCAGCCAATTGGGCTAGTCTGCACAACACTGACCTCCATAGATTGTGCCAGAAAATGTAGCTATTATTCAGTTAGTTTGTTTCCTTCAGGTGCTGACTAGTCTGGATAGGGGCTTATGCTTAAAGTATAGTATTTCTTGTAACATTGTTTTGTGTCATAACTGAGTCCGCACTAATGAAGTTTGTGTCAGTTTTGAAATGCAGTGACTGGTTACGGCTGGAAGCCATGCTGTCTACAGCTGTATTGAGATGCATATGTCACCTATGTTAATAGTAGGGTTGTACAATTAATGGTAGTTTCTGGAGACATTTCCACTGAGAATTGTTGCATAATGGCAATGAAACTTTCAGGAAAGGTTATAGATGATGAAACGAAATAGCTGTCAGGTTTGGCACCTGTGATTTTGAATATTACTACATTTTTCAGACATTACAGGAACAAATAAATAATCTCCAGTTCATCCACACATTTTAAATTGTTCTGTAATATAGTAATATAGTGACTAATATATCATTAGTGATGTTTATGGAAATCTGCATTTAATGATTATGAAACAAGCCTCATAACAGTCTTAAATGCAGAAATATCGAAAATAGTTTATATTTGTATCACATAAATATGTGTATCTGAACAAACATCAAATGAATAAAACTTGCAGCTGGACCATGCACAATGTTTTAGAAATGTATACAAATGTTTACATAATTACAATTAAAAAGTCCTTACATGTTTCCTAAAACATGTCAATTTCATCCCTAATTATTATGTATTACTTGTGTCCAACAAGCCACTTGTCAGCATGTAACTTTATCCTGATTTCTTGGGTATGCACTGGAAGGGCATAGTATATAAGAGATTTTGAGTACAAAAAGTCTTCAGAGTAGCATGTGCATAAAGGGAAATGGTAGGTATTAATATTGGATATTTGAGAGGAGTACAGAACCAGGCACATTAACCATTGAAATGCAATTACCCCACGAGACTGTTTTCCCTAAGATGTGCTGCTGTTACTAGGGTGAACAGAAGGGAGTTCACACTAGGAACATTCACACAAATTCCATTAAAAGAAAACCTTGAACATTAAGATGTGGTGCAAGGGGTTAGGAAGGTCCAGTGGTCTGGTTGTGTAAATCTAATGGCGTTTTTCCACCGGACAATATGGTACGGTACGGCGTGGCAACCAACCCATGCTCCCATGTTTTGTTGGTTTTTCCACTGCCAAGCGACCTGTATCGAACCTAAGTACCCATGCTGAATTTAGCTACTGGTCTGTTTAGGTACTACCGAGCTGAACAGGGACCTAAGGGTGGAGCTAGCAGTACTGCAGACCATTGATTTGTCAAGCGCAATCGTCACGCTAAATCTCAGACCGACTCAGGCACAACCGGCATGTTTTTTTTTCTTCAGCTTCACTTCGATTACTGGTAGGCTATTATTCTAAGCGTATTATATAGTTTGGCATTATTGTCAGGTTTGCGTTGGATTCTACGAGTTAGGTTTGTGTTACAAAAACGGAAACAAACACGTTTTCTTTGAAAGGACAAAGTATTGTATTGTCATTTTCATTCACGCAATTAGAATATACATTTTCATAGTACAACATTTTCATTCCTCACATAGATTTTTAGAAAGATAGGAGTCGCTTTGATGCATTCCGATGCTCAAGCTAAACCCAGACCTTTGAAACAAAAGGATCTAATTGGACAGTGTCAAATGACAAAGTGTTTGAACAATCTTGCGCCTTCATAAATCGACACTTACATTACATTTTTTTAGCTTGTAGCTAGGGATGCATGATATGGGCAAAAATCTCATATTGTGATAATCTTGCTACATATTGGTATTGCGATATTGCATGCGATGTAACAAAACACATGGGTGGAAAATTGATCATTGATATGTGTTCCAGACATAGAATAGGCATTATATTAAATTAATTAAGGGAACCCAAACAATACAATTTCCCCCAATATTAGTTTAGCCTACTGAAATGTTAATGTTAATAAAAAATGATTCAACTGTTTCTGTTGAACTTCTTAATCACATTACTGAATGAACACAGCTGTCCTACTGTTTCTTTCACCGTTGTGCCTTTGAGAGTTTTTCGTAAGGTGTTGCATTTTCAAACACATCCAAGATTGATGCTTGCATGGGCTGGTACTACGTCTGGGATGTGAATTTGGTACATAAAAGCACAGATGTAAACACAAAGACAAATATAGCTAATGTTTTCATTTTTATATGATTGAGGCATTAAATGTGATCTTGGTAAATTGCAATTCATTGGAGGACCAACGCCAAATAATAAATATGAAAGATTATATAGTCTAGTGTGAAATCACTGCATGGTACCTCCTGCACTCGCTGCCCCCGACATGACTCCCAAACGCCTAGGTAGAGGTAAGAACATTGTAGCTGTGGTTACGGGGAAAGCAGTGTTCTGCTTTTGTGAATTTGAACTGGAATGTTTACAATGTCAATGCTAATGTCACCACAGCGGTCACATTCTTTTTTGTCACTTCAAATAACTCCTCCTGTCTTCACGGTTCTGTTGTGCGGTGGAAAAACGACACTGACGACTTGACCCGTGAAGGGGATAGTTACGGGTACGGATGTTTACCATGCTGTACCATACTGTCAGTGGAAAAACGCCATCAGGGGTCTTCAAGAGACTAGCTCTATCAAAGATAAAAGCAGGAGCCTCTGCAGTGTGGGTCCTGTCTGGATGACAGCTTGTGAACTGAAACACATTTCCTTGTCCATAAACAGTAAAAACAAGAAATGCATTTGTAAACATTCATTTGTCTTTGATTTTTATTTATGCTGATTTGATGACCAATTGTTATTTTTCACCCCCATAAAAAAAGCCCTTTGAGCATTACCCTTTCTTGGAAAATCCTGTATAGAACACACCTGTGCAAGCAATAACCCAGCATAGGTAGCACAGTAAGGGGGGGGGGGTTCTATCACAAGCCGAGGCAGTATTGAGACTCCCCCTCTGAGGCCTTGGACTCAGGCAGCACCCCAAGGGGAGTGGCTACCATTTTAACTGTGTTCTTGCCATAGAGATTCTTTTCATAGTCCAGCAGTTGGCGCCAGAATCCGGCATTGGGCCGGATGAAGGGACGACAGTCACGAACCCAGTCATGGGCTTGGCGCAGCGTCACCCCTTTGTACCTCATGAGGTAAGCCATGACCAGGGCGGGAGAGCGGCTCATGCCGGCAGCACAGTGCACCAGCGTGCCGCCCGTCCGGTTGCTGTGGATACGCTCTGCCACACTCTCAAAGTGATCGCAGAGGCGGGCACTCGGAGGCACTCCACCCCCTGGAGCACAGGGCATGTGTGTATCGGGGTGGCATTGATGATGAGGGTGATGCCCCTTCGGGAGACCAGTGCCTTGTTCTGGGCAGCATCGGCACCGCTTAGGAACAGAGTGGGGGTGATCTGGGAGACCGACATGATGTCTGCAGGGAAACACACTGTCATCAGCTTCAAGTTTTAACATATTATTTTGAGGCCAAAAAAATGTTAGTGTACAGTCTGAAGCGTAAGCTCTTACAGTTTTAAGGACAATATATGTTACACACACAAAAAGGTATGTAAAACTCTTTAATTACATTTCATCAAATGGCTGGCACATTTGGCCCTAAAAATGAATATTATCAGCAAAATTCTTCTGGGAAGGAAAACTATCAAATGCATGGCTAATTTGTATGCTGCAGATTGCAGATACATTACATTACAGTCATTTAGCAGACACTCTTATCCAGAGCGACTTAGTTTTACATTTCTTTACAATCCATTTATACAGCTGGATATTTTACTGAAGCAATTTAGGTTAAGTACCTTGCTCAAGGGTACAACAGCAGTATCCCAACTGGGGATTGAACCAGCAACCTTAATGTTACAAGCCCAGTTCCCTAACCATTACACTACTAATATAACTGCTATTTAACTCCCTAGCTGCAAGGTTAATCTGGGTGTACAAAATACAGCTTTCCATAACAATGAACACTTTTAAAGGTATTTTTCCATGGTTCAAACCAGAATCTAGATCACAGGTGTCAAACTCATTCCATCGAGGGCCGAGTGTATGCAGGTTTTTGTTGCAACCAATGCACTACACCAGGTGATTTCACTAATTAACTCACTTCTTCAACCAAGGGAGGGACCTAATTGAAATCACCTGGTGTAATGCATTGGTTACAACAGAAACCTGTACACACTCGGCCCTCGATGTAATGAGTTTGACACCCCTGATCTAGATAGATGTCTAACCCACAGGATAGCAACACAGTAAGTTTAGGTGATTTCTGGATATACTTATACTTATACCAAGCTGATGTCCATTTTGAAATGGACAATCATGTAGGGCCAGGCTAAATTCATATTCATGACAATAGATGTGTCCATCATCACATATCAGGTGGTCCAAGGTGATTTAACTCTTTAAATGAGGGTTCCTCAAATCACGGTCCTCGTGGGCTGAGTGCTACTGTTTTTCCACCCTTACCTGGGAGTCAGGTGTGAAGACACTCTGGCCAATCAATTGTATGAATTGTTCAATTAAATTATCTGCCTAACAGCAGATTTGAGGAACCCTGCTTTATATGATGTCCTGAAGATGTATGCATGACTGCACTAATTGCCACAGGTAACAAGTTTAACCTCCATTTTGAAATGGGAAAACCATGTTGGGCTAAGCTAAAAATGTAACAACCCAACATAAAATGTGTCAATCTTCTTAAATTAGGTGTAACAATAGTTGCCCAAGATTTTCTATTTATAACAGCTCTGCAAACCGTGAATCGGAAGCTGGGATCAGCCGCAGAGATTTAAGGTTCAAAGAGATTTGCGAACCGACTTCAGTCGTTGATCTAGTTGGAACTATTTCACAGTATCAGAAACGTTAGTTAGTTGACGAGTTGAATTTGTGTACTCCTCGGATATTAGACGTACTATGACTAGAAATGGAGAACGATCATGGAAAAATCATTTTAAATGATCACTTGTACTTACCCCATGCACACAAGCAATTATTTATTGTTCAGGACGATTTCCAGTCTGACCCAACTGAATAACATTGAATTTTGTGTCTCTTTTACACTATACGAATTAGGGCTTACGCCTCGTGTATCCAAACAGCTGTTGGCTACATCACGTGAGCAGCACAGACAGGATCGAAATTAGCCTACAAACTACAGTGAAACTGACAACGAAGAGGTAAATTTAGAAGGCATTATTTAGCCTTAAATTACGACAAGTTGAGTTAAAACAATATCGCTGTACCTGCATTTTAAATATGGGAAAACGTTCACAACCGCAAATCCACCGTACTAACACAGCCGTGCAGACTGTGGGTACGGAAAGCCTAAAGGGATAAACGACAAAGGTATTCGCTAGACAAACACAACAGAAAATAACATTTAATTGGCTTTGTGCAATAAAGTACGCGCCTGCTACGCAACTCAAAAGCGCACAGTTCAAACTAATTTGAATTGACACTACACAATAGGTACTAATATATTTATGGATTATTTTTATTGTGACCAAGAGGAGTATTTCACAGGACAATGGCATTCGTGGTGAGTTCAAATCAGTTTCAATAAAAAATTAACACAGTGGCTACCATTATGCAGTATGTGTTATGCATTTTAAGCATTACGAATCCTATAGTTGGTCAATCTTCCACAACAATCTGCTACAAGCAGTAGCATTAAGCACAGACTTTCACTGTCATACTCCATTAAAGACAAACCACAGTTCAACTCAGAAATACACCACCACTCCTTATGAAGTGGTCGCAAGCAATGCTAGAATTCATGACATATGCAACTTCAGAAATCTATAATCCATGGAAGCTAAAATAAACAATAAAACAGGTTGATTCAATCAAAAGACTAGCTCTGACTAGCTCAGAGGCAGAACACAAAAATTGTAATAAAATAATAATAATAAAATCATAAAATCTTATAGCCAAAAGTGTATGCTGTTTTTGTGATTATTTCATTTTCAGTGAAAATTATCCTTATTGATACCTTTTCTCAATTTTTCCACTTTGTTTTTCTTTTGAATATCACAAATGAAAATTATTTTACCCAATGTGTCTTCTTTATTTTTGATGGAAGATGTTTCATTTAAAAAGTGAAATATAGTGTTTTAAATGTAAAATAAATTGTTGAAAAGTGTTTTAAATGTAAAATATTTTTTCAATAATCAATAAAAGACAAAAGTGTAGCCTATGCTTGATAAGTATCTAAATTATAGGCCCATAAAGTGTGTTGGATATGCTGATTAAGTTCCCCAAACTTTTGAAGCATATTTTAAGACTTCATTTACCCTGGCAAAATAGCATACATGTGCAAAAATGTAATCCTTATTTGATGGTTACTAACAGTTCCAAATAAATTAAAACAGAAAAAAACATAATTATTCAGTCTGAAGAATGTGTTGAGGTAATTATTGTCTTATTACATAAGGTTAAGATCTTAATTTACAGATGGAGAAGAAACAATGGGGGCATAAACATGTTATTGGATTTAAAGCTGTAGACAATAAAGGAACACAAACAGGCTCATAGCGAATTGCCCTGATTACTGTATTCATGTGACTGACGTGCTGTGTGTGTCAGCTTACTTAAACAGGCACCAGAAGCAGTGCCACAGAAGATTGATTTGTGCCACCCTGTTAAACATTGCTCTGTAGAAGTTACAGCAAATCACTGGCAGCCAAGTTCCAAAGAAGCTACAGTATTGTGTTGCTTCTTATTGCATTTTCAATGCTGGAGTATAGAACTGTTATTCAAACGGTACCAAATGGATTACTAGTGTACTCTTTTAACTTTATATTACTGCTCTTACTTTGTACTTTGTTTGACTTACAGAGTGTTTATTGTGATTTTGACTGTATGTATTACTTACCCTCTCCAATACAGACATATTACTATTACTTTGGCAATTCAATCAATCAATCTTTATTTTTGTTCTTTAAAACAGGTTGTTCTTTTTCCAGTTAAAAAAAAACAGAAAACCATTGGAACAATGCTGGAAAATTATTCCCTGACCCCTTAAAGGCGGTCTTTAACAGTTCTTTAATGTTCTTTAATGTTTCAAGTACAATATACTGTCTTTTTTATACACAAGAGGCAATTTACAACTGATGAACAATGTTTCAGCAATAGAAATGCTTTGTGATATGTTGCAGGCCTCCAAGTACAATTCCAGATTGAGGGCGAAAAAGAAAATGAGTAAATATTGATTCCAAAATTCTATGTTATCTAAGTCAAAGGAGGATGCACAAGTACTGGTTGTAATAGTTTTGAATACATTTAACAATATGCAATTTGTAGACCACAAATTAAGTTTCTTTGTGCAGTGTAGTGTAATGGTTAAGGAGCTGGGCTTGTAACTCAGAGGTTGCTGGTTCAATTCCCAGGTGGAGCATTGCCTTTGTACCCTTGAGCAAGGTACTTAACCTGAATTGCTTCGGTAAAATATCCAGCTGTATAAATGGATTGTATGTAAAGAAATATTAACTCTGTAAGTTGCTCTGGATAAGAGCGTCTGCTAAACGCCTAAAATGTAATGTAAAATGTAGCATTTAATTGTTACTGTTTAACGCCATGCTTGTGAAAATGTGCACAGTTTCAGCAGAGCCCTATTGACTACCCAGGACAGGCACAAAGTTGAGTGACTTGCTTTTACTAAAACGATCTCTTAAGTACTGCTTGTATTGGACTAGTTCAGTGTTTCTCAAACCTGTTCCTGAAGACCCCATCAGGTTTCTTTCCACCCTATGAATAGTACAGTATTGCATTTATTAACAATAAAGAAAATAGATGACAGCCTCCTGTAGTAACTATGCAATCCCATGGTGGTGATATTTTTCAATCCATTTTTCTCTCTCAATGTAAGGCTGGTTTGTAGCCTACTGTAATGTATTTTACATGTTTCCAAATGTTTTAGGGGAAATAGGCTCTCGGTTACAGACTATAGTTTGAGCAACAGATGTAAACTGTGAAAATTGGAATGTAATTTTTTGAGAGGAGCTACCTTTAAGAGTTCAGCTCCTTTTCGTAGTGCAGTCTTTCAAATTGGAGCAGTTACACAAGACCCATCCAGAGTAAGGATTCTGAAGTAAGTGACTGAATGAGAAAACGAGAAAAACTCCGCTCCGTGGAGCTAATAGAAAAAAATAAAACAAGTCAACGTGCTTTAGAAAAGAGGAGGGACAACGTGTGAATCGTGAGGCTTTTAAGTAAAACAACTTTTGTATGTCCTCTCAGACAGAGAATATAGGAGGAAAGTGTGTCTTTACCACGTGATACATTCACCGTCTTGCCTTTAAAATGTACAACGTAATTGCGCAAATACCCAGTTTCGTTAAAGAAAAGTTAATGAGTAAACTATCAGACTGCTTAGAGTAATGAAACCCAGTGAAGATATGCTTTAACACAAACAGTTTAATATAATTTTGCTTTCAATTAGTTGCGTCGTCTGGAATGTTTGCGAGGTGGATATTGCCGTGCTCAGTTCGGATTAATCATGTTCTTTTGGCACACATTCTGCTGTTGTCACTTGGGTTTTGTTCAGAATTGAAAGTGCGAGTTCGTTTAGCTGATGGAGAAGTTATGGAGGAAACTTTGGAAGCGGACAGCGACAAGGACTCTATCACTCTGGAGTTTAAACAAGAAGATGGAGCCCTTATCACATTTGTAGCCGATTTCAAGCAGGTAGGTGAACAATAAATTATTAGCAAAAAAGAAACCCCATGACAACGTACACGTGAACGTCAATAGGGTCTCTTCTTCCGCTACATGTCCTGGTATGCTCTTACATTCATTAAGTATTGTGTTTGAACTTATTACAATTAATTAATGGTGGTGGTGCCTATGCAATATTCCAGTGCTTGCTTACCTCAATGTGCCACATTTAATGACAACAACGTGCAATAACCCCATTATACTTCAACTTATTTGTGTTAATATACTAGCTTGACACATCTGCCAACTGAAACATTGTAGGGAAGCTGTCTCAAACAGCCCTCGCTGTGCAAGCTCAATCAAACCTATTTAGCCGAGTTCTGTTGAAAAGAAAACCAGCACAAACAGGAACATGAAAATACGCACACACGCTGTATTGAATGAAACGTTGTTACGTAATGTGACAACTTTAAGAACGAAATAATCTTTCAGCTTGTCAGTCAAAATTGATTCTCTCAATAACTGAATATTAGTCACATTTACTCAAAACCTCAAAACTAAGTTTGCATAACTTGCCGATTTAATTTCCTTTGATTCATCAAAGGGATGGTGAAGATCACTATACTGTAAATGGTGAGATATGCAGTGATGGAAGCCTAAGAGGAACATTGACGGGTCTGGCCGTTAAACGCACTCCCCACTGTGTAAATACTGAAGCACACCATGGTAGATCTATATGTAGATCGGATGTGTGTACTTGCTCCCATGACACCTGGATATTTCCCAAGGCACACGCGGTTCTGGTAAAAGGAGAGAAGAAAGGAATGTGTCTGACCTTTCTGCGCTGACAGCATGACAGCTCAGCAGGAGGGGTGACGACAGAGTTCTGTACAGGATTTAATAGATATTTCATCATCAACAATGAGGTCAGATGTCAGAACTTAGAGGGCAACATTTTTTGTCATTTGATTTGGTTAATTTAGTTAAATAAAAATGATAGATGTTCATGTAACATTTGAGCATAACACATTTTGTATGGACTTAAAACGTCCTGTAATGAACAATGGACTTTCTTTCAAGCTGGGGAAGGTTCATAAGATCTGCATCAAAATCATAGGAGTACTCCAGGTGAGCTTCACTGCACTCTGGAAAAGAAGGGCTCTAGATAAAATGGGAAACATCCTGGAAGATGAGAGCCACACCCTTCTTAGCAAGTTTAAGATCCTTCCTGCTGAAATATGCTTTTGTGCCCCTCATTGCAAAAGTAATAGAAATGGGGGGTCTTTTATTCCCTCTCTTCTGATTATAAAATATTGTACAATAACTTGTGTGTGTGCGTGTATTTTGTACATTTCGAAATTGAGTTGCTGGTGCGTACTTTTCCCCTGTCCTGCCCCCCCTACTGCCTGAATGTGTTGAGGCCCTAGTATCAACGCGAATGTATATTTATTTATTGTTGATTTCTTAATTGACTTTATGTCCTTATTGGTGTACTGTTTGATTGTAATGCTTTTGAATGTATTCTGCCGCAAACCAACTTCACTCCTCGTGACAAAAGTTAAAAAAAAAAATACTTATTTAAATCCTTCAGCTTAAATCTGTTTTCTGTGCAAAGAGGTTGCCACCATTTGTGTTTAGACCTGCTCTTTTTTATAGCTAATAATCGCATTTGTGTGTCCGTGTATTTGTTCCTGAGATAATAATTGAAAGTGAAGGGAAGCATTTTGCCAGGGAAAATGAACGCTGAATTAAAAAGCTATTTAGTATATTCAGACCACCGTGGATGAGCAATCATTTTTATAGCTTACATTTTCCCCCACCCCCTTCAAATACGTGTTGCTTTGCAACTGATTATAGTTACACTTCATGAAAGCTCAAATCTAAGAGCATTTAATAAAATACTTTTAAAATTAACTCTCTTTTTGCTCCACCTTCATTATAAATGTTGGCAGTCTTCAGAGACAGATTCAGATGTATGTGTCAGCAGTACAGTGCTTCACTGTTGTATTCGCCAGTTATTCTTGGAGGCCCATCTCCATTCGTTTCACAATGTGGCTCTTATCTGTTCCTTTCCACATCTCCCAGATTTATGAAACCTTGGACACTGTGACTTCTAAATGCCAGATAGGATTTATAGCATATTGCTGTCTTGTAAACATAACTTTAACATGGATACTAAGAGAGAAGAAATAATTACAGAGAGAAAAATAAACGTGAACACACAATCAGGTATTGATCTGATTTGCTTATGGGCAAGATGAGTGTCTGCTGAGTTTGTATAAAGAATTGGAAACAATTCCTGTAGGCGGATCTATAGGTTGGGGCGTGCCTTAAGATGGTGGTCATGATGGTTTCTGCTCCTTGTTCAGATGGAACACTGTTGTGGAGGAGACCATTTATTAACTCAAAATCCCATGTAGGTTTAGCCTGGTTTGCAAGGGTTTCGTAGATGTGCCTCTACTGCTAAGCGTGAGAGAATTTGAGAAGATAAATCATTGTGTGTAGGAATGTTGGGAAGTGTCCGCGTTGTCATTGCCAGCAGGGTCCCCATGACAACAGCCCAGTGAGCTGGCAGGGGCTGTGGGAATGAAAACTTCCCCGATGAATCTTGAATCTCTTTTTGGATCCTTTAATGCTGTTTGTGTGAGACCCTAGTGATCAGTTCAGCCGTTTAGAAAGAGGACATTGGTTGTATATACACCTGTGCAATCCAGTCCATCGGGAGTAACCCCCTAACAAAAATTGTTCTGTGATGTGTAGTGGAGCAGGAAGAGGAGTTAGATATATATATATATATATTCAGCCGATTCAAGATGTGTTATATACTCACTAGATTTTATGATTTTAACACAAATACTGTAATAGATGATCAAACTGGAACAAAAACATGAAGTAACATACCTACATGTACGACTTCCATGTTTTGGCTGCGTAAGCCGTGTTTATCGTTATCTCACCATTACTTTGTTAACATCTGTTGTGTAGCATACCACTGTGTTAGCCTTTTTGTAAAGTTGTGTAGTATGCTGCTGTATGTATGGGGGGGGGGGGGTGGCTTGTTTAGAAAAAAATGTTTTTCTTGAGACTAAGGCAATGCCGAACAGCGGTGTCTGCTGGCCAAAACGGGTATTGTGCGTGAACGAGCATTAATGGCAATTTTTCGAATTTCAACAAGTTAGGCGGCAGAATTGTTTTGTTCAGGCGGCCTGCCTTGACTATACAGCGCGGAGGGAATCCCTGAAGACAATGCTGTATTTTTTGCACTACAATGAGAACAGGAAACCTCTTCAACCTATTTTCTAGTGCATGGACACAGACGGTGTACTTTATTATGTTTTTGCCAAGTGCATTATGTAGACGCAACCATTTATTCTGTGAAGCAGGCTGTGTGTCGGACGCACTGATGAACTGCCAGTTCCCTGCTCTGTGACTTCTCCAGTATCTGCTCTGTGGAAATGAAATGAAGCAAGAATCAAATCAACGGTGCCACTCCACATCCACATCTTTCACAGGAACACAAGTCAATTTTGAGTTTCCACACTGTTGCATACCATTGTATCTTTATATCATAACCATTGTGTCATAACATTGTATTTCACTCATGTTTGTAAATGATTCTGTGCAATACTTTTGGCATGTATTGCAATTTGCATTGTATTGAATATTTCTTGATCATATGTTTGCTTTATGTGTTTATGGGTATGTGCCTAAGGACTTTATTAAGGTAACGGGATGGTAAGTGTAATTTTTGTCTCAGTGACATTGTTAGTTCTTTCTCTCTCTCATTCTGTGAGGGATACTGTGGCTCCATGTGTCAGGATTCGATACTGTGGAACGTTTTCTGTGTGAGTGTTTTGATATTGTGCAACTTTGTTTCTGTGTGAGGGTCCGATACTGTGGAACATTATTTCTATGTGAAGGTTTGATACTGTGGAACGTTTTCTGTGTGAGTGTTTTGATATTGTGCAACTTTGTTCCTGGGTGAGGGCTTGATACTCTGGACTTTTCCTCCTGGGTGAAACTTTATTTGCCTCTGTCTTATCACTCAAAAGTCCAGCGCTTTCTCGCCTTCAACCTATTTTCTAGTTCATGGACACAGACGGTGTACTTTATTAATTGTTTTTGCCAACTGCATTATGTAGACGCAACCATTTATGAACCCTAATGTCCTTCACATTGCTTGGAACCTTGTTTTTTGCAACCTTCCCAGCCAGACAGCCTTGTACAGAAGAGCGAAGCTCTTGTGTAAAGCATAGTACACTAAATTACAGCCGTTGTTGACTAAGACGACAGGGCTGCCTGCAGCTGCAGGGCATGGTTGCTGTGAGACCTGGGGCCAGTGTGGGGCTGCAGCTAAAATAGTCTTCATTCTTACTAGTCAATTCCCATTGTCATTACAGGCATGCTTGCACTTATGCACTCACACACACTCACACATAGGCACACACACTCACACACAGAGACACACGCTCGCTCACACACGCATATATACGCTCGCACATAGGCACACACACTCACACACAGGAATGAAAGGACTTTTGCACCACAGCTTATCTCATTTATTTACTGCAAAACCCACATTTTTTGTGCTGTGGGTTTTCTTTGGGGGGATCAGGGAGGCCAGAGGGGGTCAAGTGCATTAGCTTGATAGGCTAGCATTGCTCAACACCTTCCATCACTTTTAATAGCTAGTTTGGCCTGTCATTGATTGTTAGTGTCTATATTTGAACATATTGGTAATGTTTGAGCATGTATTTATACGAATATGAAAATATATAAAAAGTCAACATTGGTGGGCAGTGGCTAGGTAGTTCACTAGCTATATGTTGACTAACTGGACTATTGGAGGCTAGGCTTTTCATTTTATTTTAATCAACATTAACTACTGAACTGATCCTTCAGTAGTGCAATGTATATGGTGACCATGGTAATATGTAGGCTAGCCAATAACTTTGCTTGCTTAGAAGTACATCTCACCAGTGCATTGACAACCTAATCAAAGTATTTCAAAATAGCCTTACAAAACATTTGTAAACCTAGCATTTAGCTAGCCAAACTCAGGAAAGCATTAAATTGTAACACATAGCTAACAAGCTACCTCCACATAGCAGCCCTGAGTGAAATACTGATGCCAATTACGTTGAACTTTATTGAAAAAAATGGATTTAATTTAACTAAGGAAACAGTTTGGTCAATTGAATCAGTTCAAGTAAAGTATAATAATATACTGTATTATTTGATTTATTATTCATGTAATAATAATAAAATGGCATGAAACCACTTGAAGTCTTTTAAACTTTAACAACACCTTTTTCAATTTGTGATTTCTACACATGCATTGCAAAAGCTTGAAGAATATATTGCTTTACAGCATAATTTGAATGATAAATGACTAATCCCTTTTTAATGTGTATAGCCAATAGGTTAAGAGAATGCATGCAGCGTTTTGACAGTGGCAATAGATCACACTTGACATTGGCATACTGCCACACCAAAATGAATGTTGAGGAAACCGTAGTTCCTGCATTTTTTTGTTCATAGCTCATAATGTTGTAGATAAAACTTAAAACAGAATGTAGTGTGGTCCAAATCTTCAGGTTTTTTACGGTAGCAAGCCAGGTAGCAGTTCAACTTGCATATCAGCTTGGCTCGTTCGCTCATCTTTTAAAATAGCTAATGTTGCATATAAAAACAGAGATTTTGAAATCAGGGTATGGTGTGTCTAAGTGTGGGTAGGGTATGGAGTGCCTGCTGGTGTGGAGTGTGGGGTGCGTGAGTGTGACTGGGGTTCGGGGTATGGAGTGTGGGGTGTGTGAGTGTGACTGGGGTTCGGGGTGTGGAGTGTGGGGTGCGGAGTGTGGGGTGCGTGATTGTGGCTGGGGTTCGGGGTGTGGGGTGTGGGGTGTGTGATTGTGGCTGGGGTTCGGGGTGTGGGGTGTGAGTGTGGCTGGGGTTCGGGGTGTGGGGTGTGTGATTGTGGCTGGGGTTCGGGGTGTGGGGTGCGTGAGTGTGGCTGGGGTTCGGGGTGTGGGGTGTGTGATTGTGGTGTGTGAGTGTGGCTGGGGTTCGGGGTGTGGGGTGTGAGTGTGGCTGGGGTTCAGGGTGTGGGGTGTGTGTGTGATTGTGGCTGGGGTTCGGGGTGTGGTGTGCAGTGCTGATGTTCAGTTGGCGGGATGGACACTGGTGCTCTGACTCTACGTCTCTCGTCTCCACAGGATGTGAAGATTTTCCGCTCGCTGATCCTGGGCGAGCCGGAGTGTGGGCAGAGCCAAGTCCAGGCCCTGTGCTTCATCACCCGCCTCAACCACAACGACATCGTCCCCAGCCTGTCCATGGTGAGACCTGCGCTCCACTGCGCCCCCCTTTGGCCATCACTGGTGCTTCGGTTTGAGGGAGTCAGTGAGGTTCTCTTATGTCAGGGGTGTCCAATCTTATCCGAGAAGGGCCGGTGTGGGTGCAGGCTTTTGTTCTAGCCCAGAACTAAAAAGCCAGATTCAACTAATCCACCAATCGTGGTCTTCAATCGAGACCTTCATTAGTTGAATCAGGTGTGTTAGTGCTGGGCTACAACAAAAGCCTGCACCCACACTGGCCCTTCTTGGATAAGATTGGACATCCCTGTCTTATGTGGTAGGGAAATCCACATGTGATCCGCGTGGCGGAGGAAAGGCAGGGGGTGGAAGAGTTGACCATGAATGTGGCCGTGAACCTGAGTAGGGCGTGGCAGCTCAGCGCCCACATCCCCAGCATGTGCAGCGAGGCCCTCTACACCACAGAGGCCGACGCCAAACACTGGCTGGACCGAGGTGATCGAATACTTCTCTCGCCATACATTTTTACATTTTACATTTCTTCCTCACTACACACCTCTCTCTCACCGAAGTCTTCCTCACTACACACCTCTCTCTCTCTCCCTCTCTCTCTCTTCTTCCCCACACACCTCTCTCTCTTACCATACTCTTCCTCACTACACACCTCTCTCTCTCCCTCTCTCTCTCTCTTCTTCCCCACACACCTCTCTCTCTCACCATACTCTTCTTCCCCACACACCTCTCTCTCACCTACACTCTTCCTCACTACACACCTCCCTCTTCCACTACTCTCTTCCTCACTACACACCTCTCTCTCCCACTACACTCTCTTCCTCACTACACACCTCTCTCTTCTCTCTCTTCCTCACTACACACCTTTCTCTCCCACTACACACTCTTCCTCACTACACACCTCTCTCTCCTCTCTCTTCCTCACTACACACCTCTCTCTCTCTCTCTCTTCCTTCCTCACTACACACCTCTCTCTCCTCTCTCTTCCTCACTACACACCTCTCTCTCTCTCTCTCTTCCTCACTACACACCTCTCTCTTCTCTCTCTTCCTCACTACACACCTCTCTCTCCCACTACTCTCTTCCTCACTGCACACCTCTCTCTCTCTCTTCCTCTTCCTCACTACACACCTCTCTCTCCCACTACACACTCTTCCTCACTAAACACCTCTCTCTCCTCTCTCTTCCTCACTACACACCTCTCTCTCCCACTACACTCTTCCTCACTACACACCTCTCTCTCTCTCTCTTCCTCACTGCATGCACTCCTCTAACTTCATCGTTTGATCAGTCTCATAGGTGGTCACTCAGTGATTTTCCGTCACGCTGACAGAAGCTGTGCCGGACTCCTAACACGCGTTTCCTCTGCTCAGGTGTGGAGGGCTCGATGTTTGAGATGCTGTCCCAGACGATGCGCGTCTCAGACCTTCGGGCTTGCCCCTCCTCACCGGACGCGTGGCAGCCCTGCACCTGCAGCTACGGGCTGCGGCTCGAGTGGTACCCGTGCCTGCCCAAATACTGCCGGGAGCGCCGCCGCAACACCGCCGGGAACGCTGCCGGGAACGCCGGCCCCCACAAGTGCGCGGTCAAGAGCTGCAGCAAGGGCTACCGCTTCACTTACTACGTAGCGCACAGACAGCTGTGCTTATGGGACGAGGGGACCTAGAGCAGCACACACACTGCCCCCTGCTGGCACGCCTCTTATTTACAGTCCTGTTTATCCCCTTTTTCATCTGGAGTTTATATTCACCTCTGGCCAGTGTTAGTGAAGTAACATACAGGCTCATCACCTCTGCATTACTCCGGGGGCAAATGGGATAAAAGTCTGCACTGCTTCCTGGACCATTGGCTCTTCTCATTGGACACTTCATCTCCCTGTAGAATCGTGTTACAGCAAGGATTGGCTGAAACTGCCTCAATTCAGAGTATTGCTGTCTTTGGTGAACAACCTAACACGAGACTGTCTTTCAGAACTGAGGTTAGGTGTTTACATCAGTAGATAGCCACCATTTTGTTTGGAGGAGTGACTGAATGCAGGCATACTTCATCCCATGATGCATTGTGTCCTCTTATCCCATGGTTGCTGGTGGGTGAGGGAAAGCACACAGTGGAACTGAAACATCATCGATTACATCAGTCCATCAATTTATAGGCTGTCAGTCTAGTCTTTTACAAGCGTTTGATTAATATGGAATATATTATTCTATAAACAGGCTCTAATGTAATTAGTGCTCATAGCCACAGAAATGCCTTTCAGATACCGAGAACAGTCAGTTGCTTGCTAGCATAAATGTTACATATATTTAATTGTTCAAGCAGCATGCTGATATTTTTCATTTTGGGATACTCCCATTGGTTCATCAGTTGTCACAATCGAGCTGCGTTTGTGTGACTGGTGTCTGCAGTCATACACCGGTGCTTCGCTTCTATAGAATTTAGTTTTTTGACTTCCCGCACAAGACTCCCACTCAGTTGGCTCTGATACAAAGCTTTGCGCCGTGGCTGCTTTTGAGGGCGGGGGAACCCCTGCTACGCTAAGCATTTCCTGAACTTTGTATCCTGTGTACCTCTGTTTTTTTGGGGGGCATTTAGCAGACGCTCTTATCCAGAGCGACTTACACAGTTCACATTTCTTTACATACAATCCAATATACAGCTGGATATTTTTACTGAAGCAATTCAGTGCCTAATGAATGTGGATGAAGCCAAACTGTACGGTGGTTGCCTGGCAAAGGGTTTACATGGTGGTCAGTTTTCTTTGCTCTCATTGGTTAATTTTACACCTACTCGTGGGAGTAGAAATGCCTTTTAGCCTTGTTGGAAAAACCTTGAAGAATAAGCCATTAATGCGTTTTGAATAAGATACACAGTTAAACATTTCTGCCCAAGTATTCCTGGTGACATCCTACTTATCGTGGAGTACCATGTAGATAAAACTATTCTACATAATAGAATAGCCCATTTTGGAAGCAATGTGCTTTTGCAGTCAGTGAGGATTTCTGACGGTTCTTTTTAAAAACAAATTGGGTTAACTTTGAAATGCTACATGTTCTGTTCCGGGTGAAGTATTGATCGAAAGATCAAAGTTTTGGTAGTGAAAGTGAAAATAGATGCATGTAATTTGGACATAAATGGCCATGTGGGCCTCCGCTCTGTTCTCTTCTTTTAAAATTCACCAGCACTTCTGATGTACATGGCGCTGTATTTCACCTGTTTGCCAGGGTTTCCACAGGGATGAATGATGAATACGGAAGCTTGCTGTCATGATAAAGAATGAGTGGGAGGCACCATTGCAATAAACACATCACCTGTTAATTAAATGCAGAGGTTGCAATATATCAACTGTCTTCTGGCAGGTTTATGAGCTCACTCGTATTCAACTACGTGATAACGTCTTTGCGGTAGATGACATGACAGAGCTATGCGGATTCTGGATTTTCAACAAAAACCGGTACATAGTTTGATAACTCTGCCATTAGCTCGTCTGTCCCCTCATGGCCCAGGGGCATGAATAGAGCTCAGAGCCCTGAGTTAGACCCACTTCATGTCCCACTAATCGCTGAAAATGACAGTGGAAATGGCGGGTTGGCTTGAAGCAGTTTGAGTTCAGATCGATCTTGCGTAATGGAAATGTGGCTGTTGACCTTTCACTGTCTAACCAGCCGTGAAGCCATTCCTGCATTGTGCTCATTCTGTGCCCGATGCTGCCACCCTCTGTTCCTGTGTAGCGCTGCATCACAAACATGACACAACTTGTGGAACGTGTTGAACTGGGAAACCGTTATCAGAATTACCACTGCCCTTCAGAGGGTCTGCTTTTGCTGTAGTTCTCATTTTAACTATTCGTATTCAGCTTCTGAATCATGTGGGGAAAAAACTAATTATAACGAAGCAGTTTGTTCCCCCTTGGTGCAAGAAGGAGAAAGTCTGAGAATAAGGGCATCCCTTGAAAAAGAGATTGATGATCTCAATGGGACTACCTGGTAAAATAAAGGTTATTCCATTGTTCCATATGGGTTCATTTTGCCTTGTACATTTCCTACCTTCAGACCTAAGAGATCTGTAATTGTGTTACAATTACAAAATGTTTTACATATGTATAATGTGCACGTATTCATTACTGCAAACCCCCCAAAAATGTTATGCATAAACTATTTTAGATGTGCTCTAAAACAATGGCCATCATCTGGTAATCAAGTGCCTTAACACATAAACACAGGCTTATGATGTAAGCTTAGAGCAAATAAAGTCAAATACCTTTGTATTAAAATGTGTGCAAATTGAGTTCATATGAAGTAATGTTGAAATGCTAAATATTTTTTCCTGAAGGGACATAATAATAATAATAATAATAATAATAATAATAATAATAATAATAATAATAATACAGGCCTCTCTGATTTTTAGGTACTGGTGTTTTGTAATTGTGGACCTAAACTACAGGAGGATCACATCACATTTCCCTCTGTATTTGGTCAACACCCGTAACATCCTGCATTCATTCTGCCTGACGGTGTCACCCTGAAATGGCGCCACCCTGTACACTTCTCCTGCCTCATGGGGCTTCAGTCCTACATTTTTTATTTTATTTTATTTTTTACATTTGTTTCAGATTTTTTCCCAATTTGGTAGCCAATTGCACCCTCTATTTATTTCGATTAACCCTTCCCACACGGGTCCGCCGCTTGACTACTCGAGGCAAGCCAATTCTCCGTGGGCAGCGACCTCCGCTTTTCCTCCGAAACAGAACTTGTCCCGCCCACCCACGTTCTGGAGACTCCCTTTCCGTGCTTCTCGGCGGACCCGAGCCGGCTCTCCCTCCCCCTGGAGCCGACAGCCAAATGCCGCCCCCGCTCGAGCTGACCACCAGGGCCGGTCTGGTTTCAGTCCTAACTTACAGGACCTTGCATCCCTGTAGCTTTGTCCTGCCTGATGACTGAAGTTAAGCTGGGCTGGGCTTGGTTAGTACCAGTATGGGAGACCTGGGGAATAGCAGGTTGCTGCTGGTTGTTGTGTTGTAGCACATGCAGGATCTGGGAGAAATTCCATTGGCCCAGTGTAGTGATGAGAACACTGATGCAGTAGATCTGTCTTTCAGATGAGATGTTAAATTGAGGTTCTGACTCATTGTGGTCATTAAAGATCCATGGCACTTATCGCAAAAAGTAAGGGGTTCCTTGGTGTCCTGGCCAAATTAATCATCCGGCTCTCTCAATCTGGACATCTAATCACATCCTAGTTTAATTGATATTATCACCTCTTGTGTGTGGACCAGCAGTGGGTTTTTGTGTCGAAAGGACGCTTAACATTGAAAAAAACCTACACTACCGGTCAAAAGTTTTAGAACACCCCCATTTTCCAGTTTTTACTGAAATTTAAGCAGTTCAAGTCCAGTGAATAACCTGAAATGGTACAAAGGTAAGCAGTAAACTGCCAGAGGTTAAAAACAAGTTTAGCTTACCAAAAGCTGAAAAATTAAAAATCAGTAAAAACTGGAAAATGGGGGTGTTCTAAAACTTTTGACCGGTAGTGTATACGTACAGTAAAATATGGTGGGGGATTGTTTTTGGGCAAAAATCTGGTTCCTCCCTGCCAGGAAGCTGACTGAAGAATCTTGAAAAATTCTGTATGGAGGAATGGTCAAAGATCCCCCCCAATATGTTCACCAATCTCATAAAACACTGTGGAAGATTAAATGTTAATGCAGATGTATTGTTGTTGGATGTTTGGTCTGCTACAATGTGGCCGGGAACATGAGTCATCTGCCGTTCTGCAAGAGAAAGGCAGAGGGAGCCAGGGAGCGTGAAAGGTGCTCACGCACTGGTGGGATTTCCTCCAAAAATAAAGTTGAAAAAGTGTGAACGTGTTTCTTTACCTGTACACAGCAATGGCGTTAATTCTTCAAAGATAATGAGGCTCCAATACAGCAGTGGGCAGGGAAACCGTTTGTTTTTTACGAATATTGATGTAAACCAAAGCCGACTGCTGTGTGCTGAGAACAACATGAACTATTCCCATCGGAAGATCCAAAAATGATCAATTATATATGATGGACTAACTCTCTAGCTAGGATAGGCTATATTGAATAAAAACACTGATGTTGATACAGTTGGAGTAGATGCTATGTTGCATTGTTAGTAGCAATCGGCCTAGTCCATCCATTTACTGAAATGATCAGTGCATAGCTTTATAGCACAATCGCTTTCTGGGAAGCCAGAGGTTACAGCTATACAGAGATTGTACTGAAGCAGGTAGTGTGGTATAATGGTTAGGGATTGTAAAGAAATGTAAACTGTGTCAGTCACTCTGGATAAGAGCGTCTGCTAAATGCCTGTATTGTAATGTATGTAATGAAGCAGGATTTTGTTGTCTATGATTCCTGTCCAGTCATACCCATATGGCTTGGCCCAAAAGCTGGCTCATAATTTAATATATGCCTCATTGTTTTGAATTTGCATTCAAATCAATGTGTATGAAACATGCGTTCAGGTTTGATCAATATCACACTGTTTGTGTGAGAATTGGACACATTTTGTGAGCCCCAGGATTTTCTATCTTTGCTGTATAAGTGTTTGATGTGATTACATCTTTGAACCACTAGAGGGCTTCCGTTGTCCATAATGAAATTGAGCACTGTAAATATGTTCATCTTTGACTGTGGACAATAGGTTCAGTTCGCTTGCGCTGCACCAGGTCCGCACTCGGTCTGCATCGCCTCTACGCGATTGTTTCTTTGCACTTTACATAAGATAGTTTCACTGATAAGGAAAAAGTATTAAAACGAATGACCACAGGATGATCACCAGTTTAAACATGAGTTCAGTGCAAAAATGAAATGTACAGGCGAAATGTTTAAAATACATTGAAACACATTGCACTTGACATTTGTAGGGATATTGCACCTGTTCATCTGGTTCTCAGTTAATTTCATCTGGCTTTCTTGTTGCAGTAACAACATTCTATGAACATAATCACTTGTTTATGTATTGTATTAGGTTTAGGCATTATTTCGCCGATATTTTCCGCACTGATTGTTTTATTGCTGCCTTTGAATTGTGGCTACAGATTTACCTACAGGGTCCTAGTTTAACTATGTGGTTGCTCCTAGCACCTAGGAACTGTACTTCCCTCTAGGGTGGCTTTCAGCGAAACTGTTCTTGACTACGGTTAACACTTTGTTGTACGTCGCTCTGGATAAGAGCGTCTACCAAATGCCTGTAATGTAATGTAATCATTTACAAGGTTTAGTTGAAGAGTTATGTCTCATGGAGCATGCCTTCACTATATTGTAGCACATCGATTAAGGCTTCACAGTGGGTGAAATGTATTGTAATTCCCAGTAATGCATCTACACCTGACTGCCACTCTCTCCTACCTCCTGCTGTCTGCGCAGCAAGACCAAGGCTTCACTGCCAAGGAGTACTCATCCACAACATCATTGGTGCAACATTTTCTTTTAATCCATCCCAACACACACCATTCAGATGTACTGTACAGCAATAGAGTGAGAAATTAGTCGCTGGAGGGAGCGATGCCTCTTGCATCTAATTCATGTCCAGGCACGTGATGACAAGTAACATATTCTGGTGGAAATACTCCGTTTGGTTTCAGTCGTGTAAAAACTGTCTTCGTTAGGAATTTCTCTTTGTGGTTGGATCTTGATGGTTTGTGCAATGTTGCAATGATGTCAGAACTCACATTTCTTTACCCTGAAGATACTGAGACAGAGAAAATGAAATTAAAACAATGCAAGGAAGAATAACAAATGCAAAACCGAAGAATGAGAAGATGAGGACTGATACATGTATGCCTTTAAAGGATCTGGAAAATACTGAAAAATGTATGCATTCACTACTGTGAGTCGCTTTGGATAAAAGCGTCTGCTAAATGGCATATATTATTATTATATTATTATTATTATTATTATTAAAATAAAAATGGTATTGGCACTCCTAGGGCACATGGTTGTGAGCTCCAGACTCAAAAGTCCAGACACATTTACAGCACTGAGTCCCACAGCAGGGGAGCGAGCCCCTGGATTAAGACTGATTCAATGTTTGCTGATATCGTTGCATATCGTTGCCACAATAAGACAAGTAAACAGTAAATGTCAACTGGCATCAATTCAGTATCATACAATTCAATACTTTGGCTGTGAAATTCGATACGAGTACATGTTTCCATTGATACATTTTCATCGCTATCAGTGTTTGCACATTGATTGTATTCTAAGGAACTGGATTTTATCCTAAGAACTTTCATGCGTTAGATTGCATGGGGCACTCACTGCAGGGTGCGTAGCAGTCACAGATGCAGTCGTCACACGGTGTGAACCAACGTTTCCAGGCCTGCTCCCTGGTCTGGCAGTTGTCGATCTTAACGCAGCCATACTTGAGCAAACCGGTGTAGGATCTCATGGAACAGGTAGAGGAGCAGTTTCCATCGATGTCCCTCTCGCTAATCTCCAGACGCTTTTGCTGACATATACCTTGCATGGGTGTAGCAGGGCAGGGAGCGGGAGGGCAGAGGGGGAGTAGGGCATGATGGGACATTGGCATCGGTGGAGGGTAAAAAATTACATGTTCAGATAAATGCCAAGGAACGATTATATGTGTGTATAGGCCAGGGAGCAAGGCCAAGCAAGGCACAGTATATGATAATTGCTTGCATTTTTCACATTTCTTATGTGTATTAATTTATAATTGAATAACAGCTTCATGCCCTAAAAAGCATGTTTATTTATGAACTATAGTGAAGGGTGTGTCCATCAGAGTATTTATGTTTATGTTTCTAAGGTGATGACGTAGTTACTTACCCAGTACATAAAGAAGGCCTAAAGATGTCCATTAAAGTTATTGAAAGGATTAAAATACTGCATCAGCAGTTGTTTTAATTACAAAACATCTCAGATTATCCATCTCAGATTTCCATGATCACTCCAAACCTATACTTATGGCAGTGTGACACAGTACTGGGCACCCCTAGGGCAGAGAGAGAGTACTGGGCCCCCCAGGCAGAGAGAGAGTACTGGGCCCCCCCAGGGCAGAGAGAGAGTACTGGGCACCCCTAGGGCAGAGAGAGAGTACTGGGCAGAGAGAGAGTACTGGGCACCCCTAGGGCAGAGAGAGAGTACTGGGCACCCCCAGGGCAGCGAGGCTTCACTGGCCACCTCTAAGGCAGTGTGAGGCTAGTAGCTCAGAGTGTACTCACGGAGACAGGTGGGCTTGGGGGTCCACTTGCCATCGGGCTGGCAGGTGCTGGATGAGTTCCCTATGAGTAGGAAGCCCCGGGCGACAGGTGTGGCTCACAACAGAGCCTACCCACCAGTCACTCCCAGAGACCATGGCGTTGAAGTCAGCGTCCGGTTTTCCACAGTTCACTGTCTCACAGCACAGAGCGACAATCGCCTCAGCAGGAGGGTAGAGCAGAGCCGATGCAAAGGCTCACAGACACACATATTCACTGACACGTGGGCTCACAGACACGCAGACTCACTGACACATGGGCTCACAGACACACAGACTCACTGACACATGGGCTCACTGACACATGGGCTCACAGACACACAGACTCAGACTCACTGACACATGGGCTCACAGACACACACACAGACTCACTGACACATGGGCTCACAGACACACCGACTCACACATGGGCACATGGGCACACAGACACACAGACTCACTGACACATGGGCTCACAGACACACCGACTCACTGACACATGGGCTCACAGACACACAGACTCACTGACACATGGGCACACAGACACACCGACTCACTGACACATGGGCTCACAGACATAGCAGGCTGGGAGGAACAGCTCAGTTTCAAGAATGGAAAGTCGAGCATTACGTATTAATCCCAGCAGTCACTACTGTGGAGCGGTAGGCTCTCATAGGTTAGTATCCGCTGTTGACACACATATGTGTGGCTCCACAAATACTGTGAGTAATGGGTGTAGGTTAGGCCTAGGGCAGGGGTCGGCAACCTTTAACACTCAAAGAGCCATTTGGACCCGGTTTCACGGAAAAGAAAACACTGGGACACATATGTGGGTTGACAGCACCCGCTCACACAAATACTGTCGACTGAGTAATGGGTGTATGTTTCGAAAGATACTTATAATTTATTTTCCTAAGGGTTAGGATCGAAAGAGCAGCAGAGAGACAGTGTGTCAGGCCTAGGGTTAGGATCGGGTGATAGAGAGACAGTGTGTCAGGCCTACCTCTGCAGAGAGACTTGTACCCAACCCAGCAGCAGCTGCTATCCCCACATGGATCTCTCCTAATCTCTGTGTGCGTCCCCACACAGCCACCCAGACACAGAGGGGCAGTCCCTGACCAGTATGCCTCGCCCTCCGCCTCCATCTGACCTGAGAAACACATCTCATTTCAGCGGCTTTATCTAATCTCTGTGCAGAGACCGCAGCAGCCAAAACATCTTTATAAATAGCAGTGGTCCATTCTTAAGAACAGGTATGCCTTAAGAACAGTTGTCAGGAGATCAACACGGAGAGATGGAATATGCTGTTCAAAAATGTTAATCTCTTGATGAAATGTTATGCACACACACGTGTGAATAAAGATCTGCGACGAGCCTTACCGGCGTCTGCTTCTTCGTCCTCCACCCCTTGTTCAAAGGTGGGTGTGAACCATGCCTCCTCCTCCACCCATGGCATTAGAGTGGGTGTGAACAATGCTTCCTCCTCCACCTCTTGCACAAGAGTAGGTGTGAACACTCCTTCCTCCTCCTCCACCCCTTGCAGAGGAGTAGCTTTGATCACTGCAAGGGCCCATGCCAGCAGGAGCAGGAAGGCGGCCAGCCTCATGCTGTGCTTCTCTCTGTCCAACAAGAAAACATTAAACACAAGCATCTCTTAATCCCCGCGAACACTCCCCACTCTCACTCCTCTGCACTCACCGTCTCATAATATATCTACTCTCTTCTCTTCCTCTTTCGCTGCTATTCCACAAGAGCAGGATCAGTAACAATACGCTTTTCTCCCCAGTACTGTCTTGAGCATCAGACCGAAGAGCCACACTAACAAATCCAGGTTTCTTAGAAGTGTGCCGTTATGCTGTGCACTGAGCGTCCCCTTGTGGACTATCCCAGAGCATCAAGCTTGTTCTAATCCAATCAACTCTACTGCCGTTGCAATGTAAAGAGCTAAAACATGTTTCCCTGTGTGTGCTCTTTTCCCAAGCAGTCATAGTGCCACGGCAGCAGCACTCCTGTGGAAACAGCAAGCATTTCTTCTCGAGGTACTTCCCAGCAAAGGGTTTTGGTAGAAGAGCTTCTAGAGTAACTGATGAAAAGGAGATTGTACAAGGCAACACGGCGATCCTTACACTAAGCCCCACGGCTGCTAATCTTTTTAGCGTGCATAACATTGGTGCGTGTTCAGAGAAAGAAGAGGCAGGTAGAGTGGTATAATGGTTAGGGAGCTGGGCTTGTAACTCAGAGGTTGCTGGTTCAATCCCCAGGTGGGACACTGCCGTTGTACCCTTGAGCAAGGTACTTAACCTGAATTGCTTCAGTTAATATCCAGCTGTATAAATGGATTGTGTGTAAATAAATGTAAACTGTAAGTTGCTCTGGATAAGAGCGTCTGCTAAATGCCTGTAATGTAATGTAATGAGTGGCTATTGAAATCCACAGCAGGGGATCTATAACTCTGGTGTGTTATAACTCTATGAGGACAGTGCTCAACCAACTGAAGGTGAGGTGCAGCTAGTGAAGACTGAAAAAGCACAGCATTCACCAACAAAAAAAACAATTGACATTTTCACGCCAAGCAAACAGCCTTCATCAGAATTAAACAAACACAGGGTAGAGAAGAACACAAAAACACTCACAAAGTAATTACCTGTAAATTACCTGCAGCTAATAAGGGGGCACTTATCATAGTCCATGTGTGGTCCTGATAAAAGGTGCTGAAATATAAAACAACAAAACATACACAGCACTATGCAAACACCTTTTTGAACACATACTTTAGATTAGAATATTTATGTGAGACATTTCCAAAAAGCTATGAGCAGTTTATAATTGTTTGTTCGTTTGCATAGATGTTTCTCTGACTTTGCTGATGTGTTGGGTTTTTCACACAGTGTGATGTTCATGGTGCATATACAGTATAGACTCCGCCTCTTGTTGGAGGGGAGAGCTGTCAGATGTCCCGCTAGAAGAGTCAGTGATAAGCTAAGTGGATTAACTGCTCTGTCGGCACTTAAGAGCCTCACATATGCTGTGTCTGTGTGGCAGGCCTACCGGCCCGTGCCATCAAGCCACTGCAACTAGTCCAGAATGCTGCCGCACGTCTGGTGTTCAATCAACCAAAGTTCACCCACATCACCCCTCTACTCTCCTCTCTGCACTGGGGGCTCCCCATCACAGCACGCATCAGATTCAAATCACTGGTGCTTGCTTTTCAAGCGGCTAGAGCAGGGGTGGGCAATCTTACCCTGTGTGGGCCGGTGTGGGTGCAGGCTTTTGTTCCAACTGAACAGTGACACACCAGATTCCACTAATCAAAGCCCTGATTGAAGACTTTGATTAGCTGATTAGTCAAATCAGGTGAGCTACTGCTCGGCTGGAACAAAAGCCTGCACCCACACCGGCCCAGACAGGGTAAGATTGCCCACCCCTGGGCTAGAGGAACTGCTCCCTCTTACCTCCAGACACTCATCACGCCCTACACCCCAGTCAGACCCCTCTGTTCCGCCTCCTCTGGCAAACTGACTGTCCCACCCCTCCAGACCCCAGGCACCCGATCCTCACGGTCTCGCCTCTTCTCTGTCCTGACCCTCGGTGTTGGAATGGCCTTTCGCAATTGGTCAGGACCGCGGAATCACTTGCGATCTTCCGCAAGAGACTCAAAACCCACCTTTTCAGACTCCACTACCACTGAATTCTGTACATCTAGCCAATTGCCATCACCACTGCCTACTTGCTGAATACTGTTTGTATATGTATCCCTGCTTACTCCTCGTTAAAAATAAAATTAAAAAATAAAATTAAAAATGTACTAACCTTTTCCTTCTGGTATGCATCTGCCTACAACGATGTCTATTGCTTGTTCTTACCATGTATTAATGCACATCTTGTAAGTCGCTCTGGATAAGAGCGTCTGCTAAATGCTTAAAAAATTAAATGTCTTTATATAATCATACCTGTAATGTGGCCATTCACATGTGTTTAATTATAAACTGTTACGTAAGGCTTCAGGCTACGATTACGGGGCGGATGAATATTCTCATGGAGAAATGAGTACACATCACATTCCTGGGGCCTGTTTCACAAAGGAAGTTCAACATAGTCAGGTGGCTTTCAACTTGTTCTGTCAAACCAGGTTTTTCTGATCGAGCTATGAGTACGTGCACACAAAAGGGGCGGCGTTTGTAACACAGCCAATTGGATGCAACACGCACAAACCCAGAGCACAGTTTCACAAAGCAGGATTGATGGGTTAGCAAGCCAACTTTGGGCTTAACCCTGGGTTTTCTGTTTCACGACTGTGGCTCACCCAGGGCTGTGGGCAATGGTAATGTGAATGCAATCTATTGCACCAATCACTCAGGAATCATACGAGAAAATTACACTGCACTTAATATACAACAGTACATTTTATTAATTATTGATAACTATATATATATAAGTATATAAACCGTATGTTTGCCCAGGTTCTCTGCATCACCAACGGAATACGTATATGTACCGGTGGCTAGAAAACATAGGGCAATACATACAGTTTGCTGCACAGTGATCGCATGGCTTTGACAAGTGGCATTTGTGACATGTGGTTCTAGAAGCTTGCAAAGATACAATATTCCCTCCGCGGAGAATCTGTATCGCTGATATTAAAAATATATATATTATGCAATTCTCTAGGAATGGTGAGACCATTTTCCAGAAAGCTGATTGGTGAGGGGGCGGCCTTTTTATAGGATTGGTTAGCCTGAACTTAACCTACTTCGGAGCAGGTTAGGTTTGCAGCTTAAGCTACCATGGGGATGCAACCCGGTTAAAAGTGAGCCACAGTCATGAGACTAAAAACCCAGGGTTAAGCCCAAAGTTAGCTCGCTAACCCACTAATCCTGCCTTGTGAGACAAGTCCCTGGTGTCATATAACAACAATAAATATTGTATTCGTTTCACATCAATGTCAGGAGTGGAGCCTACAGAGATGATTGGTTGATTGATTAATGCAATGGATTGATTGGTTGATTGCAGGCAGGTAACAATTGAGAATCATGGCACTGCAGCAGATATAAAAGGGGCTGGCTGTAGGTAGAAAGAAGGAGACTGCCGTAGAAGAAGGAGCAGCTCAGTGTGTGTAGGCTGGCAGTGTAGTGTAATGGTTAGGGAGCTGGGCTTGTAACTCAAAGGTTGCTGGTTCAATTCCCACGTAGGGCACTGCTGTTGTACCCTTGAGCAAGGTACTTAACCTGAATTGCTTCAGTAAAATATCCAGCTGTATAAATGGAATGGATGTAAAGAAATGTAAACTGTGTAAGTCGCTCTGGATAAGAGCGTCTGCTAAATATCTAAAATGTAAAATGGAAATGGAAATGGAAAGTTTGTCTTTCAGTTTCATTCTTAGTTTGCAACCGGTTGAAGTAGAGGGTTGTTTTCTTGTTGGTATGTGTATGAGTGTGGAGGGCGGGCGCAAGGTTTATCTTCCAGTGGTGATGGGGTTGACGAAACCAGGATGGGGGGGAAACGAGAAGCGAACCAGCAGAGCAGTAGGCGACCACCAAATCCCGGAACGGATCAGAAAGGCTTGATGGGGACTGGTCCCTGGTAATATAAGGAACATGGAAGTTACTGAACCGTGCCAGGGGAGCCTGTGTTTGCAGTCAGGAAGGTCTGTTGGCTAACGAGGGCTGCTCTACTCCTCCAGTGTGCAGTCCGGTGGGGGCAACAGTGGCGGGACGGAAGACCCGGACCAGAGGGGCGGATCCAGGCAGCAGTTTTTTTGGTGTATTTTTATTTGGGATCTAGCTAGGTTGGGCAGAGTGGCACTGACCGAGCCATCCGCAGTACCACCGATGCGGCAGAAAGGGCCTCAAGATGGCTGTGGCTCAAAAGAGGAGATCCATGGAGTCATGGTAGCTAGCTAGCCATCTGGACACAAGCTGGGGTCTGATCAGCCCCGGCTGGGTCACCTGGAGGAGGGCGTATAATGTTGAAAGACCCGAAACGCCCAATGATTCCAGGAACATCACTGATGATGTGTCCAAAGGCATCAGTAGATGTATGTACACAGGTTGGGCAGAGTGGCACTGACTGACACTACATCCCTGGGTTTGTCACTTTTTCTGTCTTTCACTGTGTGCGAAAGTGTGCGCGTGTGTGTGGAGCGCTGCCTATAGCAGCTGTTCTCTCCCTTACTGGGCAGAAGGGCGTCTCCCTTCTGGAGGTGTAGAATCCCATGGGGGCCTGAGTGGGGAATTCAGTGTGCTGTGGGGGATTGAGTGCGGTGAATGTGATACACATCTGTTCTGGATTGTACATTTACATTTTAGACATTTGGCAGACGCTCTAATCCAGAGCGATTTACACAGTTTACATTTCTTTACATACAATCCATTTATACAGCTGGATATTTTACTGAAGCAATTCAGGTTAAGTACCTTGCTCAAGGGTACAACAGCAGTGCCCCACCTGGGAACTGAACCTGCAACCTCTGAGTTACAAGCCCAGCTCCCTAACCATTACACTACACTGCCAGCCTATGTGATGTGAAGCCTCAAGTGTGTGCTCCAGTACAGTGAAGGTGTGACCCATGTGATACAAAGTATTTCATTAAGAGCATTCGGATGCCCGAAATGTGTTTTTGCTGAAATTAGACAAATGTGTGATCTCACTAAAAATATTAAACTTGTCATCTCACCCGAAAACATTTCATCAATATACAGAATCGTCAAACCGGTAATTGTCCCAAGCTTGTTTATTTTATTTTATTTTTCACCGTCAGTGAAATTATTTTGTGTAAAACTAAAATAATACTGTGGCTATACTATCACAGAAGCAATCAAGTAAAAATGAATCCGCTGGTAATCAGTCATCAAAAAGGAATATTCAATGATCTATTCCCAAGATTATATTATATACATAAATTCATAAATTCATGAATTCATAAAGTGTAAATATGAGCAAATAATGGATTATGACAATGTCTTCCATATAGTGCCTTTCATCTGTGATTTCAAATGGCTTTATAGTGAAGCAAAAGTGAGTCACCTCAACCTCCACCTATATGTAGCGCCTGCCTGGATGATACACTGCAGCCAGTTTACACCATAACTTTAACCACACACCAGCTGAGGTGGTTTTTAACTAGGTAAATGAAGGGGATGATGAGATGGGCACATTTATCGAGTCAGGTTGGGAGTTTGATCACGACAGTAGGGTGACCAGATGGTCCCAAATTTTGACGCTTTGTCCCCCGTGACACACAGTGAAGCAGGAGCCTGGTTCAAAAAATCTTGAAAAAGTCTCCTTCAGCACAGAGTCCTTGTGACCTGATTATCTTATCCACAGTGACCTATAATGAGCTTCCTCCTGCTGGTACCAACCTCTACTAATCAAGCCCAACCCTGCTTAGCGGCAGTCATTAGACAAGAGAAAGGTACAAGGTAGTATGGCTGCTAGGGTGAAGACTGGTACAATCCTCAAAATACACAGACAAACACTAATGCTTTTAATTTAATTTTATTTCATTCATATGTATTCATCTAACACTAGGGAATTCACAAAGTGGTAAAGGTGTCGACAGTGAAAAATGGTCCAGTTGTTCTGTAGCTGCACAGGCTCAGTATTTGGTGAATTTCAGGATGACGCGTTGCTGGGGAAAGGGAATGAAGCAACCAACTCCTACAAAAGGGAAATCACATCAGGTTATTCCTTCTGAAAGCAAGTGTACATTTCAGAACTTCAGGGCACTGAGGAAAGCGTGTTTAGCAACACAGAGTAAAACCTCGATACAGTGCTTTGTATGCACTATTATCCAGTCTGAATTACCATGCTTTCCCCATACACACTGTGTGAGACATTTAAAACCGGAGTTATTATAGGAGCCATTTAGGATGCCTTCGCCTGTAACTCCAACACACACAGAGCCACTTCATGTTGGCTTCCCTCCCCCCTCCCCCTGGTGGTAGACAGTCCCCCGAACGGGATTCCCAGCCAGAGCCAGGGATCGAACCCAAGCTGCAGTGGGCAACCTGCACAAGTTATTTTCCTGGTTGCATCCCCCGGGGGCCCAGGTTACAGTATTTTTAATGAATGATTTGACCCAGGTCTGCTGTATAGTAATCTGTCTCCCATTCTCAATGTGCCTAGCTGGCTTATATATTATATCTGGTTCTGTGTGGCTCAGTGGTAGAGCACAGCGTTGGCAATGCTTAGGTTGTGGGTTCAATCCCCATTGGGACCACATATACTGAAAAAAAATGTATGCATTCACTACTGTAAGTCGCTTTGGATAAAAGCGTCTGCTAAATGGCATATATTATATCTCATTTAGAATTACTTTTAATCTACCCACCACCTGAAAGCCTAATAAACTAGCCAAACCAGCAGCAGCAAATATTTGTCAATCCTGGCAGCAGCCAGGTGGTTGCATTGTTCACTGTGTGACTTGTACTGTACTGCACTGCATGACATACTGGTGTGTGGTATGTGGATATCTTCCAGTGTGTACACTGTACTGGTCACTGATTGGTGGATCCGGAGCATTGGACTCGTGTGGTAAAGGTCCCTCACCTTAATTGAGAATTGAGTAGTTTGGCTTAGTTTTATGGCTTCATTGTCAATTGGCCTGTGTTCGAATGACAAATCTGTAATTTTATAGGTGTGTTTTGTTCCGGTGATAAGAGTCTAGGAAACTGAGAGGCTAAATCAATAAAAATGTCAATGTTGTAATTGGCTCTCATTCTTCTATATTACATTTTCGATACATAAATGTGTTGATGGCATTCCGAAAGGAAGCCTCTTCATCCAGAGGGAGACTTGGAGAAGGGTAAAGCATTGGCAGTCTTGACTCACCCACATCAGGCCTGAATGTAGTTCCATTCTTAAACTCTGCCAGGAGCTCCCAGTAAGTACGATCCTCAGTCCTTCCTGCCACCCCATTCACGCTCACGAGGAAAGGGCCGTAGTTGTGGTCCTCCTTGACCACAAACCTGCGGAGATAAGGGGACTTCAGAGACCGGACACTAGCATAGGCACATGATCACACCTGTCACCCACTTAGCAATGGGCTCCATTAGCCTTTAGTCCAATAGGATGCAGTTACTGCCTCTGTACAGTAGGGTGCAGTGACTGCATTCAAGGGTTTATGCTAGTCATCTGCAAACCTGGTCCTGGGTCCCCCTGCGTATGCTGGTTTTTGTTCCAACCATAATTGCCACCTCCGAATTGTAACTAGCTGTAAGTTGTTCTTAATTAGACACTTTTAATGTCTATTTAGGGATGATCCAGTCTCTTAAGGCTGCATTATCTCAGAAATAGCTATGAATGCCATGCAGAATAAATGTCCAATATTCACATCCCATTCAGGATGTCCATTCAGGACTTTGACATGACAAACGATACGTTTATAAAGGTTACGTTTTTTTATTGATTAAATTATAGACTGACAGGTGAAATCATTCTGGTCCTAAATACTGAAAGTGTGAACGCTTGGTCACTGAAACTAAACCATTTGTGCAACTTGACAGTTGAAAGTCAAAGCTGAATTGTGTTCAAATAAGGAAACAATTATGGAAGAACTTAAACACATATTTTCAACAACCTTAATTGATTGAGAGATTGGCTGTAACCCGCCCCCCCAGTATAAATATGGGGCCCCAGGACTGGGTTTGTGCACAGCTGGTTTATACTTATGAGACTGGTATACAGCTCAGATTCTGTGAAAATGTTGTGAGTACACTTCTAAATTGTCACACTAATATCTGAATGTTTTTGTTTCTGTCGAGCAAAACTACTGTCTCTGAATTTAGCCAATGGCTTCGATCAATGCCAAACATCTGTACGGTTCATTACTTTTGTTGTATCTAGTCATCCTTTGGGGAAAAAAACATTATTTAGGGCAACTTAAGCATGCAGTAAAACATGTACACTAACATTAGTACAACTCCAATTAAGCAGAATTAGTATCAGTTAAAATATAAAATAAAACATCCAGAAGGAATATTATCTATGAAATAGACCCATTTTATATTCAAGTGCATAATATTGTAATCATATGTATTGATAGATAGGCATCTGTGTTCTGACTTGAAGTCAGTAGAGTCCTGCAGAGTCCTCATGGCTCCCAGCAGAATCCCCTGAACGCTATGGCAGCGTGGTACGTCTTGTTGTCTACATTTGAGATGCTGTTGAACACGGTCAGATGAATGGAGGGGTCAGTGTAAACTGTATCAACCAGAGAGACCTGTATCAATCAGAGAGACCTGCACCAATCAGAGAGACCTGTATCAATCAGTAAAACCTGTATCAATCATAGATAACTGTATCAATCAGAGATTACATTACATTACAGGCATTTAGCAGACGCTCTTATCCAGAGCGACTTACAGTTTACATTTCTTTACAATCCATTTATACAGCTGGATATTAACTGAAGCAATTCAGGTTAAGTACCTTGCTCAAGGGTACAACGGCAGTGTCCCACCTGGGGATTGAACCTGCAACCTTAATGTTCCAAGCCCAGTTCCCTAACCATTATACCACACTGCCTGTATCAATAACTGTAACTGTATAACTGATAACTGTACAATCATAGATAACTGTATCAATCATAGATAACTGTATCAACCAGAAAGACCTGTATCAATCATACATAACTGTATCGATCAGAGAGACCTGCACCAATCAGAGATGAGAAACACTCATTCACTCATTCCTCACCTAGTCTATACCTTTATGAAAGAGGAGTACATATCAATGCAGAGTAAAATATTACATTCAAAATATAAGCAAAATATTTTTGATAAATATAAAAATGTATGTCTCAGCCTGAAATGCATCAATTTACTGCACATCTATACAGTATTAAATATATTCCATAAGTGTTCTATTCTATAAGTGGTCTATATTTTTTTAAGGCTTAACTCACATCCGGTGGTGAGGGTCGCTGAGACCAGCAGCAGAAGAGCTGTGGAGAGGAGAGCAGTCACAGTCATTGTCAGAGTCATCCTGGCTTCAACTTCTGTCTGAAGCTTCCTCTCTCATCACTCATACTTATAGCAAGTCTGTGGCCAGCCCCACCTTGCACCTTGCTTTCTTGGAAAAGGCAGCCAATGGAATATGATAACTTTGCTTTGTAAGTGCCAACATTCCTGTAACTATTGTTGTGCCCATGTGCATGGTGCCCTCTGCGATGTGGCACTGCTTCATTCTTCATATAAGGAAGCACTTTTTTTGTTCTTGTCTGTGAATGCTCTGGTGTTAGATTAATACATATTGAGATCAAATAATTTTTGAACGTCTTGTCTGTCGTCATGCGTCTTTAGAAAAAAATAATGTTCTTATAAAAACAATGCTTTCTGCCAGAAGGTAAACATTGAGGAAGTTCTTTATTTATGTTAAGGCTCAGCTTACTCCCAGCTGGGGAATTATCTTGGTCTTCTCATATGCAGCTTTAAGTAGGGCATGCTACCCATTTATGATGTTTGAGCACAGCACAGTTTCACAAAGCAGGAAAAGGTGCACAGTCCATAGAAATCCTGATTTTATCAACAGTATGACCTTGCCAGAGCCTTTTCTGGCAACTTGAGACAAGTCAACACACACATCAAGAACTGATATCTACCTGGAGGTGATGGCCATGGACTACCTATCGCTGGGCTGCCCAGGGGATCATTACCCCTACCTCCTTGTCACGACGGACTTGTTTTCTAAGTATGGCTGGACAGTGCCGGTAAAGGACAAGTCGGCGGTAACAACGGCATTGTGGCGTGGCTGGGGTCTCCACTGTATTTAGCTTTTTGTTGTTCCGTGTTGTGTGTCTGTGGCGTTGGTTGGGTGTGGTGTAGTGTGAATGTGTTTGTCACACGCCACGTGACAATCCCTGGACGGGAACAGAGCAGTCTGGAGACAGAGTGGATTCTGCGGTCCACGGACCGGATTTTTATTTACACAACAGAGAAGTTCCCTGCACACCGACACGTGCAGAGAACGAGACCCGGGAGGGTAAAATAAAAAAATAAACACAAACAAAATCTTTACCCTACTTGCTGCGAAGCTTTCGGGTAAACACAATGAACTGAAAATAACAAAACCAATTAAACAATATTGAACCGGAACTTTCTCCGTTCGATATTTTTGCTTTGCTTTGCTTTGTTTTGCTTTGCTTTGCCACGCTTTGCCACGCTTTGCCACCTACTGAAGGGAGCAGAGCAGTTTTAAAGCACACAGACGTAATTATTAGACACAGGACCGGTGTGTGCGCTTACTGCTCTGCCAGTAGGCGTGGCCGCTAATCGCCCTGATTAGCTGCCGAGACCAACGCCTTCCACACCATTCAATACGGGTTTAATTCTCCGGGCGGCTGCCACAATATATATATATATATATACAGTGCCCCTTTAAAGTCTACGCCCCGTATCAAAAATGTCACCTCTTGTTGCCTTACAGCTTGAAATTAAACTATATTAAGTCAGACTATTCCACCTTTATTTACACATTTTACCCTACAACTTCAAAGTGAAAAAAAAATCTCAACATTTCTGAACATTCATTAAAAATAAACTAGGATAACTTGGATTGGTAAGGTCTCTGGGGTAACCAACCACATTCCAGATCACACACCAAGCTAATTGGCCTCCACCTGTGTTCAATTATACTGATTCTGATTACTTCAGAATAAAATCAGCTGTTGTTCGAGGATTCCACTGCTGGGTAATGCATTTCAGAGTAAAGGATCCACCATGAGCAACAACAAGCTTTCAAAAGAACTCAGGAATAAAGTTGTGGAAAGGCCCAAATCAGGAAATGAGTATAGAAAGATTTCAAAGTCTTAAATATCCCTTGGAGCATGGTAAAGACTATAATTAAGAAGTGGAAGGTGCATGGCACCACCAGAACCAAGCTGGATGACCGAGCAAGGAGACTGATCAGAGACCACTTCAGGTCTGTATGGTAGGGTGGCAAGAAGGAAACCACTACAAAAAAAAAAAATCCACATTCAGTCCCGTTTGTGGTATGCAAAAAACACTATGAAGATTCTAAAGCCATTTGGCAAAAAGTGCTGTGGTTAGATGAAACCAAGATAAAAAATGTTGGCCTAAATGCAAAACGTTACATTTGGCAAAAACCCAATACAGCAGGCCAAAAGAACATCATCCCTACTCTAAAGCATGGTAGTGGTAGGATTCTGTTATGGGGGTGTTTTTCGTCAGCAGAAACTGGGCAACTTGTCAGGATAGAAGGGAAAATGGATGGAGCAAAATACAAAATAATTATTGAGGAAAACCTGCTGCCTTGAAATTGGGAAGGAGGTTCACCTTTCAACATAACAATGACCCAAAGCACACAGCTAAAACAACAGTGCAGTGGCTAAGTACCAAGTATTAACTCAGTGGGGTGTAAATCAGTCCAAGTTATTCCAGTTTAATATTTTTAAATAAGAAATTGATAATTGTTTTTCACTTGGAAGTTGGAGGGTAAAATTTGTAAATAAAGGTGGAAAAAGTCTGATTTAATGTGCTTTAATTTCAGGCTGCAAGGCAACAAAAGGTGACGTTTTGGAGAGGAGAGCAGTCACAATCACTGTCTGAGTCACCCTGACTTCAGCTTCTGTCTGAAGCTTCCTCTCTCTCATCACTCATACTTATGACAAGTCCGTGGCCAGCCCCACCTTGCACTTTTTATTTATTTTACATTTTACATTTTAAGCATTTAGCAGACGCTCTTATCCAGAGCGACTTACAAGATATGCATTAATGGTAGGAACAATGTGCACCTTGCTTCCTTGGGAAAGGCAGCCAATGGAATATGATAACTTTGCTTTATAAGTGCCAGCATTCCTGTAACTATTGTTGTGTCCTTGTGCGTGGTGCCCTCTGCGATGTGGCGGTACTTCATTATTAATATAAGGAAGTACATGTTCCTTAAAAAGGGGTTTTCCGGCCTCCCGCGTGGTCTAGTGGTTTCAACGTCCGACGCTGGCCATGGCGACCGGGGTTTGATTCCCTGTCCCGCCAGAGTCGGCTCTGGCCGGGAGTGCCATCGGGGCGGCAATTGGCTTTCCGCCCCAGGGAGGGGGGAGGGAAGCCGACACACACAGTTCGCTGCGCACAGGAGTGGCTCTGGGGTACTGGAATTACATTCGACAGCTCGGCGAGTGTTGTCTCAGAGGAGGCAACGTTTCGCCTTTGTGGCTGCCGGTCACAGGACTACGGCAGCAAACTATGAGGGAGGGGACTGAACTAAGCACAGTGGGAGTAATTGGCTACCAAATTGGGAGAAAAACGGGGTAAAATATGAAATATGAAAAAAAGGGGTTTTCCAAGGTAAACATTGAGGAACTTGTCCTTGTCTTGTTCAGGTTGAGCTTACTCCCAGCAGTGGAATGCTACAATGTTATGAGTGTCCTTTGTTCTTTGTTTCATCACACATTCATGTTAGATGAATATATATACAGTCAAGCCGGAAAGTCTGCACACCCCTTTCACCCTCTCCATGTTTCATTGCGTTACAGACTTATTCTACAATAGAGTTCATTTTTTGTCTCAAAATTCTACACAAAATAGCCCATAATGACAAAGTAAAAATCTAAATGTAAAATATCATATGTACACAAGTGTGCACACCCTTTGATATCACACCCAAAAGTGAGCTGAGATGCATTTTGTTTCCACTGATACTGCTTGAGATGTTTCCCACAACTTGATTCTAGTCCACCTGTGGTAAATTCAATTGATTGGACATGATTTGGAAAGGCACACACCTGTCTATATAAGGTCCCACAGTTGACAGTGCATGTCAGAGTAAAAACCAAGCCATGAAGTCCTAGGAACTCTCCATAGACCTCCGAGATAGAATTGTGTTGAGGCATAGATCTGGGGAAGGGTATAAAAACATTGCTAAAGCATTGAAAGCACCCAGGAGAACAATGGGCTCCATCATTGTGAAATGGAAGAAGTTTGGAACCACCACAACTCTTCTTAGAGCTGGCCGTCTGGCCAAACTCAGTAACCGGGCAAGAAGGGTCTTGGTCAGGGAGGTGACCAAGAACCCAATGGCCACTCTAAGAGAGCTTCAAAGTAACTCTGCAGCGATGGGAGAACCTGGCAGAAGGACAACCATCTCTGCACCACTCCATCAATCAGGCCTTTTTGGAAGTGGCTAGACGGAAGCTACTCCTGAGTGAAAGGCATATGACAGCCCACCTGGAGTTTGCCAAATGCCACTTAAAGGATTCTAAGACCATCAGGAAAAAGATTCTCCGGTCTGATGAGACACAAATTGAACTTGCCAAGTGCTACCATAAAGGTCTGATTGATGGAGTGCTGCAGAGATGTTTGTCCTTCTACCAGGTTCTCCCATCGCTGCAGAGGAACTCTGAAGCTCTCTTAGAGTGGCCATTGGGTTCTTGGTCACCTCCCTGACCATGGCCCTTCTTGCCCGGTTACTGAGTTTAGCCAGACGGCCAGCTCTAAGAAGAGCTGTGGTGGTTCCAAACTTCTTCCATTTCACAATGATGGAGCCCACTGTTCTCCTGGGTGCTTTCAATGCTTTAGCAATGTTTTTATACCCTTCCCCAGATCTATGCCTCAACACAGTTCTATCTCAGAGGTCTATGGAGAGTTCATAGGACTTCATGGCTTGGTTTTTACTCTGACATGCACTGTCAACTGTGGGACCTTATATAGATAGGTGTGTGCCTTTCCAAATCATGTCCAATCAATTGAATTTACCACAGGTGGACTAGAATCAAGTTGTAAAAACATCTCAAGCAGTATCAGTGGAAACAAAATGCATTTCAGCTCACTTTTGTGTGTCATATCAAAGGGTGTGCACACTTGTGTACATATGATATTTTACATTTGGATTTTTAATAAATTAGCACAAATGTCTAAAAACCTGTGCAGACTTTCCGGCTTGACTGTATATATATATATATATATATATAAATATATATAAATCCCCTTAGTTATCTTAGGAATACATCCAAGAATCATCTCATAAAATTTGGTGACTAACTTATTCACAAGTTGAGATAACTGAAAAAGCATGAGCAAAAAACCTAGTTTTAAGAAAACAGCCGTCACGTTTGGCATTGTTGATTGATTTGCATTGATTGGCATATCATAAAATGTTAAAAATACATGGAACTATTGTTATTTGGCCATTTATAATTATACAGCATGCTAAAATGGATGTTTATTTAGCAAAACATTGAAAATCTGAAAATGAATGGGGGAACCAAAAATGACCATTTTATTGGGTGTGTCTCACCTTAAGCACAACACAGTATCACAAAGCAGGAAACACAGTATCACAAAGCAGGAAAACAGTATAACGTTAATGACCTTGCCAGAGCCTTTTCTGGCAACTTGAGACAAGTCAACACACACATCAAGGACTGATATCTGAAAAACGTAAAACATTATCCCTGTAAGATCCAAGGTCACAACTCTTTGTGCTCAATTTACCGCCAGTACGCAGCATGCAGAACCCAACAAAACCCAAAGTGATACCAAGCTGACTCAACACACTACAGTGTTTATCTCACTGCGGCCATCTTTTCTATGTTACAGCACACAAGGAGTCACACTCTCTCTTACACATATTTACAAAAGCAGTTGAGTGGGCTTTTTACAATTCTGCCAGGCTGTCCTTCCAAGCCTGGGGTTTGGTGTCTCTCCACTTCTGTTCAAGATGTTGGAATGTCTGCATTTGTGTGTGTGCACCAAGGAGTATGATTTTTATGGGTAGATTCAAGTTCAAGTGGTGTTAAAACATTGAGAGTGGTCATTAGGACTCAGTTAAATTTGTTCACAACAAGATCTGCCGAATAGTAGTCTAACAAGTCTTCCCTGCTAATCAGGGAGGGCAGTAGAAGGGATTTTGAAGAAGTTTGTTGCTGTCTCAGAATAAATTACTTGTGTAACACTCAATGACTGGCTGGCTGTGGCTAGGTTCTGACAGGCAAGGAGTGATCAAATGTCATCAAAGATAGCTGGGTTGTAGGTGTAAACAGAAACGTTGAATATTTAACCCCCACAGCATCACTCGAGTCAAGTCATTGTGGATGTGTGTGATATGGAGTGTGTTTCGGATGCATTTTGAACAAAGCCTTTCAAGTCAAGGAATAGAAATTCTTACATTAGCCATTTTTTTATATCTGCATATAAGATAAGTTGAGCAAGATCAAATAGAGGCTGTCCAAATTATATTAAAAAGGTTAAATAGGGGTGTTGGGGCCTTTATATATACTGTATATACATTTACATTATATTTCAGGTTTTTTAACTTAACTTTTTTTCAAAACCTCTGGCAGTTTACCACTTACCTTCGTACCATTTCAGGTTATTCACTGGACTTGAACTGCTTAAATTCCAGTAAAAACTGGAAAATGTTCTAAAACTTTTGACCGGTAGTGTATATATATTTTGTATTGTTTTAATATGTTTAAAAAAGAAGACTAAAATGTAAAATATGTATTTACTTAATTTAAATAAGGATTTTGTTCCCACTAGTTACTAAGTGTTGGTCACGAGATATGAATTCATGGCCATGAGGCATTATTTATTTCCCCATCTCTCCTTTGGGGTTTAGACCTCATCATTTTACCAAATTGAAGTTATACGGAAACAGGATTAATTATGCCCAGCTTAATGACCCTTGCTGTACCAAGGCAAATACAAACAAAATATTTTGGGTTTGCTTGTTTATTGACATCCATAGTTCCAAAATCAAGCTCAGTATCTCACACATGAACTGGTAAATAACTATATAGGGCAAGTTATCAAACAAAACAACTTACCACACAAAAATACATGCAGAGGTCAAACACGGTGTAGCACTGGACAAGTCTTGCTCCTTCCTGGAATACACTGAGGTTTGAATGGGGCACAAGTGAAGTGAGCTGTATTTGTGCTGATTATGGACATGTGGTTTCAGTGTACTAGGGTTGCTCTGAGAATGAGAGGATGGCGATGGCTCCCTCTGCTGGAGGCATCTCAACCTCACACACCACTCTATCACTTTCTCTCACTTCTTTGTATTGTCTATCCCTTTATCAGTCTATTCCTGACCTAAGGCAGCAATGACTTTCTTTCTGTAGATTTATATGATTTTGATAGTAATGCAGGTCTGATTATGTTCCTTGCTTAAAATGACACTGGATCCTTCTCCAGTCTGTCATTGTTTTAGCCAACAGACTGTCCCTCAGTCAACCCTTCTCTCACATCAGTGCATCAAAAGACCACCCAGTTACTATTAATAACAACAAAATATTGTACACAAAATCACATGCACCCATTTGGACCTTTAATTCCTTATACTCAATACAGCCCATCATATTTTAAATTCTGGTCATTGCAAGCATTATGGTGTCACAGTATTTGGGTTAAAACACTGTGATCCACTTTATGCTTTGAATTTACTTCATAACATGTTAATTGGCTAAATAAAATTGCCTGCAGTTCAGGTTCTTGACTGAAACCTCATTAGTCAGCCTCCCATAATTATCCTTTCACACATAAACCTACTGTCGCAATGCCCTTTTAATATTTATCTGTTTGGTGAATTATATGTGGACATTAAAACATTTTCAGGGATTCAAGCAGAATCCTGAATTATACGTGTTATGATAATGATATGCATTCCTGAGAAAATGATCTTTGTTATCACAAGATAACAAACCCCAAAATTATTTTAATATGGCCTTACACTGTAAAGAACAGGCAGGCTAACACGACAACCACTGCTAATGTCTGAGTTTGTGCTCACAGTGGATACAGCGTTGATCGAGAGTAACCTCGAGACTTTGACCGAGAGTAACCCCAGCACTACAGAATTGGCATGCACAGGTGCACACAGGTGCTAGCTTTAAAGATACACTGTGATCCAAAACATGTCCTTCTGTCAGACCCCAGAATATCTAGAGGTAATTTTGCACAGGTTTTCAGTCCTTTATGTTGTATAGTATATCTGGCCAGCTGTGGCGGAAGAGTTCAAGGTGGCAAAGTGCAGAGTCATCACAACATTCAGAGACTCCAGAGATGGACGAGTCAGAGACACTGGCGTCAAGACCAGATCAGGGCAAAAGTGACAGCTGCTGCATGCATCTGTAGTCCGAGCAGAAAGCTATTGGACATCATCGGAAATGAAATGCACGCACTGGAAGGTAAGAATTTGGGACGATCCACTTCCAGCAACGGGGAAAGGGGGACTCAAGGGGGAGGACCACGGTCCAGACTGAATTAAGAAATATGGAAGAGGAAGCAAGCAAATCAAGAGCTGCTCGATGGCCTCCCCAGAGCAGAAAGTGACATGGGCGGGCCTGTGGACGCTGAGACACCCTCGCAACACCAGTAAACCTGCACCAGTGGGGAATGAGGGAAGACCCAGTGTGCAGACTCTGTGGACAGAGGGGCGCCATGCCGCACATCCGGGTTGGTTGTAAAACAGCACTCACTCAAGGGAGGTGCGGGTGGTCACACGATAAAGTCCTGTCCATGATAAAGGATGGCAAGCATGACTGTTCCCAGTTGAGGTTGGATCCAGGTGATCAATAAACTAACTGGATAATCAATTGCAGGACTTTATCTCTTATTTGTAGGCATCTAAAAAGAAGTACTGACGGTAATACAGGTTGTCACAGCAACACAAAATGACCCCAGTAATCAATGTTTATGAATCAGAAAATACTCTTAATTGTCAGCCTCAGAGTCTGAACTGTTAGGGTCAGCCTCTATCACTGTGGAAATATTAACAATACATTTTATGAATAACCTACTCAATGTGTAATGAAATACAGCATCGAAATATGTACGTATGGATCCAAAAGCTGACGAGTGACAGAACGATGTGGTTTCCACCTCCAAAGCCCCAGTATGCAGCAGAGAAGAGAGAAGAGTGTGCTGAGGAGGCAGGCCCTCTCTTCCCTTAGGGCTTATATGGAGCTTATTACCCCCTCTACATTCCCTGGCAGTGCCTAGGGTTTAATTAGGGCTGTCCCAGGAGCAGGGAGCATGCACTCGCTGTCCCCCAACCCCCCACTTTGCACTGAGCTCAGGTAAGTCTGGACTCTTCCTTCAGGCACAGCCCCGTCAGAAACCACAAAATCAACTACCATCAATTCCATGATATTTCCAGACTTCCCCTTCCCATAAAGCGTCTAGAATTGTGCTTGTTATGAATGAATGAATGAATGAATATTGGATTTTATATAGCGCTTTTCAAGGAACCCAAAGCGCTTTACAATAATAGGAGTAACTCACCTCAACCACCACCAATGTGCAGCACCCACCATATTACTTCAGATGTTTTTGTTTGTTTTGGCACATGTCCCTATTCACTGTGATTTACATATTTTACCATACATTTCAGATATCATACATTTATAATCTAGATCTTCATTAACACGGATACAGTTACATCAGCTATGGACCCACCTGACCCACATTATCCTGCAAACATCTGGTCACAAGCAGCTCCCTTACTTACCACTTTACACTCTGATCTACCTGTCATCCGACCCTCTACAGGTGAACATATTTACGCATGTGAATTTGTTGCATTTGACTATCTCAGTCCTGCATCTACAACTGTAATCTGTAGCTATCCAGCCATTTTATCTACAGGTTGGAATGACCTTTATCCAAGTAACTGTTCCCTGCCAGTATGATGCGAGATAAAGCTTCCCTGGGGCAGAGACAGGGTATTAGCATGAAGACTACAGCTCTTTCTACCAAAGGCCACCCATCTGTAGTCACACACAAAGCTTCAATGGGCACTATAGCCCAAATTAACATAGTAATATATGTCTCTGGACAGAAACTCCACAATGTTCCCCACAGACAAAACGTTGTTTTCCCAGCACCTGTCCATACGCGTGTCTGTCTGTAGATTAGTCATCTTGCCTGACTCTGTCACATTCTTCACAGCCCTCTCTCACAATACTCTGGCGTTGTGTGTGAGAGGTCCTCTCTGATGCTGCTCTGCTCAGAGGGTAAAGGTGTAGCACATAACAGCTGGGAGGCTCACGGTGAGGGGAGAGATGTTGTCCCAGAGCACTCATGCTCAGACTTGCCCTGCTATCTTTAGGAGAGGCTCAAATATTCCCTCAGCAATGCAATGGTGTCAACCAGTCATGGCACGTTGCCCTTGCGTCCGAACCCCGTATTATCGCAGGCCGTATTGACCAGGGGACGCATACTTTTATTTCTAATTAAATGGATTACAGCTAAATCATTTTCCCCGCTGTAGGTCCCAAATGTCCATATGTAATTTCTGTAAACCTATTCTGTAAGTACATATTTGTACAATACTGTACACACAATACTGTTGATAAAATATTAAGTGAATGCACATTAACTCTTACAAGCCTTTAATGTCCCATGGACATTGTCTGAATAGTTGATTTGAGAATGAGAAAAATCAAAGTGGGTTTTGATGTCTAGAATTTATAGTTTCACAAAGAAAAGAAAATGAATAAACTGGTTGGAGATAATGTACCCTGGATAATTCAGAGGATTGTGCAGTCTGGAAATGCATTTTAGCAATGGATGCCTTTAACCCAAGAACTGTCTATAAGAAACATGGTAATAAAGAAGAGGATTATCACTATGTTTTAGAGTGTAGGCTACTGGTACGATACAACGTTTAATCCAAAACCATACACCACCAATTTACAGCAGATTATTATTGTTTGAGTTTTAAAATAATAATAATAAGCATTTTTTTTAACAAGCAGCCTTAGAATGTAGCTAACTACATATCTGTTCAGAAACGCGCTAGAAACGCCCTACACCACAGACGGGTGAGTCAGATAGATGCTCACGGCTGACCAGATAACGCGACTGTGGGGTCTTGCGGTAAGTAATTTGGAAATGGAAATTTTAATAGCGCCGGGATAACTCTCGAACATAGAAGCACAGACGCACACGCGCCGAAAGACGCCAATTTCTCCTTAAAATAAGTTGCTATTTACGTTCATTGACCTTGGTTCGCGACACTTGAGACTTTCCCTCATCCCCCCTTTTTGTATCCTCCACGATAGTTGTTTTTAGTTAAATACACAGCATCTTGCTGTCCCCCCCCGCATCGCGCAGACCCACAAGGAGCGGAGTACCGGTCTCCCATCACTTCCGCGAGGGCAGCACGGACATGAGCCGAGCGCACTGACTGAATACCGGGTCTCGCCCAGAGCCGCTAGAATCTCTCATCTTTTTTTCTGTGCCTTCATTCACAACCTTACAGCGTTCGCCGGCACGTGCAGAGGAATGAGGAGTGCTTCGCCTGATTTGTAACAGTGGAACGGTTGTGCGTCACGATACAGGTAGGCAATTATTTTAGAATGTAGTTATTTTTCGCCTTCGTGGTCGTAGGGTGGACGTGTGTGTACTTTGAAATAGATTACGCTACGTTGGGACATTACTTCATGTTTTTGTTTACGAATGCAAATACTCTGTATGAAAGAAAAAAAACTAGCTCGTTGATGCGTGGCAAGTATGTTGCTCTGTTTTTGTAGTTATTTGTGCTATGTTTGTCGTCTCTTGCCTTGTCTTTAATACTGTTATTTATGCAAGGTCATGCTTTTCTGGGATTCTCATTGTTATACACGGGTTGTAATAATTTCACAGAAAATGAGTCGCGTTTGTTTTAACGCGATTCAATACCCGCGATGATGATGTAGGGGCTGAATAATTTGGCGAAGAGACCTGATTTGCCTGCTTATCTGGCCTTTACTTTAGTGAAGGGTTCAATTTATGCATAATTGTACTTACATTCTGCACTTGGCACGCAAGTCAATTTAACGGAATGGTCTATTTTGCGCGTGTATATGTGAGATAAAATAAGATAGCCTTTATTAATCCCGGGGGTCGGTGGAATTTGGTTTGTCACGGCAGCAATGATACAGGAGGCAGTGAAAGAACAGTGAATGTATTATGTATATACGCATTTCCCCTTATGACATTTGTTTATATATATCCCCTTCTATTTCCCATAAGTGCGTGCGCAACAACCCTTTAAAGAGGAGGTTATATAAAGACTTAGCTGTTGTTCTGGTACAGATGGCATTAGTAATGCATAAATATGTAACGTATGTTGGGGCACTAGCCATTTTACCCATTGTTAACATTAATATTTAAAACTGAAGTGCCTGTATAAAATAAATAAATAAGTACTTAAACCAGCTATTTGTTGATGCTAATATCTTCATAAAAGTATTCCTGAGTTACAGTTTGTTTGTCCTCAGTTGCCCACCTGTGACCTATTTTGTTATAATTGAATGGAAGAATATGTTTTATGATGGAATATGCTGAGGGGCTCAAAAATTTGGACTTCTCAAAATCAAAAGAAAGCTATTGAGTTTAAGCGTTATGTTTTTTTCAACAACAGGTCTAAGGGTTATGTGTACATGTATGTTTTTGTTCTCTGGTAGACATGAATTAGCAAAATATATTTGATTTCTGCCGTTCCAGAGTGATTTAGACTGATAATGGTTCTTGCGGCTGGCAGTGCTGGGTTGGTGCTGGCTGGTTATGCCGTGGATATGCTCTACTAAGCAGTAATGCACTTCCAAAGACTCTGGAGCACTTAGAGCACTTTGTGCAGCGCAGAGAGGATCCTGTGCCGTACACCGTGTGTACCATAATGCAGTTATGTGCATGCTTTCAGGCAGCTCTCTGCAGAATGTAAACCTTCCTCTCTCCCACATTACCTCATCTACAGCTGGGATAGCAGGGGCCATGGAGGCAGAAAAGGACACCAGTGATTTGCACCTCAATGTAAGAGCATCCTCATAATAACCGAATGACATTATTGATGTACTGATGACTGTAATACTGGAACTGTTATTATATAATATTTTAGAATTATAGGTACATGTAATACATTTAAATGTCAGAAATTGATTTATCGAAACAAGCTGCATCATCAGATGTGGTTTTGAGCAGATGAGTGCCGGCAAGGTTTCCAAAAACGTTGAGACAGAAAAAGGGGAAGGGGCAAGCCATTCCTTGCACAGCTAATTGACCAGTGGACTGATGGTGTCAGAATAATGTAACGGAACAATAAGCCTTTGGTGTCTGTGCATTTCTAGCATGACGTCTTAAGATGCTCTACAGACGCCCAGCCGTGTGTATCTTTTTTTCTAGAAATGTCTGTCTATGGCCTGCATAAATGTTCAGTTATAGCACATCATTTGCATATGTACATTTAATGATGTTAAAAAGTATGTGAGTGGGGCGGCGGATGGCGTAGCGGTCTAACGCACCACACTTTGGCTGGTCCGGTGTGGTGTGCACTGCCTGTCAGGGACGCAGTTCGAAACCCGATCGGAGGCGGCATTTGGCTGTCCGCCTCTGGGGCAGGGGGGGAGGGTGAGCCGGCACGAGCCCATCGAGGAGCAGGAAAGAGGTGTCCGTGGTAGATTTCCGTCTCGGAAGAGGCAGATAACTTGACCCGGAAATAGTGTCTCGCCCCGGAGGACGGGCGGCGGACTTGTGGGGGGAGGGGGAATTGAGATAAATAGAGGGTAACCAAATTGGGAGAAAAATTAGAAAAAAAACAAAAAACACACAGGGATTCAAAATGAAAAAGAGGGAGGAAAACCAAGATAGTTGTAGACAGAGTAACAGTCTCTGTGGTGTGGGATATTAAGAGCGCTGAGAAAGAAATGCAGCAAATAGAGGAAAGGGTGGAGAGAAGAAGGAGCAGTTGGAGACATAGATGAAAGGATGGAGAGGTAGTGGAAAGGTTGGAGAGAGATGGAGAGGGTGGAGATAGATGAAAGGATGTAGATAGATATTCGAAGGACAGTGTGGACTGCTTGCTAGAACTTGTTAGAACCAGTTAGTCTAGTTCAGTGGTTCCAGACTCCAGTCCTGGAGGGCCGCAGGGTATGAGTTTAAGACCCCTGGTCTAGCTAGAACTTGAGCGTGAAGTTTCTTTGTGTAGGCAAGGTATAATTCAAGTCAATTCATAATCACATATAAAATGTGAAATGTGAAAATGTGCATGAGAAAGGAGACTAGGCACATAGGCCTGAAGGCCAGTGGTAGGCAGGCTAAGGGTTTATGGTTTGGATCAGTAGGGTTTGGGGTAGATAGAGTTAGAAATATGAGTAGACATGAAAAATACTTTTTGAAAATGAAAATAAATAAAAACTACAATGGAAATAAACTCTGTGAGCACTGAGCAATACATTTTCTTATTACATCATTTCAAATATGTTATTTTAGTAAGAAGAAGTATATGATTATTATCTTATCTTATCAATGGGCTTAATATGCCATTATTATTACAGCACTGGCCTTTTTGACTTTTTGCTGCTTTTTGACATCTTAAATTGAGTGAAGTGTATAAGATGTTTTCTATACAATATGCTGAGTTAAATTTGATGAGCAAATAACATTGAGAATTAAGTTTTAGAAAGCTGGTTTGTGAAATCAACACACCTCTATTGTAGCACATTGGTATGGCTGAGAAGTCCTTGGAGCCTGAGTCTGTGTGCGTATCCGTGGAAGAGACCATGCACAATGGCGCTACACAGGAGGTGCCCTTGCTGACACACCTGAAGAAGGTGGAGAATCACATTACAGAAGCCCAGCGCTTCTCCCATCTTCCAAAGCGTTCTGCCGTCGACCTGGAGTTCACTGAACTCTCCTATACCATCCGCGAGGGCCCCTGCTGGCGAAAGAAAGGTAAGGCAGCCTGCTGTTGGTATCTGTTGATTACCTGGTGCCTGTTGTTTACCATGTGTTAATGCACATCCTGTAAGTCGCTCTGGGTAAGTGCGTCTAATAAATGCCTAAAATGTAAGTACCTCACGATTGAGCCTGTCCTCATCTCGACCCCAGACACTCGACCACTTTCCCAAGCGAAAGGGTAGTTGCAGTTTGTGAGATAGCTTCTTGAAATCGGATTGGTTCAACCTAGCTTTAGCCAGTGTTATCTTGTAGGTCAATGGTTGAGTTGGCTTGAATTGCTGCCTCCAATTGGAGCTCCGCCAAAGAAGGTTTACATCTCCTACTGTATTATTCCTACTCCTGAGTACTGCTGCACTGCGACCACATACTGTCTCCCTTGCATTGTGACTGACCGGAGCTTGCCAAGCCAGCATCATTTTCAACCCTTTAAAGCATGCAAACTAATTCTCCATTAAAATGCTCAAGCAAGAATGGTGTTGCCACCACCACATTTGCTTGCCCATTTTGTCTTAAAATAAAGGATTTGTTCACATGTACCACGTGATATGCACATGCAGAAAAAGCGTGGACTGACACAAAGTCTCCCTTTTCATGAATATGAATTTTTCCTCGAATATTTGGGATTGGAGGTTGGGTACAACTAACGGTAATCAATCTCCGAGCAAGATTATTTAAAGGGTTGAAAATGATGCTGGTTTGACAGGCTCCATTCATTCCCAATGGCTCTGTGAGAAGTGACACCTGGTTGAAATGTTGAACTATGAATGACTGACTGGACCTTCTAGGTCAGGGGTCGGCAACCCATAACACTCAAAGAGCCATTTGGACCCGGTTTCCACGGAAAAGAAAACACTGGGAGCCGCACCATTTTCTGTCGACGAGGGGGCTGCAAATGAGACCAGATCATTTATTTCGCGAAAAAAAGCTGCGACCAGTTCATTTATTTCCCCTCGAACCGGTCCGGGGTGCAACGCGAAAATAAATCTTGCGCCCCTCGGATTTTCTGTCAATGGGGGTGCAATGATAAACCAAAAAAATGCGCCCAATTTTGCGCCCGATTGAAATGGATACTTATTATTTATTTTCCCAATAATTTATCGCGGGGCGCAACATAAGGCTGAAAGAGCCGCATGCGACTCCGGGCCGCAGGTTGCCGACCCCTGTTCTAGGTGATGTTCCCTGGCTCCACCAACACAACCAGAACCTACAAGATCAGGTTCATGATTCGTCACGGTCATGATTCCTCAGAAGAAGTACCTGACCGTTATTATCAAAGCACATCCCCAGAAGTTGGGCAGACCTATCTCAAACCAGTGTCAACTTGTGTCAACCAGGCGTATAGTACTATAAGGTTCTGAGCTTCATAGGTGATGTCACACCTGTCCTGAAACAGCTATATGTTAATGTGTGTGTTCTGGGTCAGTACTGTGTGTTCATGTGTTTGGGTTGGGACAGCACTATATTGTAATGTGGGTGGATGTCCTCCAGGTTACAAGGCCTTGCTGAAATGTCTTTCTGGAAGGTTCTGCAGCCAGGAGCTGATTGGAATTATGGGGCCCTCAGGGGCGGGAAAGTCCACCTTGATGAACATCCTTGCCGGCTACAGGTGAGGCCACTCTGTCTGTCTGTGTACATGTCACTGTGTCAGTATATATGCGAGGAGCTGCACTGGGTAGCATATAGGTCACTGGAGTTAATATTGTGCATTTACATTACATTGACATTTTAGGCATTTAGCAGATGCCCTTATCCAGATCTTATCCTTACACAGTTTACATTTATTTAGATATAATCCATTTATACAGCTGGATATTTTACTGAAGCAATTCAGGTTAAGCACCTTGCCCAAGGGTACAACAGCAGTGCCCCCACCTGGGAATTGAACCTGCAACCTCTGAGTTACAAGCCCAGCTCCCTAACCATTACACTACACTGCTACATTACACTACACTGCCAGCCATTGTGCAATTATGTGTATGTTTTTGATCAGCCTGCTCTCTCTGGCAGGGAAACTGGAATGAAGGGACAAATCTTTGTGAACGGGAAGCCGCGAGACTTGCGCACTTTCCGCAAGATGTCCTGTTACATCATGCAGGATGACATGCTGCTGCCACACCTCAGCACACGGGAGGCCATGATGGTGAGGTCACCACGCCGGCGAGGCTGACTCTGGATCAGTTTAGTGTTTCATTGAATGGTTGGTGTAAAGGTGGGATTTACAAGCTGATTATTCATCGGTTTCTCCAGAGGAGAAAGGCTGGAAGCACCAGCACACGCTCTGTGAGTGACACTGCAGCGCTGTACTGTTGTAACAGTGTAACAGGAAGTGGAGCGGACTGCCCTCTGCTGTTCACTACATGTATGTACATTGCACTGCAGCATATTGACTGTGGAGAGTTCAGTGTTTTTGTCGCATTCTTTGATAGGATACTTTGGCTTTCTTTTTACGTACCTTAGTCAGTAAACTGAATTTAATATGGTTATACTTTATATTAAGATGTATTTATATTTGTGTTCTAGTGTACTCAGTTCAGTTCACCCTCTGCTAGCCTTACCGCACCACATTCTCATGGGACACTTTGACATTTTGACGATTGCTCTGTTTTTCCTCTTCAGGTCTCGGCCAACGTGAAGCTCAATGAGAATATGGACGTGAAAAAGGAGCTGGTGAGTTCATGGGAGCCTAGAGAAGGGTAATCTACAGCAGTGTATAGATTTACCTACAGGGTGCTAGTTTAACTATGTGGTTGCTCCTAGCACCCAGGAACTGTACTTCCCACTAGGGTGGCTTTCAGCTAAACTGTTCTTGACTACGGTTAACACTTTGTTGTACGTCGCTCTGGATAAGAGCGTCTGCCAAATGCCTGTAATGTAATGTAATGTATAGTACGGTAGCCAGCAACATGTGCGTGGCTCGATTGTGCCTTGATTACATTGCGCATTTAAGTACGCTGCCCCCTCTACCTGGAACATCTTTCAGAAAGAATTCAAACTGACAGAATTTATTTCGTTTGGTAAATTTGTTTCCGTCTTAAAGGACTTAGAATGTGGCACTATTGGAGTTTGTCGTTGTGCGCTAAATTAGAAAACTGTGTAATCCCGAAACTGTCTTTTTTAGCTGGATGTTTTGAGAAATTGTTTGTTATTGTATGTAACCTTAATGTTTATTTGTTTTATGCTGCCCTCTTGGCCAGGTCTCTCTTGTAAAAGAGATTTTAAAATCTCAATGTGACTACCTGGTTAAATAAAGGTGAACAAATTACATTCCGAGGTCTTCTCTCTGCTCCTGCATCCAATGTGTGTGCTCACCTGTCTGCCCCTGCCAGGTGAACGAGATCCTAACTGCCCTGGGACTGCAGGAGTGTGCTCAAACCCGCACCGTCTCTCTGTCGGGGGGGCAGTGCAAACGCCTGGCCATCGCCCTGGAGCTGGTCAACAACCCCCCTGTCATGTTCTTCGATGAACCCACCAGGTAAGAGAAGACACAATTGCCTTGGCTCACTGTAATAGATAATATATGATAATATACGCCATTTAGCAGACGCTTTTATCCAAAGCGACTTACAGTAGTGAGTGCGTACATTTTTCAGTATATGTGGCCCCAGTGGGGATTGAACCCACAACCTAAGCGTTGCTAACGCTGTGCTCTACCAACTGAGCCACAGAGAACCTCTGTGGGACTGAGATCTCAACGTGTCCCGTGGGTGACGAATCCATTTGATTCACGAGTGAAGAACGCATGGCTGTATCGGAAGTCTCTCAGCCGAGTAAACGAAGTGTGCACAGTTGTACGCCCTTACCGCGTGAGATATCGAAATATGCTCGTATATGCAAAGTATGTCGGAATCCCTCTCTTCATCTGACTCCATCTCGCTCTGTATCGTCCCTCTACACTCTCTGTCTCTCTGTCTGTCTCTCTCTGTCCCGGGCCATGCAGTGGGCTTGACAGCGCCTCCTGTTTCCAGGTGGTGTCCCTCCTGAGGTCCCTGGCACAGGGTGGGCGAACCATCATCTGCACCATCCACCAGCCCAGCGCCAAGCTGTTTGAGATGTTTGATAAGGTGCCTAACCCCACCTTAAAGATTAAAAATTCAATCGTGAAAAGCGCTATACAAATAAATTTGATTTGATTTGATTAAAGCC
>JAINUG010000099.1:1567885-1757885 GCA_029706075.1 Aldrovandia affinis | reverse complement strand
GTCCAGACGATATCGATATAATATCACGATATATGAGAAAAAAAATCTGAATCACATTTTAATAGCCCTTCTTAGTTAAATGACATTAGTTAAGGCAAAATATGTATTTTAACCTTATATAACCAGAAAGAGTTATAGCGAGTACCGGCAGCGAATGATGACTTGATTGATTGCTGAGTGGGAGTCTGGCTTGTCTTCGGGTGAGCTCCTGGACTAACTGTTTCACGCATTCGGGTACATTCCTCATATTCACGGACATGCATGGTTTTCAGGTGGGTAAACAGGTTGCTGGTGTTTCCACCTTTGGCTAAAACAACACGGCGACACAACTTGCATAGTATTCTTTGTTGGTCGAGGTCGGAGATTTTGAATCCAAACCAGTTCCAAATGACAGAGGAGCCCCCTTTCTTTTTAACTAATTCGTCATCATCCTGCTCTTGAGCAACATCACTTTCTGCGTGTTCGCTCATTTTCGATTCTTCACTTTTGCACTTGTAATAGGCTATAAATATTAGTACGTAGTCTGCCTGCTAACCAGCTGCCTGCATGCTTGTTTGTTGCTACATGCGCGCAACAAATGCATAAAACGTCCGCTCAAAAAAATAGGTCAACATATTAACATGCTTCTTTTTTTCGTAGGAACCTGGAGGTTAGATTAAAATAAAAAATAGATGTAGCTACTAACTACTATCACTCAATTGAAATTTTGAACAAAACAATATGAATGCCAAATTAGAATTTATGAATATATAACGGTATCCACGGTATAGCAAAATCCATATTGTGGCGCAGCATAATACCGGTAGTCACTTTCATACCGGTATAGCGCCCACTCCTAGGTCCAATGTAGAGAACTGTGTCTGCAAAATGTGTCACTGGAGAGGTGCCCGACACTGTCCCTAAAGGTGCCCGTGTTTTCTCAAATATATCATGTGCGTGTTTGATAAAGGATGTTGTAGCGGGCCTACGACAACAATAGGGCATTCTATATTAGGAGAAAAATAAAGAAATCAGTTAGAAACTATTTACACAAGAGTCAACTGTGAAAATATTCAGCATGAGGAAATACATCTTTGTCGCACATTTTAGGCCTCTGCAGAGCACAGATTGAACAGAAAACTGTCATAGCGCCACCATGAGGCCAAATCAACACCATAGTGGTTGTGTGGAGTATAGTTTTACGGGTTTTAGATAAACTTTCTAGATTTTATAGACCGTTGCAGAAAAATAAAAAACCCGAACAATCAAAATAGGGTCGGCACCCAACCTATTTTGTGCTTTACAAAATCGCAAATCAAGAGTTGTCTTCTGAGGAAAATACACTCATGAAAATGAGTTACTCCAATATGAACATTTGACAATGAGAAGCGTGCCTTGAGGAAAGTGTCTTCAGCGTGGTCTCCTGCCCTCTTGCTCTCACGCAGGTATGGCTTCGAGGGCGTGATCCTCTCCATCTACGGGATGAACCGCACGGATCTGGAGTGCCCGGGGAAGGGTGCAAATTCCAGAAGCCAGAGGAGGTCCTCCAGTTGCTGGACGTGGAGGACGCCAAGCTCTACATGGACTTCATTGCGCTGGCCATTTTCTTCGTCGTCCTGCGGCTGGCCACCTACCTGGTCCTGCGCTACAAGGTCAAGTCTGAGCGATAGGCCTCTTCCTGGATACTTAAAACCTGTGCAAAAAAACAACTCCCGTGTACTCCTCCCAGATGCTTTGTCCATTTTTATTTTGCTGTTGCTGTCATTGTGCAAGGTGGTACAGTCTGCAACATTGGCTGCAGGATCCGCACAAACTAGCAGTAGTTCCTCCGCAGTTATAAAGCCTTCGTTTGGGTTTCCCCAGTGAAGAAGGCACCGAGACTTTGGAACTCACCGGAAGAATGCGCCAAGAATGGAAAAGTTTGAAGAAGTATACGTTCTTTTAACCCTGCAAAGACAAATGACAAGCCATCTGAATGCAAGAGGGTCACACTGAAAGAAATCAATTCCACTTATAAGCTAATAATTGTCCCTGTTTCAATATTCTTATTTTTTTACATTTTGACGCATTTTTAATTGTTGTGTTTTATACTTTACCACACATTATCTATCACCCTTGATTGTCACAGTTGTCAAGATGGTAAGTTATGGTAGCAAAGACAGAAGGTGAAAACTGATTATTGTTAGGCAGCACATAATAAACAGAGCTACAAGATAACTGTTAAATTAGTGCGAACCTTTTATTATTCTTTCCTGAAAAAAGAGCTGTAACCTGGGGCCTTTCCGGGTGGCGCAGTCGGTAAATGTGCTTTCTCTGAGTGCAGGCTAAGCTATGTGAACTTTAAGTAGGTTGCGTCATTAGCTGACAATGATCACGAGTCTGTAGGATGTACACGCTAATCTGTAGTGAGGGTATAGGTGGTATAGCCATGACTCAAAAAAATAACTCACCTAAAGGAAGCTCATTCTGTACTTCTACAGACTCAGAAAAATAGAGTTATACCTACTGGGTATAGCATCTGACATGAGGTACCATGTTAGATGCACATATTATAAGTTATTAGAGGTGTACATTATGTATTCATAAACTTTGTTCCTAGAAAGGGGCATTACAAATGAATCAATCATGTATAACAACCAGACTAAAATGTTTTAAAGAATATATTTAATGTAACTTGCAAGAGTTCATTATTGGTACAAACATGTAGTTTTACCGATCTCCTTTGAAACTAACAGAACAGTATCACCAAAGACTGTGTTTTTAAGTGGCAACATATTGCATTTGTATTCTTTGAGTACCAGAAATAAGTGAACTGTATCCAATCTGACAAGCACATCTCTTTATCAAAGATGTGTATGACATATTCAGAGAAAGTCATTAGGAAACAAGATTTTATGGATGTTTATAGGCCTATCAGAGCTGATTTTAAATGGCAACCTTCCACATGACATCACTTCATAAATGAATGTTCATAAATGAATGCTGCCTCTCGGTTTCTCAGAATGATATGCTGTACAGTTAAATCTGCTGCTGGCACAGATGTGCAGAAAATGTAAAGAGATGAATCCTGACTGCAACTTTAATTAAAACAAAAATATGTGACTGCAATGTATTGGAGAGAGCTTTTGAAAAATATATTTTCAAATGAAGACCATGTGTTACACACCATTGGAGGACTGGGAACCTTTAGAAAGCAAAGGACCATAATCTCATCAGATAGTTTTCCATTTTCATATCTGTGATATTATTGCATGTCATTTAAAAGGTGTTTGCATTGCCCTGGGGCAGGGAGCTCTGGTCGGGTGCTGATGCGGAATACAGAAGGAATAAGGTGACTGTAACTTGTAACTCAGAGGTTGCTGGTTCAATTCCCAGGTGGGGGCACTGCCGTTGTACCCTTAAGCAAGGTACTTACCCTGAATTGCTTCAGTAAAAAGAAATATCCAGCTATATAAATGGATTGTATGTAAAAAGAAATGTCAATTGTGTAAGTCGCTCTGGATAAGAGCGTCTGCTAAATGCCTAAAAAATGTAAAATGAAAAATGTCATACCTCATGATTGGTCCGTAGCAAATTACAACCCTTAGTCTTACTCACTCTTCTTCCTGGTCCAGATTTAGCATGGATAAAGGACTTCTTATTACAAATATACTCATTACTACACCTTCTAACAGTTCCAATAATAATTTTAGGAACATAACAATGACTGAGTAGTTGCTAGGTTATGGCGCAAAATGTAAATAGGTATGTCTTGTTGAGGTATTGTGGCAGGATCAAGGTGTTCAGTTACAACGCAGCCAAAGAACAATAACAAAATCACCATACAACAGAAAAATAGGAAACGAGAGGGAGTTATTAGGGACATTTACACAAACGGTGAATAAAGGGAAGTAAACAAGTACAGTGTGTAATTCTTTCTCGTGGTCGTTATCCAACATCTGCAGTCATTATTCCAATCCAGGTCCTCCAGTAAGCAATGGTCAGCACACAAACAGGGTTTTCCAAAACAATCAAGTCAAGCCAGTAATCAATCCAAAAACAATTCTCTCTCTTTCTGTGTCTCAATCCCCAGCATGTTTCCCTTCCGGTACTTTGCGATTAAAGTGTGGAAAAGGTGCGTCTTTTATTTCCTGCATCATTACTTGGTTAACGCATCTCAGGTGTGGAACGTCAGCCCCGGACTCTTCCCATTAAGGCGCGGGGGTGGAGCCAACGGACTACTACGTACAGCCCCTCTACTACCACCCCTCGGAATGCCTCCGGGCTGCTGTCACAGTATGTTACACACATTTCCTTTAGTTTGCCTTGTAGAATATTGCAAACCTTGGAGAAATATTTATTATATGAACCAGCGAGCAAAACCTAATATTTTCAAGACCATGCAACACCTTACAGGCGAGGAGTCGGAAGGGAAGCTTGCTAAGGGTCATAGGCTGGATTTTGCGCCTAGGTACCAGAAGCTTAGACATTTTTAGGGAAAACTAACAGACTACTACCGCTTTGCGGTCTCCTTTTAACAGGGAGAATGTATAGTGTTATTATAGGGGAAACTGAACCAGAAAGCAGAAGTTGTTTAGTGCTCACACAGGGCACTACAAAACTGTTGTTCCCTCTTTGCACTGAGAAATAAGGAATTGATTGTCAGGCTTTGGGTCTTCTCAGAAATATCTCCACTAATTATCATAATTGAAACATCATGTGGTGATTTGATGTTTGGAAATATCAGCGAAATAAATAAAGCTGTAATGACAGCATCTACTACTGACTGAGGCTGAATTTGAGAGAACTGTCTTTTTCTTTGTGTTCCTTTAAAAATCTATTATTATTATTATTTGTGTTATTTTAAAAATAATTATTATTATTATTATATTATTATTATTCGTGCCTAGAACTCTATTGGAGGATTGCAACACCATTCTTCCATGAGATATTCCATCATTTGGTGTTTTGATGATCATGATATTATGTGATATTTTTATGATGTTATCAGAATACACTTTTTCCCTTGACTGGGGGTTGTGATAAGAACATGACGTACAGGTGCCAAAATAAAAGATCTAATAAAGGTCAAATAAAGGAAACATCAACATAAAGTGTCTTAATAAGGCGTTGGGCGACCACGAGAACAGCTTCAATGTGCCTTGGCATAGATTCGACAATTACTACTAGTATCACTACAACTACATTCTGTCTCACTTGGAGGGATGCAACACTATTCTTCCATGACAAATTCCATCATTTGGAATTGTAGTGATGGTGATGGAAAATGCTGTCTCAGAAGCTGCTCCAGAATCTCCCATAAGTGTTCAATTGGGTTGAGATCTGGTGACTGAGGTGGCCACGGCATGCAGTTTACATCTCATGCTCATCAAACCATTCAGTGACCACCTGTGTGCCCTGTGGATGGGGGCATTGTCATCCCAGAAGAGACCACTCCCATCAGGATAGAAATGCCTCACAATAGGATGAAGGGGACCACTCAGAATGGCTTTGTATTTGTTGATGTGATTTACCTTGCCCACTAAGGGGTTGAGTAGAACTAAACTATGCCAGGAAAATGCACCCCACACCATAACAGACCCACCAGAAACAAGCACTCGAGCCTGTAGGTATCTTTTGTTGTGCGCCACACATAGAATAGAATAGAATATACTTTATTGCCATGTTACACAAGGTAATTGGAATTTGTCTTTTCACATATCTCTCCTAGATACACACACACATAGACCATTATACATATGTATTCCATCAGAGAGGTCAGAGTGCAGGGTCAGCCATAGTACAGCGCCCCTGGAGCAGTTAAAGGGTTCAGTGCCTTGCTCAAGGGCACTTCAGCAGTGCCCCAGGAAGTGAACTAGCCTCCCTCCGGTTTCCAGTTCATTGTTTTTCATTTGGCCTTCCTGGGATTCGAACCAGCAACTCTCCACTTGCCAGCCCGTGTCACTAACCACTGAGCCACTGCCACATGCACTCATCTGCTTGTTGAGAACAGTGCTCAGTATACCACTGCCTGTGTTCTTTGCACCACTTTACTCACAAATGTGTATTTTTAGGTGAAATAAGGGGTTTATGCTGGAATTCCCCATGGGAAAATGGTGTTGCATCCCTCCAATAGAGTTCCAGACGGCACACTGAAACTGTTCTGGTGGCTTGTGGTGACTCAAGATGCCTTAAGACACTTCATTTTGGTCTTGTTATTTTTATTTCATGCTTATTAAATATTTGCCTGTATAAATATGCAATTTGGTCAAGTGTGGTCCATGATGAATCTGTGCCAGCTGTCAATGGACTGTCTCTCACTATGGGGACAGAATGTGGTTGCCATGGTCCCTGTTAATATTACCCACTGATATTCTTGAAGGAATCCATACTAATTGTGTGACGGGGCTATCTTTTAGAAGCAGGGTTGTGATCCTGCAAATGTGAATCTAAAACCTAACTACAAACATCAAAAAGACAGCTGCAAACATCTGAAACACAACAACAAACACCTAAATCAACTACAAATATCTAAAGACCAACTATCCATCCATCCATCCATCCATCCATTATCTAAGCCGCTTATTCCTGGTCAGGGTCGCGGGGGGGTGCTGGAGCCTATCCCAGCATGCGTTCCGGGCGAGAGGCAGGAATACACCCTGGACAGGTCGCCAATCCATCGCAGGGCACACACACATTCATTCACTCACACTCATACCTACGGGCAATTTAGACTCTCCAATTAGCCTAACGTGCATGTCTTTGGACTGTGGGAAGAAACCGGAGTACCCGGAGGAAACCCACGCGGACACGGGGAGAACATGCAAACTCCACACAGAAAGGCCCCCGGCCTGGATTCGAACCCGAGACCTTCTTGCTGTGAGGCGACAGCGCTATCCACTGCACCACCGTGCCGCCCCTAAATCCCAACTACAAATATCTAAAGAACAACTACAAAATGCAGGCATGTTTCATGGTGGCATGGTGCTGTGTGCCTAATCATGCACACAGCATGTACAGTATAACCTGCCCCTAAACCTAAATCTACACACTATACATCATGGTTCTATAACAAATGTTAAATGTGCCACACACGTTTTAAGAAGTCAAACCAGGAACTGTAATTGTGAAATAAGCCTCAGGATGTGCACATCTTAAAATTTTGACATTTTGAAATTCCACATTTCCTAATTTTTAAGTTATTTTAATACTGAACTGTGCATGAGAACATACGAATACGTAAGGACGAGAGCAGGCCATTCAGGTCCGTCTAGGCTTGTCATCTGCCTGAATGTAGGGGTGCTTCAGTACGGTGTGTACACTCATTTTTGTTCCAACCAATTATTCTGGCTTTAATTTTCTAATCAGCTGTATCCTCCATGATGGTTCATTCCTACGTTGGAGCCACACCAGAGCTTTCACCAAGGGTGCGTGTGCAGTTCCTGAAATGATAAAAAATGGCAAATCAAATAAATGATTGGGGCTAATTAAATAATTACGAGCAGATGATGGCATAAAATCCCAAAACGGGCCGGGCCTCGTTGCGCACCCCTGGCCAGGAGTCTAGAGAGTATCCAGCACTGCGTCAAAGCCTGGACTTCCCAAGTGTCTCTGACTCTACTACACGACCTCGCAAGCTGTTTCAAATGTTCCACAAAAATTCGTTGTTCTTTGTTAATCATTTTTGGGAGAATCATCAAGTTTCTTAAGTCCATCCTTGTATATTTTACATTTCATGCCAGGAACCAATTTAGTTGCCCTTCTTTGTCGTTTTTCAAGAGCTTCTATATATTTTTCACAATGTAGTGTCCAGAATAGCCTACTCTAAATGACAAAGGCATTGTATGACATCAATATAACCTCCTTTGATTTATTCCCAATACTTTTTGCTACATATCCCAGCAAACTGTTGGCCTTTTTACTACTACAACATAATGCCTAGATACTTCTAGACTTTGATCAACTACTACTCCCAAATATTTTTCAAATTGAACACATTCTATTTTTGCTCTTCCCATTAAATAACTCTGTCTTCATTTTGCATTTCCCACATACAGAGCTTTATATTTAGTTATATTGAATGTAATTTGCCATATTTCCACCCTCTCTGATTCTTTCAAATCTGTGCATAACTATGTGAACTTGATTTGACAAAGGTGGCAACACGGTCATGTAACTGTTGGCTGGTTCTGCCCGCAGCGAGTTTCGAATCGACGATCTCTGACGCGACAACAGAGCGATTTAGCTCGCCGAGCTAAAGACTCAAGCCCCTAACTCCGGGAACTAATTGTACCCTTATCCACGTCACTCTCTGCAGCGGGCGCTCACGTGCCAGAGCCCATCCGCTACAGTCATACTGTAATCTCCACATTCATGAGTAGCCTGGCTCCAATAACAATTGTAAAGGGGTTAAATGCTAGTTTGCGTCTGCTCAATTTGAGGTTTCCTGTCAGAGCAGGCTGCTGATAACCTACGGCACTTTCTGTGCAAGCGACACTCCCTTCTACAAATGTGGGTAGATGGATTTCTAGCAGTGAACAGTTTGATATAGCAGCAGATGATATGAAACAACACTTACACAGAGTTCGTAAGACAGGATGTATAAGAGCCAGCCACAAGGTTAAAACCAGGTCAAGGCAGTTGTGGCTGTGGCTGTGGCAGTCGTTGGTTATAAACACTAAATGCAATGCATTTGATGCGTGTTCTTTTAAGATTAAAGCAATGCTTTTGCTATCTCCATGACAAACAAATATAAATAAAATAAGTACTGCAGAAAATACATACAACGTATCCCGACGTCAGCTACAAGGTAGATCACATGAGACTTGAAGATGATCTATCGTTCAACCGCAAAAAATATAAATCCAAACTTTGCTCAGATTGCGGAAGTAACGGAAATGCGTGTAAAGGCATTCCGTCTGAGGCAGCGAAGCCATCAGTATGTTTAAGGCACATCGCAGGTAATGTGGATTTGTTCTTGAAAACAACCTTCATTTTCTGCTTCTGTTCTATGTTTGTAACGTTTTTGTGTTGTTCTTGGTGTGCTGAATATTTGCTACCGCTAAATGCAGAAATAGCCACTGCATTTCACTTGTTAGTAAGCAGCTGTCAGTCTGGCGATGTGTATTGATTTCTCATTTCATTTTGTATAATCTTGCTCTTATTTAGAAAAGCGTGTCTGTGCGTTATTGTTGTTAGGCTTTAGCTAACGTTAACTAATGTTGACTAACGCGTTTGCAACCTTTACGTTACTATATGCCCAAGTTCACATTCAAAGTGTCCGTGTGCGGATCGTTGATAGCTTGCTAGCAATACAATAGTTATTAGCTCCTTAGCGAGCTAGCTCTGTGTCATATTGCTGACTAGCTCGATTCACAATGTCCAAAGTAAACTGCGAAGTCAAAGTCAGCGACAGCACAACTAACGTTAACGTAACGATTTCTGTCAAAACGTGAAGGTTATTGCCACTCTACCAAGCTGTCTTCTTGGCAAGCTGTTCGCTCAGTGACACCAGCTTCCATATTTTAACGAGCTAGCAGTGGCATACTGTCAAGACAAAAACAATACGTATGTGCTATGTACGTTAGCAAACGTTGATGTCCATTTGCAAAATAACGTCCATTTCTAGATTAGGAAATGACTGATGTCATGACGTGGAATTGATTGATCTTTCTATCCTTATGGTAGCTAGCCTACATGCAATTTGAATAAAGACACATGCATACAAGGGTAACGTTGCCTAGGTGTTTATGTCTGTCTGCAACAGAGCTGAAAACCTTGTTTTCTAGATGATCAACATGGTAAACTGAGTACTTTAATGTATTTATTTGCAGGGGTATAGCTGATATAGTAGTAGTACTTGTGGCTGTGACAGTACAGTAAGGTGTAAGAATGTGGATTGCACCGCTTCATTAAAACTGTTAGGTATATTCTTGCCATTTTCCAAATAAATGTAGCTTTATCAGTACTATCCCTGGTAATACGTTAGGCTATATAAATACTGCTTAGCCTAATTGGTTTATTGATTTGCCTAATTGGTTTATTGATTTGCTGTGTCGCAGTTCTTTATGTTTGTAGGGTTTTGATGGATCATTGCTTCTGGAACGCTCTACTTATGGTGTGTGTGGTTGCTTCTGCTTACTGTAATAGTTTGAGACAAGTGCAGGATATGCCCTGGCTTGTTGAAGTATGGTTAATCTCTCCTTCTCCACCTCACCTGATGCCCTGATAGCATTCTGGTGCAAAATGGCTGCTGTGCTTCACCTTGGTAGGGGCTACCCCCCCACCCCCAGAACTTTGATCCAATTAATCTTCATCACCAATGCTATGTTTTTGTTTTCAATAAATTGTCAGCCTAATCTGAAACAATTGTGTTATCTACATAATTTCTACTCCAGATTGGTTCATTTTATTTTTAATTTTTTTTAAAACTCACTTCAAATTGACCCTTTTTTTGTGATGCATATGTGCTTGCGGTTTTCTATCATATCTCTGTGTGTATTTTATATATTTATTGTATTTAACATCCTTGCAAACCTCATATCACCTGTTATCTGTCACATGTCTTTAAGTACTAATGACCCTGGTCAGGTTATTATCGAAAAAGAGAATGACCCTGTGCAGGTTATTATTGAAAAAGAAAAAGTGATTCATTTACCTGTAAGTAAATGTAGGCTAATTGTAATTCCTTAGAGATGGTTATACAAACTATTCTACAATAAGGAATAATTCCCCCCTTTAGTTTGAAATCTCTTGTTCCTTCATGTTTTCACAAAACATACTGTTGGCTAATGCATGATTAAAATGCTGCTATGCGAGTTTACATATTCTCACAGTCATAAAAGGATCTGGCAGGCTCAGTGCCACTTTCACCTTCCGAGTTCATTATAGTATGATATCCATGCAGTTCACGGCATAGGCCCAGGCCCTCTCTAAATTCCTAAAGACCCAGACCCTGCCCTGTAAATAGAAAGCAGCCTTGTGCTCTTTTCTGTGGAGAGGGGGCAGGACACCATAATATACCAGGGAAATAAGGGCTTTCAAACAGGAGAGGTGCAGGGGGAGGGGCTAATGCCATTTGTGCAGAGCATTTCCCCCAGGGATTGGCCAGGGGGAGGGGCTAGTGACATGCAAGTGCCGCATTTCCTCCTGGGATTGGCTTGGGGGTGCAGTTGGGCCCCATGGCTGTTGTCTGTCTGGTTTATGAGATCAGTGTTTGTGGACCTCTGGGTGTATTCTTGTGAGCAGAGGAGGGGTATGTTGCAGTGGACTGTGGTAACCGAGTCAGAACATTGAAGTCAGGGTAAGGAAGGCATAGAAGGACTTTTGGTCCCAATTTGTTATTCTGAACAAGCGTTAGTTTGAATGTTAGGCTTTTATCTAGAACACCAAGACCTGCCGTGCAATAAATAAAGCTTTAAATGTACGGTCACACCCTGTATTAACTGATTGAATGAATGGTATTGAATTTAGAAGGTTCAACTGTGCAGTGCATTGTAGTGTGGTAATGATACTCATGGCAAAGCTGTGTGTAATCTGAAACGCAGCATGTACTGAGAAACACAATAGGCGAGGGAGTGTCCTCTCTGTTGAGGTATATACACAGTAGACTCACACCCTTGATGAAGATGAACAAGAGAGATTGTATAAAATAAACTATATAAGTAATGAGCTTTAATGCATTGGCACGAACCACAATCGAACGGTTCACAAATTACAATTCTTTTACCAGAAGACTCACAAATAGTGGCTCAGTTGGTAGAGCACAGCGTTGGCAATGCTTAGGTTGTGGGTTCAATCTCCACTGGGGCCACATACTGAAAATGTATGCATTCACTACTGTAAGTCGCTTTGGATAAAAGCGTCTGCTAAATGGCATATATATTGTATATTGTACAAATATTCACACCCCTGTTATCAGTACTTTGTGGTTCGTCCCTTGGCCATTATAACAGCAAGTAGTCACCTTCTGTAGTGACGTACGGGGTTATGGAACTTCTTGGGGGGAATCCTCAACCATTCCTCCATGCAGAATTGTTCTAGTTCCTTCAGATTCTTGGATTGACGTTTATGGACTGATTTTTTGTGTTCAAACCACAAATGTTCAATTGGATTTAGGTCTGGAGACTGAGATGACCACATCAGGACATTGATCTTGTGCTCTGTCAGCCATTTCTTAGTTTCTTTGGGCGTATGTTTGGGATCGTTGTCTTGTTGGAAGGTCCATCTGCAGCCAAGGTGTAGCTTCCTGGCAGAGGGAACAAGGTTTTTGGACAAAATGTCTTGGTAAATGCTGGAGTTCATGTTTCTATCTATTTTAATAAGGGCCCCAGGGCCTGTTCTTTTGGAGATCTTGAACTGTGCCCCTTGGATTTCTTTTTGCCTCTGGAACCATCCGTCTCACTACACGTGGGGGCAAGATAGACTTCCCCCCTCTATCTGGCAGGTTAGCCACAGTTCCAGTGGCCTTAAACTTCCTAATAATTGACACAACAGTGGAAAGCGGTATCTTTGAACCTTTTAGTTTTTTGTAGCCATCTCCTGATCTGTAGAGGTCAATAAACATTTGTTTGGTGCTTACAGAGAGTTATTTGCCTTTTACCATAATGATGACTGACCACAGTGTTTCAAATGTAGTTTCCGTCCTTTTTATACCCTAGGGAAACAGGAAACCATTGTAGGCCACTGTGTAGTTCCATAACCGTCCAATGAACTTCAAAAAAGTTGTATATTTATGAATATTTGTTTGGATTAAATTTAAAAGAATAATTAGGGATGTGAATAATTGTGATCCAGATGTTTTCTGGAAAAAATATAAAAATATGTTTTTCTGAACAATTGTATTAGTAATATAGGTTTGGAACTTTTTTTTGCATAAAATATACCTCATTATTTTATACGATCTCTTTTGTTCCTCTTTATCAAGGGTGTGAATAAACATGGAGCCTACTGTACCGTAGAGGAGACCTCTTTGTTTATAAACTACATACACCCTTTAGAAAGGCTTTGGCTGAAATGTCTGTCAGGCATTCTTTTCTGTCTCTTTTTATTTAAATTAAAGCTTAGATTGTTTAAATTGGAGCTTAAATTGTTCTCTCACCTATGCATCTGATTTAGATGAGGTCACAGACATAAGGTAAACATGCAATGTGTTTCCTCTTGTAGCGGGCACTAGTGGGTGCCGCACTATGTGGCACTGCTCCAGGTGTCCAGGTGCAGGAGCTGTGATGAGGTGGCATGGGGCACGGCATGGAGTTCTCTTCAGAAACCACATCCTGGTCGCCTGCAGGCAGAGTAAGACCTCACCCCTTTCCTAAACCCCATGGTTACAGTTTAGGAGGGGGTGCTGTTCTCCTTGCATTTATGTCTGTCTTAGTTGTCTGTCTTAGTTGTCTGTCTTAGTCTGTACTAAAACAACAACCAATTTTCTGGTACAGCAGGAACAAAGAGTTTGGCCTCTGGCCACTGTATTTACCCACCCGCTTCACTCATCGTTACGAAAACTAAAATCTGCTAGAAGATCAGAGGTCCCACTCTAAAGGAAGAGATCCTATAAAAAATATTTAGTCCCCTCTGCAATCATTATCCTTAATAATGGGCTGATCAATGACTTGGACATCAGGAAGTAGACAGTAGTGACTAGGGATGTTATGCCAATGTTGCATTTTAAGCAGCCTTATATTTCCACTGTCCATGTGTTGCCTCTGCAAAGAGCATTGCCCTGAATGAAAATGTCCATTTTATGTAATATTTTGCAGACAATGAAGTATTCTGATCTAATCTCTATTTATTTTTAGATATGAAATTCAGCCATTTGTCTGGAAAAGTCAATGGCACGATCCACAGGACACTCGTCTGTACCTTGGACAGGTAAGTCTCCTCCCAAACATACGTGTGCATGTGCATTTAATATAGGCAGTTTGGGTTCGATTCCCCGTCGCGCCAGAGTCGGCTCTGGTCGGGAGTGCCATCGGGGCGGCAATTGGCTGTCCGCCCCAGGGAGGGGGGAGGGAAGCCGACACAGTTAGCTGCGCACAGGAGTGGTTCTGGGGTGCTGGAATTACAGTCGACAGCACGACGAGTGCTGTCTCGGAGGAGGCTGTGCTTCACCATTGTCACTGCCGGTCACAGGACTACAGCAGCGAACTGTGAGGGAGGGGATTGAACTAAGCACAGTGGGAGTAATTGGCTACCAAATTGGGAGAAAAATGGGGTGAAATCTGAAAAATAAATTTATAACAAAAAACAGACGAGCTACCGCAATCTAGATGAGTTGGAATGATTTAATCAGATAAAGAACCATTTAGAATGGTTCACAGTGGTTTACAGAAGTAAGACATTTTGTGTGGATTTTTACTGTTCAGAAATACTGACATTTTACTGTTCAAAAAACAACAACAATATATATACATATAGGCAGTGTGAAAGCTCACAAACCGGAAGTGAAATTTGGGAGAAGGAGAGGTTTCATGGTTACTCTTATCTCCCTCTCAGACAGCCCCGTCCCAGTGGAGCAGCATGGAGCCCCCGGAGACACACCCCTCTCTACACCCCCGGTCTGAACGCAGTCAGACCTCAGTGTTCCAGTGCAGGGGGGGCAGGTGAGCAGGGCTAGGTTTTAAACAATTCGCTGGTGTGTAGGGCGGCGGATAGCGTAGCGGTCTAACACACCACACTCTGGCTGGTCCGGTGTGGTGTGCGCTGCCTGTCAGGGACGCGGTTCGAAACCCGCATCTCTACCAGACCGGCCCTGGTCATCAGCTCGAGCGGGGGTGGCATTAGGCTGTCCGCCCCAGGGGGAGGGGGGAGGGTGAGCCGGCTCGGGTCCGCCGAGAAGCACGGAAAGGGAGTCTCCAGAACGTGGGTGGGTGGGCGAGTTCCGTTTAGGAGGAAAAGCGGAGGTCGCTGCCCACGGAGAATTGGCTTGCCTCGAGTAGTCGAGCGACGGACCCGTGTGGGGAGGGTTAATAAAAATAAATAGAGGGTGCAATTGGCTACCAAATTGGGAGAAAAAATAAAATAAATCAGCTGGTGTGTACACCTGGCTGCAGGTTCTTTTTAGGTGTGTTGAAATTGCATCAGTGATGGTGCAAGGGTGAAGGAAGGTCCCTAAAGCTTTTAGTTTTGGGGGTCAGTTTTTGATAGGTGTGTGCATTTTTTGCAGTGCAGTTTTTGTTACTGTGCATGTTTGAATATTGAACTTGCCCTTCAATATATGTTTGTATAGTGGGCTAACTGTTGAAAAATAAACTGTTTTGGGGAATCATATTCACTGTCCCTGTGCTTGAATATGTCCCCTCTTTCTGTTTAATTTGATATTATTCCATCAAACTCAATTTGTTTTAAAAAGTTAATTTTTAATACATATTGTCAAGTAAGTGACATGAAACATGGAGCCTAACTAATTCAAATGGCATGAGAACATTTCTTTTTATCCAAAGGAATGTAATATAATGTTGCCTTTGCTGAGAAAGCTTTGGCTTTTAACAGGCCAATATTCCAGCTACCGCTACAGCTTCCCACTGGTCTGCTGGGGGTTTTAAAAGCCACCACTTAATGGCAACAAGCCATCTATGGGCACAGTGGTAACAAGACACAGCAGTAAAATTCACACAGTTATGATAACAAGTGATTAGTCAATAGTCATTTATCCATGCATAAGATGGCCATGCTTCAAGTGAGAAGGACATTGCCTTGGCATTCCAGTTAAATGGCAGTGTTATTTCTGGCACACTGAAACGTATTTGTGAAATACTGTACTGTCATGGGAAATGCTCTGTGTATTGTCCCTGCCCTAGTAAACAGGTGTACTTTGATAAACCACCATGCTCCAAGTGTGTCATAGGCTAAATGATCAACTATGGCCCTGCCACAGTGTGTGTTTTACACGCACACCATCAAGCCTGTTGCACCATCAGATAGCTTTACAACATTACTGGGCTTAGACAACGTTTTTTCCAAAGGCATTAAGAAAAAGCTCTTATAGGTGGGGCACTGCACACAGGGATATGCAGATGAAAAGGAAACACTGCTTCAGCCCACAGTCATGGAACTGGAATTTCATACTCTGCCCTTTTTTGAGTAAATTTGCTAAAATGTAAATTCAAATGTGCAAGTCAGCTGTGTGAGCAACAGAGTAAATCCAGTGAAAGGCACAGCCTGGTTTTGTTGGGAATTTCATGATTTCCTGTGGCTCAGTTGGTAGAGCACAGCATTGGTAACACTTAGGTTCTGGGTTCAATCCCCACTGGGGCCCCCAAAAAAGTATGCATTCACTACTGTAAGTCGCTTTGGATAAAAGCGTCTGCTAAATGGCGTATATTATTTCCCCCTCAGATCCCATCCAGGTCCACAAACAGAAGCTAAGCCTGTGGTTCGGCCACCTGCCCCAGGAGGAGAGGCAGTTCGGGGACGTCTTCACCCACGAGACGATGCACGTGGACCCCCTGATCGTGGAGAGGAGACCGGAGGAGAGCCGTGGTGTCCTACAGGGGCCCTCCATGCTGCAGGCCTTCAATCACCCCTCCCTCGTCGTGGGCCAGCTCTTTGAAGAAGGAGGCTGCTGTGCTGACAGGGGGGTCAACGTGCTACTGTACGGGGCGGTGGGTACAGGGAAAAGCACCGTGCTCCGTAAGATGGTGCTGGACTGGTGTGCCGGGTCCACGCTGACCCAGTTCAGCCTGCTCATCCCCTTCTCCTGTGAAGACCTGTCCCAGCTGAGCCGGCACACCTCGTTGCGTGACCTGGTGGGCAGGAAGTACCTGCACCTGCGGCGGACGCCGCTGCTGAGCGGGGAAGGCGACCAGGCCAAGAAGGTGCTCTTCGTCTTCAACGGCATGGAGAAGATGCGGCTCGACTTCCGCATCGGATCCACAGAGCTCTGCAGCGACCCTAATGAGGCCCTGCCGTCTGGAACCATCGTGGTCAACCTGCTGAGGAAATATCTCCTGCCCGAGGTAAGAACCAGGCTCTCCGTCCAGATTAAGGGCGCTTCCTGCTGTTGGGGATTTCAGACATTACAGGGCTAACAGTAGTTTTTTATTGTCATAGTTACCAGTGTCACATCGTATCACATCTAGACTTGTGTTTTTACTTTTGTTCAATGACTTTCTGCCTTGCTGATTGTACAAGTGCTCTAGGGCAGTTTACAATCTGTGTTTAGGGCAGTTTACAATCTGTGTTATGGGCAGTTTACAATCTGTGTTATGGGCAGTTTACAATCTGTGTTAAAGGCAGTTTACAATCTGTGTTAAGGGCAGTTTACAATCTGTGTTTAGGGCAGTTTACAATCTGTGTTATGGGCAGTTTACAATCTGTGTTATGGGCAGTTTACAATCTGTGTTAAGGGCAGTTTATTGTCTGTGTTAAGCGCAGTTTGTCGTCTTAAGTGTTTACTGGCCATTTACAATCTGTGTTTAGGGCAGTTTACAATCTGTGTTTAGGAATGTTTACAATCTGTGTTATGGGCAGTTTACAATCTGTGTTAAGGGCAGTTTATTGTCTGTGTTAAGCACAGTTTGTTGTCCAAACACATCTAGACTTGTGTTTTTACTTTTGTTCAATGACTTTCTGCCTCGCTGATTGTCCAAGTGCTCTAGTCAGCACTGGGTCCTGTATAGACTCATAATAATTTCCTCTCTTCTGCAGGCCAGTATCATGGTCATAACCAGATTCTCTGCCCTGGACCGCATCCCACCCAAGTACGTGAACCGCTATGTGCAGATCTGCGGGTTCAGCGACCCCGATCGGCAGCGTGCGTACTTCACCAGCAGACTGCTGCAGCAGAGCACAGAGGTGCCCAGCGCAGAGGCCGAGTCCCTGATCGAGCTGCTGTACCTCAACCTGCAGCGCGAGAGCCAGCTGGGCACCGCCTGCTTCCTGCCCTCCTACTGCTGGCTCACCTGCGCCACGCTGCACCTGCTGCACTTCACCAGCAGGGTGTCGCCCGTCCGCACTCTCAGCGGCGTCTACACCAGCTTCCTCCGGCTCAACTTCGGCGGGGAGCTGTTGGACGCGGCGAGCGCCCGGGACCAGCAGGCCGCCGCCTCCTCCTCCACGTCTCTGATGCTGTACGTCGTGCGCACGGTGGGCAAGCTGGCCTTCGACGGCGTCACCAACAGGCGCACCTCCTTCTCGGAGGACGAGCTCGAGCAGTGGGTGGGCGGCAAGACCAAGACGGACGAGGAGCTGCGGCAGCTGGCCGTGTTCCGCACCGACGTGCTCGACTTCTTCCTGGTGCCCTGCGTGGAGACGCGCCGCTCGGCCGAGGCGGCGGGCGAGGCGGCGGACGAGCCGGAGGCGAAGCGCTACGTGTTCGCCGTGCCCGCGATGCAGGAGTACCTGGCCGCCCTGTACGTGGTGCTGGGCGAGAACAAGACCGCCCTGGAGAAGGTGACCCAGCAGTTGTCCTCGGCCATCGGGCAGGCCGGGGAGGACGTGACCACCCTGGTGAGCATCCTCTCCAAGTTCATCCCTCTCAGGATCTTCGCCGTGTTCAACCTCCTCCGGCTGTTCCCCAGCCTGTTCGAGAGGATCTCCAGCCACAGCAAGGGCCGCATCGCCAGGACCATGGCGGCCGAGATGTTCCGCTCAGAGGACAGCTTCAACGAGGACGTGCTCGACCAGGTGGAGCAAAGCCTGCTGGGAGTGCAGGGCCCCCAGCCTCAGCATCAGCTGGAAAGGAAGGCCTTCGAGCTGTACCCCATATTTATGGGCGGGCTGCTGCACTACGGCAACCGGGTGCTGCTGGAGCAGCTGGGCTGCAGCATCAAGAGCTCCACGGTGTCCCAGATCACCAGCACCCTCCGGAAGCAGCTGGTGAAGGAGATCCGGCAGGAGCAGCCGCCGGAGGAGCTGATGGACCTCCTCCTGCTCCTGTACGAGTTCCAGAACCCGCGGCTCTCCGCCGAGGTGCTGGGCTGCCTCAAGGTGCTCCGCCTCTCCAACGTGCGCATGACGCCGTTCAAGTGCTTCATCCTGAGCTCTGTGCTCAGCTGCGCCCCCTCCAGGCACCTGCTGGACGAGCTGGACCTGTCCGCCTGCCACCTCACCCAGGACCTGCTGCAGATGCTGCACAACGCCTTCCTCTGCACGCGCAGTCTGAAGTGAGAGGCCAAACGCCGCTGCCGCTGAACCATGTGCTGGCATTTTGGGCAACACAGTGCAGTTTGCTGCCTATGTTAAGTGCAGTTAAATGCCTGTGTTAGCTGCAATTTACTGTCAGTGTTCAGGGCAGTTTATTGTCTGTGTTAAGGGCAGTTTACAATCTGTGTTATGGGCAGTTTACGATCTGTGTTAAGGGCAGTTTACAGTCTGTGTTAAGGGCAGTTTATTGTCTGTGTTAAGGGCAGTTTACAATCTGTGTTAAGAGCAGTTTACAATCTGTGTTAGGAGCAGTTTACAATCTGTGTTAAGGGCAGTTTACAATCTGTGTTATAGGCAGTTTACAATCTGTGTTATAGGCAGTTTACAGTCTGTTATAGGCAGTTTACAGTCTGTGTTAAGGGCAGTTTACAATCTGTGTTATAGGCAGTTTACAGTCTGTGTTAAGTGCAGTTTACAGTCTGTGTTATGGGCAGTTTACAGTCTGTGTTAAGGGCAGTTTGTTGTCCAGGTTAAGTGCAGTTTACTGTCCATGTTAAGCACACCCCCCAAATTCTTGCTTTTGCCCAGTACTTTTTGGTCTCATGCTCTAAATGTGAAGGAACTCAAACTATGATTGTTCCTACCATGTATTAATGCACATCTTGTAAGTCGCTCTGGATAAGAGCGTCTGCTAAATGCTTGAAATGTAAATGTGAAAATGTAAATGAACTCCTAAAAGCATGAGATGTGGCGTGGCATGAAGTGCTAACTCAGTTAGCTGGGCCTCTCTTGCCACAGAGAGAGTGTGCTGCACTTAATTTATTTCTCATTTAATTTATGACTCCTATTTGTGTTGGGTGAGTCCAGACCATATGGGGTGGGGTGTTATGGTGACATTATATGGTGTTTTTATGATGTTATCAGAAAACACTTTTGCCCTTGACTGGTGGTTACGATAAGAGCATGATGCACAGGTGCCAAAATAAAAGAAACAGGAAAAATTAAGGAAACACCAAGGTTAGCAATTCTTTGCCATAGGCTGAAGGTGATCACTTTGTATTGGCGTTTACCTTGCCCTCTAAGGGGTTGAGTGGACCCTAAACCATGCCAAGAAAATACACCCCACACCACAACAGAGCCACCAGAACCCTTCATTTACTCAGTTGTTTCCTTTATTTTGGCAGTTACCTGTAATTTGTCATGAAAGTATTTAACATGTCGACTATGTTTGAGAAGGTTTACAGTGTGAAATTTCAGTTGACAGCTTGTGAAGTCCCAGGTATGACCCAACTAACGGCATGTGTGTGTGTGTGTGTGTGTGATACCTGTGTGTCCACAGTCTGCAGTTTAACAGGTTGGGCCCTGAATCCTGCCTAATCCTCAGAGATCTGTTACTTCACCCCAGCTGTGCAATTAGATCCTTACAGTAAGACGCTTTCTGTGTGACTTTTCTCAATACCTTCATTTGCATTTGAGTTTTTATGCTTTGAAAGGTAGGTAACAGCTGATAAAATGATATCCAATTGAAAGTGTTTCATATAACTTCTACATGGATAATTAGTTATTCCATTATTCCTCCACTATTAGTTCTCAGATAAACAATATGAACACTATTTTATTATATGACGAACAATTTTTTCTCATAAAAAAAAACAACAACAAAAAAACATTTTCTCAGAATATCTTGATATCTTGTTATGTTGTTGTTTTTTTAAAGAGATGTGCTGAGAGTGTGTGTGAGCAGCAGTGGTGTGGTGGCTCAGGCAGTGTCTGTGTGTGATGCTTCAGGCTGTGTGATAACTCCTTGTTGGAGTCGGGGCTGCAGTGCCTGCTGGAAGCCCTCCCGGGGAACCAGTCGCTGCGGCGGCTGTCTCTGATGCACACGGGCCTGGGAGACGTGGGAGCGGTCGAGCTGGCCCAGAGCCTGGCGAAGCATGAAGGCCTGGAGGAGCTCAATGTGGCCTTCAACAACATCGGGGACAACGCTGCTCTCACGCTGGTGGATGCCTGCAGAGAGCATCCCAACATCCACACAGTGCAGTGAGTTTCCCCTGACCTCCTGGTTCAGTACCCCAACATCCACACAGTGGCGTGAACTCCACTCCTAGTGGAACCACACCAGCCATTCCCAGATAAGATTGGACACCTTTGGTCTAAAGCTTTGCAAGTCACCCTGGATAGTTATTTACATTACATTACATTACAGGCATTTAGCAGACGCTCTTATCCAGGGCGACTTACAGTTTACATTTCTTTACAATCCATTTATACAGCTGGATATTAACTGAAGCAATTCAGGTTAAGTACCTTGCTCAAGGACACAACGGCAGTGTCCCACCTGGGGATTGAACCTGCAACCTTAATGTTACAAGCCCAGTTCCCTAACCATTATACTACCCTGCCTGCCTGTTTTTAAATGTTGTGTTTATGTTTCTTTCCACTGTTCTTCCACAGTCTGTACCTCAATCGCCTGAGCGAGGCAGGCAAGCAGTCGCTGTACGTGCGCGGGGTCTCGCAGGAGAAAGCTAGCCAGCGGGTCAAGGTGCTGGCCTCGGTGACCGAGGGATCGGACCTTTCTGAGAACTGGCACCCGATCCTGAGCGTGATCCAGCAGAACTCGGCCTCCTGGGAGCAGAGTCGCGTGCGTGAGCAGCTGCAGGTGTTTCTCCGGGACCTGGAGTCGGGCCGCCGCCAGCAGCACAGCTTCTGGAAGAGGCTGCACTTCCGCAGGGTGGAGAAGGGCGTGAGGGCAACTCTGCGCATGCTGGAGAAGGGCGCCCCTTAGAGGGTGGAGTGGGAATAGATCAACAATCAGGGCCACATTTACTAAGATAGTCACAGCGCATTAATGACTAAGACTGGTGCTAATTACGCGATCAAACCCTCATTCGCAATTTGCGGTAGGATACGTCCATAAAAAGGGTCAGAAACAATATGGCATGCTCACACATCCAGATAACACCAAGAAATGGATACGGAGCAACCAGGCACAAGTAGCTGGGGATAAAACAAGTAATAAAAGAACTTGAAATTGACAGATCAGTATTGGTCAATGAGGTACAGCATCACAATGTTGTATTACAGCACAGGAAAACAACACCAACAGAGAAGAATTTTTTTTTGATTCGAGTGACATCACGAAATAAATAAATTAATTGGACATAACAAAACAAACAGTAGATGATGTAAAGAAAATATGACATGACGTTAAGCTGCGTCCAAAAGAAAAACTTTCCTACAATAATGCAGGAAAAAGACACTGGTGGTGGTCCTGGTGAGGAAGGAATATTAGAACAAGAATAAAAAATATAAACGGTTAAACTTGTGATAGGAGAAGGCCACAGAGCATCTAAACTGAAACTAAAACTGTGTTCATGATTCATTCTATACCCTCCTGACCACATACTCACAATGAGATAATGGTTCAAATTCAGAACTGTGTTTTTATACTGACTGCTAGCTGATGACAAATTGGTCAATAGAGATCCTGCATCTTTTCATATAATTTTTTAAAAGTTTTAGTAAATAATGTGTATGTAAATGTATGTATGCTATATACAGTGATGCTTGAAAGTTTGCAGAACCCCTTGTGAAATCATAGAAATCTAGAGTTTTTACCACAAAATCCTTATTTAATCAGAACCAGCCTTTTCTTAATTGAAATAAAGGATCTATATTTATCAATTTCATATATTTATAGAGGAAATTGTGCATATGGTAGAGTAAAAATATGGAAAAAAGGAATTAGTGAAGGTGGGAAAATAAGTGAACCTCCTGTTGCCTTACTTAAATGCAAGTAGGTAAGTAGAATCAGGTGGGTATATAATTGCGTACCAAGTTAACCAATCAAAGGTCAGATCTTTAGGAAAGAGTTTGGGTGGCACTCTCATAAATACAGCTAAGAAACCTGGTCAGTTTGGTGTTACCCATACAGGTGAATGCCAAACACACCATGCCGGGATCTAAGGAGACCTCAGAGGACCTCAGGAAGAGAGTAGTGAGTGCGCATCAGTCTGGGGAAGAATATAAAATCATATCAAAAGGACTTGGGCTCCATCAGCCCACTGTGAGACAAATAATATACAAATGGAGAGCGTTTAACATGACAGCGACTCTGCCTAGAAGTGGGCGTCCTTCTAAAATATCACCAAGAGCCACAAGAAAAATAATAAATCAAGTAAAAAGCACCCCAAACCTGGAGGTTTCTGGAAGTCTGTTCTCTGGACGGATTAGTCCAAAATCGACCTTTTTGGTCACAATCAAAAATGCCATGTCTGGCGAAACCCCAACACTGCCCACCACCAAAATAACCTTATCCCTACGGTCAAGCATGATCTGGGGCTGCTTTTCTTCCTCTTGGCCTGGATGACTCGACATCATTAATGAACCATGAATTCAGGCCGTCAGTCCAAGAGCTAACAAGCGTTTGAAGCATTCAAACAAATCTACCAAAGAATGGCTCAGGAGAAAGAAGTTCTGTGTTTTGGATTGGCCAAGTCAAAGTCCTGATCTAAATCCAATCGAGATGCTGTGGCAGGACCTAAAGTGGGCTGTTCATGCCAGACAGCCCTCAAACCTCACTGAGTTTGCCGGGTTCTGTAAGCAGGACTGGGCGAGAATCCCTCAAAGAAGATGGCAGAGTCTGATCAGTGGCTATAGGAGACAGTTGCTTCAAGTCATCGCTGCTAAAGGAGGTGCCACAAGTTCTTGATTGAAGGGGTTCACATATTTTTGCACAGAAGGATATCTGAGTTTTTGTTACATAAACCAGTTTTGTTAAATTAACAATGAAAATATATCATATTTCTTTGTGTGTGTCCTTCATTTGGGATATCTTTGTTAAGATTTGAAGTTTAGATAAAGATTATATAGGGTTATTTTTCTACAATATATGAAAATAATGACCACCCCCTGCAGGGTTCACAAACTTTCAAGCATCACTGTAGAATATATATTTAAAATTCTGACTTGTCTATAGACATAGGTACCTGAAAATGAAGCTGTCATGGCATGAACCAGGGTACTTTGCAACAACATTCGTGAATATTTGTTTTGCGTTGCTGGGACAGCAATTAGCACCTCGTAAAGTGCAGTACAAAACTGGAATTGTGAAACACCTAGGCGATATCAGCGCTAATAAAATACTGCCTGGTTTCAGAGTTCATAAAATTCTCACGCAAAGAGGGGAGTGGCAATTAAGGCATGCTTTCGTGAATCAGACGGAATACTTAATCAACCTAATTTACAAAATCTCCACCCTGTTTTGGCACGTTCACCGCAGGTATACATATGCATGAGCGGATTTAACTATTCATCTGAAGGAAAGACGCAAAGTGAATTAACCCCCGCATGTTACATCCTAATAACGATTTGACTCATTGCGACCATTTAATAAATCCTGCGTTGTAAAAGCAGTCGCAATCCTTCAGTAAATCTGTCCCTCAGTGTCTGGGATTCATGGGATTATCTTTCTCTTCACTGTGTAGAACACATAGAGCTTTGCAGAATAGCAACATGGGAAATGTAGTCTTAACCCAAATTCCCTGCAAGAAAGGGCCCACATCTGATATGATCATTCAGTGATTATATTGGCTTCACATATTAAAGAGCTTACACCTGCATGTCGTCTAAACAAGTGTGTAATTGTAAATTGAGTCTGTCCAACAGACATTGTGAACCAGGACAGTCCAATACAGGCTTAGCACACTCTACCCCAGCATTGCTGGATGTTGTAAACTGAAGAGAAACCAAACCGCTCTGGTTTAAGAAGTGAGGTTAGCCTGAACTTATAGCCATATCATTGAGCCTGTCGATCTAAATAGGGGCACAGAGGAAAGTGTGAATGTTGGTATTAAAGCCATAATCAGTTAATCCACTTACCAATGCCTCACATTTCAGAAAGGAGTAACAAGACAAGACATAAATAAGATGGCTGAGTAAAAGATGGGAATAATGGCTGCCTGTTGTTTTTTTTGTTTACTTTCCATCTTCATGTTCTCCATCTTGAATTATAAGCAATAATGCAATAAAATGTTTTTTGTTTGTTTTTACTTGAAGAATGCATAACTGTTGCACATTCTGTGTGGTCTAAATAATCAATGTAATTTCTAATGAACAGAAAGAGTACAGGTAAAACATGGGATTGTTACATAAATGTCAATATGAATTTAGCTTTTCATACAATAATATTTGGAAAAGTATTTTCTTGAAAATTTTCCCCAGTCTACTTTGTGTCATTGACCCTGGATTCATTAAAGCATGAAAGAGGAACATTAAGAATGTTTGCCTCAATGCATTTCTAAAGGGGGTGTCTGAAATTGTTTGTTTTTAGTTTTCATTTTAATAAAAGAGTGATGATATTGCATCAAGGCTGTTTTATTTGGATAGTTTAGTCAGCAGAGCTTACAATTTCAGTGAACTTTGTCCTTCACTTTCATTTTCTAATGTAAACACATTTTTTATATTTTCAGTTCAGTGCTCACTGAAACGACTTACCATTGAGTCGTCTGGCAGGCGCTTTTATCCAAAGCGACTTACGAGAGTGCATTCATATGGCTAGGGATGACTGCTAGAGCTATCGAACAGGAAGTTCGTCTAATTGACATTGGCAACGTCCATGCTTCAAAACCTGTTATCAAATTATCATAACATAACGCACTACTGAGGAAAACTGAGTTGTGGGTAGAAGGTCTTGGTGTAGCTCAGAGCCTTGCCTCCCTGTGTTTCCTGACCTGTCGCAGAGAGCCTGAAAACAGCATTATCTCCCTGCCCAGAGGCCACTTTAGTCACTTAGTCTAGGGTCTTTGTTACACACCTCTATGATAATAATAATAATAATAATAATAATATATGTCATTTAGCAGACGCTTTTATCCAAAGCTTTTATAACGCTGTTATGTGTGGCAATAACATTGCACAAACATGCACACAGGTTTCTTCTTGTTTGGCTTGGGATACTGGGGACTGTGGGAACACAGCCAGGAGAAAAGGAAAGTGTCTCATTGTGCAGATTAAACATTAATCCAGACACAGTTCCCCTGTGGACGCACAGGTAGGAGGGTCTGACGGGCTGATAAAGCATTCTTCACATCCCTCTCGATGCACCTTGCACCTCTGGGCTCAGCTGCTCAGTACACAGTCAGCCATGGAGCGGGCCGCAGGTAACCTGCAGTTTCTCACCCTCTTTCAGACACACTCTTCTTCTTTCTCTACGTCTGTTTGTTGTTTTTTGTTCTGGTGGGTAGCGTTGAGCGTGCCATAGCAGGGCGGTTGGTAGCGCATGCTGTAGCCGCGTTTGACTCGATCTGGCAGATCTGTGCGTCACACGCATGTCTCTCCGGTTTGTCAGAGAAAGATCTGTTTATCCGGCGCTTCGTTTCTGTCCAATCGCATGCATTTCGCTTGTCTGTTATGATCGAAAGTTGATCCACTTCTTGAGGAAAACCTAAAGAACAAATTAAGTATGTTTTTCAGATGGAGGGACACCAATAAGCATGATTGCCCTTAAGTGAAAAAAATATTTGTCAATACATGGTAGAGTATGAATTTCTGAAAAAATATCTGTCAAAATATATGGTTTGTATTGAAAAATACAAATATTAATATGCATGTACTGCAATCTGATTTGTAAGTACAGTGGCTTTGATCGAACAGTATTCTGTGCACATGGAATTATACTGGAATTGAAAGTAAGATAGCAGGGGTAAAATGATGCACAGCAGGAATGCTTTATAGTACTGTTTATTGGCTTGAAATGTCAAGGTTGCAGACGCCTGTTGTCTTGGTGTTACGTACTGTGATTGCGCACTTCACTTCAGCAATAATGTTTATTGAATATGGATAAACAAACAGTGCATGGCATGTGCGATTTCAATCACTGCTTCCTTGACTCAGCAACTCAGTTGAAGTGTTGTCCTTCACATCGTTGAGCATGACGTCAGTCCTGCATAGATAGACAGATTTACTCAGAAGCACAATGTTTTGCTCCATTAATATGTCTGAACAGTAAAAATCCACACAAAATGTCTGACTTCTGTAAACCACTGTAAACCATTCTAAATGGTTCTTTATCTGATTAAATCATTCCAACTCATCTAGATTGCGGTAGCTCGTCTGGTTTTTGTTAAAAATTTATTTTTCAAATTTTATCCAGTTTTTCTCCCAATTTGGTAGCCAATTACTCCCGCTGTGCTTAGTTCAATCCCCTCCCTCGAAGTTTGCTGCCGTAGTCCTGTGACCGGCAGTGACAATGGTGAAGCGCTGTCTCCTCAGAGACAGCACTTGTTGTGCTGTCGACTGTAATTCCAGCACTCCAGAACCACTCCTGTGTGCAGCAAACTGTGTCGGCTTCCCTCCCCCCTCCCTGGTGGCATTCCCGGCCAGAGCTGACTCTGGCACGACGGGGAATCGAACCCCGGTCTCCGTGGCCAGCGTCGGACGTTGAAAACACTGGACCACACGGGAGGCTCAGCTTGTCTGGTTTTTAATTTCCCAAGATATGCTCCCAAGATATGCTCCCAAGTCTCCCCTCTCCTCATCGCTCTCCACTGGTTACCGATTACAGCCCATATCAGGCTTACAACCCTGGTGTTGGCTTATCGGGGCAGTCAGAGGAACGGTTCCCCTCTACCTGCGAACCCATGTCAGACCCTACACTCCGGCGAGGCCCCTCTGGTCACTTGGCCGCCCCACCCCCTTTAAGGTTGTGTTGTCAGATCACATTTGCAATATGTGTCCAGTTCTGGGCTCCACAATATGCAAATGTAATAGAAGCCTTTGAGAAAGTTTAGAGAATGGCAATTAAAGTAGTCACAGGTGACTTAAGACTGAATCTCTTCAGGCTCAGCAAAAGGAGACTAATTGGGGATTTGATTGAGGTTTTTACACATTAAGAAAATTGATTACTAAAATGTATTAAAGAAGATATTTCACGTTTAATTCTATCAGCAGAACAAAGGGGCATAAGTGGAAATGAGTTGATAGACGGAATGGCTAATTGTCATTTGAAGTTTCATGTGCAGAATTAAGACATCTGCGGATCTACAACTCTCAGTCATCATGTCATCTCTGAATGGATTTTTTTAATGAATGGATCATTTTAATTCACAATAGTTACTCAGACATTTGCATTGCTCATTGGCAGACCTGCACATGGAGTATTTCAGCATTGGGTCCTCCTGATCACCACAAATGAACACTTCAGGAAATTGTGATGTTTTCAGTTAATGATCACCTTTGGCTTTCTTGATCTCTACGGGTTCTGCACAGAACAAGAGTAAATGTGTCTGGAACTGTTAAAGATGAACAAAGCTAGTTCAGCAGTCCCCAAAACAGTGATCTCGTGTTAATATTTGTCCATTAAACGTCATCACAAACCTGTTCTCTGACTATTTTAGGACTGGAGAATGCCATGGTCTTAACACAGTAAGTGTCTCGAATTCCTAATCATTCATAAATAAATAAATTACTATTTACTGAACAGTCTGCCTGCTTTATTGTGGTCCAGTGGTTACAACGTCCAACGCTGGCCACGGAAACCGGGGTTCAATTCCCCGTCTTGCCAGGAGTCGGCTCTGGCCGGGAGTGCCACCAGGGGCGGCGATTGGCTGTCCGCTCCAGGGAGGGGGGAGGGAAGCTGACATGACGTTTGCTGCGCATAAGAGTGGTCCTGTAGTACCGGGTTACGGTTGACGGCTTGGCGAGTGCCGTCTTGGAGGAGGTGTTACTTCGCCTTCGTCACTACCGGTCACAGGACTACGGCAGCAAACTCACATTACTAGGCGGGGATTGACATAAAATAGAGGTCTAATTGGCTACTAAATTGGGAGAAATGGGATAAAAATCTGAAACAAAAAAAAAAAAGAAATAAAATAATATTAAAGTAATACAGGAAATAAAGAATTAAATAAAACATACATGTATTTAATATGTCACTGTGTTGTGAAACACTAATTAGTGTCAGGTTCACATATGAATTGTAAATATTGCATATTTTGCAACATATACAAGAATATGCAATGGCATACAGGAAACTGGTGCACAAATCGAAATATTTTCACAAATATACAGTACGTGTTGACCTATTATCAAAATGAATAACTTGAATTAAAAAAATATTTATATGTTGTATCATTTTACAAGTATATGTACTAATTTTGCTGTGGTAAATGCAGTGGATTTAAATGCTGTCTCCATAGGAGGTTCACTTTCAATCCAAAGGAGGGGATTGACAATCCAGCTCTGGTCATCGCTGATGATGCAGGTACAGCAATTCTCCTTTTGTTCATACTGTCCACAACAATAACCTGGTAACTCAATCAATCAACCAATCAATATCTTGCATAGCTGTATTTATAAACGGGTTGTCACACAACGCTACACAAAGGACATTTACAGGTCATACAAAATTCTGAACCCATTTGAGCCAAAGTAGGAAAAACTGGAAAATGTCTCTCTGACCACATAAAAGAAGATCAAGCTGAACTCCTGGAGAATTAATAGCAAAGAACAGCACCACATGAAACCATCACCTTGTCCGAGAAGGGGCTGTATGGGTGCATGCTTTTGTTTTAGCCCAGAACTAACACAGCCGATTCAACTAATGAACAAATCACGGTCTTCAATCAAGACCATTACTTGTTGACTCTTGTGCTGGGATGGAAGAAAAACATGCACCCACACTGCCCCTTCTCAGAATGGACAGCCCTGCACTAAACACAAACAGACAGGGGAAAGTAGGCCAGAAATGTCATTGGTAACAGGGTGACTTACGTCCTGTGATGGCCAGCTCTGCATATCATTTACAAGAACGAGGACTTATTCACAGGGTGTTACAACACCAAACTAGAAACCAGAAAAACTAACATCATTCCGTTTTTTAGGATCTCTATTGTGTTTGCTAGTAGTTAATCAGTGAACGAAAATATGTTATTCATATAGAGTGTGAGGTAACAAACTAGATGAATGACAATGCAATGCCCCCCGCCCCTCGCCCTCCTCCCTCCTCCTCGTAGGGTCAGACCGCCCTCTCATCCCTCACCTATGCCTGTTGAATCGGGGGCAGGGCGAGAGTTTTGGGTTCTACCTGCAGGTGGAGAAGGATCGTCGTGGTCATGTGATCAGGCAGGTGGAGCCATGGAGCGTGGCGGAGCGCGGTGGCCTGAGGGACGGGGACCGGCTGCTGGAGGTCAACGAGGAGTTTGTGGATGACGTTGAGCACCATAAGGTGAGAACCGGAAAGACAGCATCCTCACATTGCCTCTACCTGCAGCACTGCTAATGTCACTGTTTACTGACGGATCCAGTCCTCTCTGTCAGCAACCCCATCCCACTCTGCCCCACATTTCCCCCCCGTCTGTGAGTGTACTGAACACTCCCCCTGTCTGTGAGTGTACTGAACACTCCCCCTGTCTGTGAGTGTACTGAACACTCCCCCTGTCTGTGAGTGTACTGAACACTGTCTGTGAGTGTACTGAACACTCCCCCTGTCTGTGCGCATATGGCCACTCCTCCGTCTGCTTCTGTGCGTTTTTCCATCTTACCACCCCACCTATGTCAGCGTAGAAGTACAAATGTTGTATTAAGTTGGAATGCTAGAGAATGCTAGAGAAACAGGGGGCACGCAGGGGACACGCAGACACTAATTAACTCAGTGTGACGCTGCAGTTCGGAGTGGCCAGGCAAACAAAGGTTTATGACCTTTGGAGATGTGCAGAAACACCCTGTTCAATCTTCATGTTGGCCCATAGCTCCTATTACCTGTAGGTTAACGCCCCGTTACCTCCCTCTTGTAACTGTTCCCTCCCTTTCCGTTGTGTTGGATATAAATATCAATTTGAATCTGAAGGCGGGAGATTCGCTGTCCTGCGTGACACGGGTCTCCATGCAGCTGTTCATAATTAAAGCTTTAATACTGTTTAAAGAAATTCTTGTTGATCCTACTGAGTTTTAATTTCCACGACATCAGTTTGTGCCTGAGGTCTGATTCTCATCTGCTGTCTGATTCTTCTCTTTCTTACACACACTCTGTCACACATGTTGTATATATATATATATATATATATATACAGTACGTATATGTGTTATGTAGCTGGCAGTGTAGTATAATGGCTGGGGTACTGGACTTGTAACTCAGAGGTTGCAGGTTCAATTCCCAGGTGGAGCACTGCCGTTGTACCCTTGAGCAAGGTACTTAACCTGAATTGCTTCAGTAAAATATCTAGCTGTATAAATGAATTGTATGTAAAGAAGTGTAAAGTGTGTAAGTCGCTCTGGATAAGAGCTAAATGCCTAAAATGGATAAGAGCGTCTGCTGTGTGTGTGTGCCTAAAATGTAAAATGTCAAATGTTTGTGTGTGTGTGTGTCAGGTCGTGCAGAGGATCCAGGCCTGCGGGCTGCAGCTGTGTTTCCTGGTGCTGGGGGTGAAGAGTATGAGGAGGCGTTGAGGACGGGGCAGGACCTGCGGGGCATGGCCAGAGCCTATCGTGGGGAACACTGCTCCCGCCCACAGCTCTGCCTAATCCCCAGGGACCACAATGGCAGCTTTGGGTTCAGCATAATCCCTATCCAAGGTGCAATCAATCAATCAATCAATCAATTAATCAATCAATTCATCAAACAATCATCCAATCAATTCATCAATAAATTAGTACATTATGAGCAAGCAACTGGCAAAATATAGCTGATGCACTAAGAGGAAGTGACACACACTGTGTAAAATGTGCGTGCAGGGGAGAAGGGCAGGTACTCTGTGTCCACGGTCAGCGGCGGTCCAGCGGAAAGGGCCGGGCTGCGTACTGGACAGAGCCTGGTGTGGATCAACGGTGCCATGGTCTCTAAACTCACACATACAGTGCTTAACAAGATGGTACATACATACAGATATACATACTGTACATACAGACAGTACCTACAGACGTACACTCCACGCTCTATTGGGACATGTACATATGCTGCCCGACTTGTGCCTCACAGCTAAAGAAGAGTGTGGATCATGTGACTGTCCTGGTGATTGACAGTGAGAGTGAGAAGAGCTACGCCCGGCGACAGCTGCCCATCTTGCCCAGCATGGCCGGAGCCCACAACCTGCCGCTGCCTGAGGACCTGCACCTGGTCCGCGGGCCGGAGGGGTTCGGCTTCCTGCTGCGGCAGGAGAAGATGCCTTCAGGGTGTATCGGTGAGACACACTATCACACACACACACACACACACACACACACACACACACACACACACACACACATGTGCACACACACACACACACACACACACACACACACACACACACACACACACACACACATGCACACACATATGTGCACAAACATACACACACACACATACACACACACACACACACACACACACACATGCACATACACACACAAAACATACACACACACACACACACATGCACATACGTGCACAAACATACACATGCGCAAACACACACACACACACGTTTTTAAAGGTTGTGGTCTCTCCAACACCTTTCTGTACTACATACCCACTGTCAGTTTAGCTAATTCATCAGCAGTAAATGTATAGCCATAGCAGTTTAACCAGGGCAAACAGAAGAAGCAATTTATTTTTCACTCCATTCTGTTGATAATCCATTCTTTACACCCCTCCTCTTTTCCATCCTCTTCTTCTTGATCCTCTTTTTTGTCTTCCTGCTCGCACCTGTCCTCAGCACTGGTTGTCTGTATGTCTCGCCTGTCTTTGTGCAATGACACTTACTATTGTTTGTGACACCAACACCTCGGCATCGTTATTGCTCCTTGCCTAAAGTTTTTTATGCACTTTGTAAGTTGCTCTGGATGAGAGTGGCTGCTAAATTACTCAATGTAAATAATGACTACAATGTAAATGTAAGTGTCCTCCTACATCTCGTGTGTGTGTGTGTGTGTGTGTGTGTGTGTGTGTGTGTGTGTGTGTGTGTGCGTGTGTGTGCGTGTGCGTGCGTGCGTGCGTGTGTGTGTGTGTGTGTGTGTGTGCTGTAGCTCACCTTCTGCGTGAGGTGGACAGGGATAGTCCAGCAGAACAGGCAGGTATGCAAGATGGCGACCTGCTGCTGGCGGTCAATTCGGAGACAGTGGAGATGCTGGAGCACGACGACATTGTGAGCAGAATCCGGTTGAGCGACCAACAGGTCACCCTCACCATCATCCACGTCAATGGGAGGGACCTCTACATGAAGGTACGTGAACAGTTAAGAGTCCGAGTCCGTCAGTCTGTATTGGCAACATACAGCTACACATGCAGTGACTGTGGTGATGTTTTCAGACTGAAGGTACATGGCTCAATTTGTAATGTATTACATTCTGAACTCTAAGGTTCAGAAGCTTAACCATTAAACTGGAAGAAAATGTTAATCTTCAATATATGTATATCACATAAACATGCACATAGAGTACGTAAAGGCCAAAGATTAGTGAATTCACGCATGTTTCATTCATTAACTTATGTTTCCTTCTCCAGCTGTGTCTGTCTCCTCTGCTTTTCTATGACAATAAACTTCCAAAAGAGGCCCAGAAGAATCCAAAGGTTGCTCTCACAGCGCCCCCTGTTGAGCTCCCTGAGGAATTGCAGCTCACCCCTCCTTGTCCCCGACTGTGTGTCCTTGTAAAAAAGCCAACTGGCTTTGGCTTTCGCCTAGGCAGTGTCCACCACAAACATGGGACCTTTATTGCCCAGGTAGAGTACTGTCCTCCACTACAGCAGACATCACTCACATTAGCTGTTAATTTAACCTAATTCTGGATTTACTGTTGTTCTGATGACTAATTGTATCTGTCATAAACGTTGCTAAGAGTATGTTACCCCATTGCCCACTTACAAACATGAGGGATAAATTAGAGCTTAAGCTTGTCTTCAGTTTGAAATGCATCTGTCATGCTGTAGGTGGAGATAGGGGGTTCCGGAGAGAAAGCTGGCCTATGGGACGGCGATGTCGTTGTGGAAGTGAATGGTCAGAATGTGGAGGAGCAGCATTTAGAAGATGTGGCGACTCTAATGATGGAGGGGGGGTGTCATCTCAGACTGCTGGTTGTGGACAGGAGGGGATATGAGAGACTGAAGCACAATGGGGTACCGATCACCCCAGAGCTTGTTCTCAATAACACTCAGGTAACAAACATACGCACACATACACATACAGTCACACAGGCAGACTGGTGACCAAAGATTGCATTTGTTTACCGACCTTATTCCATTAGTACAGTCCTGTTAGCACATAACAATGCGGCAGTGTGGTATAATGGTTAGGGAACTGGGCTTGTAACATTAAGGTTGCAGGTTTAATCCCCAGGTGGGACACTGCTGTTGTACCCTTGAGCAAGGTACTTAACCTGAATTGCTTCAGTTAATATCCAGTTGTACTAATGGATTGTAAAGAAATGTCAACTGTAAGTCGCTCTGGATAAGAACGTCTGCTAAATGTAATGTAATGTAATGCAATGCACTTTTGCTAATAATAATTTAATTCATTTACAGGTTGAAGAAAGTAAATATGATTACTTCGTGTGAAAGGACATTGGATAATCTCCTTGGTGATTACCATAGGAATGTACCATAAGAATAATCCATTATAGAACAATCCAGCACTCCAACTAGAGAACAGGTGCAGTCGCTCCTGTTGTCATGACAGCAGCAGTAGTCCAGCCAAACTCACAGGTCCCTATTTTCTCCTGTGCCAGTACATGGACTGTTTGACTGTGGCACAGTGATGCATGCTGGGATTCTCACCTGCCATTTTCTGCATAAGTGCATCTGTTCTGGGAGCTAATCACTTGGGATTAATGATGACTAAAATGATCGGTCTGGATAAATGCATTGGAAAAAGGAACCAGTATTATTTTGCAGCTCTGCTTCAATGGAACAACATCGATCCAACATTTCCATGGAGAAAAGGAGATTTTACTGGAAAAAGGACAGATTATATTAAATCCAATCTATCAATGTATCTATCAATTAAATCCCCCAAACTGTGTTTTAAGTGAAAGGTTAATGGTTTTGATCAAAAGCCAAAAAAGACAGGAAATTCAAATAAGCATCAAAAACCTTTAATTGCACATATGCACTAATGAGGTTTTCATGCACACAGTTTTGGTACCTGCCACACCACTGTAGCTATGTTGATCTACTGTACTTCAAACAACATGGAGGCTAGGTTGGTTAGGATTCAAACCTAAATCCTTAAAACCTACATGTAAAATTCTGATATTTATGGTAAAATGCTAGGCAACAGATTAGCCAGTTGCCCATGTTTTCTATAATATGATACATGCTAGAAATTTTTTTTTTTTTCATATCTTACCAGAATCCTTCCTTGTTTTGTGCCATGTGTGGGTAGTCAATTATGAACAGGGCATCTGGTGAATGCCCCAGGCTGAGGATTTGTCAAACTTCTCTAAACCTGTGTCCTCCATCTGGAATGGCACCACTGAATTATGTAAAGTAACTATTACTACATTTCTGTGCAGTATGCATGAAAATAATCTTCTAGACTTAACTGTCACTGATACACTGTTATACTTACATATAACTGTCATGGAAAACTACAGATTCAGGATTCGCCTATTTTTAAATGGGTAATTAATCAATTATTATTTGAATGGATTTATACACAGCTAAAGTCCTGGTTTCATTCCCCACATCCTGGTCTCTGTATGCCTTTCTCCCTCTGTGTGGTCTACGTGAATCTATAAAGGTATTCCAGATCCCTGAGCTAATTTGGGTGGGACCATAAACCCCCATAGGTTCAGGGTCACATGACATTCCAGTGGAAAGGGCAAACAAGGGGCAGACACTATGGCCCTCTAATTATTCCCAATCCATTACACTGGTCTACAAAAAAAAAGGTTTTCTTTCTTGCATGGACTTTGGAAACTGGTTTTGGCTCATTTTGGGCTGCTGAATCCAAATCTGAGCTCAGATTTGCTCTATCACTTCTAACACATTTTTGTGCTATCTATGCTCCATATTCATGGATTTTACTAAAGTTGACCATCCAGTCTGGCAATCTTGGTGGGGATAAAACAGCAAAAGCTTAATTATTCTCACCAAAACTACTTTAGGGCCTTAAAATAATTTTACTAATGTTTTAAGTCATAAAAACAGGTTTTACATAAATTTATGTTTTTTGTGATTTGTAGCTGTGAAGACTACCTAATCTGCCGTTAAGACTACCTAATCTAAATTTTAGAATTAAATATTGTAAACATTTTTGCATCTATCGATCTTCTAATGCAACAGTGTTTTTCAACTTCGAGTGTAAAAAATGATTTTTTCATATTTCAAAAACCTGATGTGATAGGCAAAAACTAATGCCAGATTTGGATTCAGCACCCAAAAGTTAGCCATAAACCCCATGCAAGAAAAATCGTGTTGACCAGTGTTCTGTTTGTCAGTCTGTTATCTCTCTCTCTATCTCACGTTATCGCCCTTAAGTGTACAAACGTTAAAGGGAGGGGGTCAAAACCCCTCAGAAATAAATGTTCCCAGGTGCCTGTGCTGTGTCTTTGTCAATGTCATTATAATACAGGTTTAAATGTTTGACTATTCCTGTCCATTATTCATTTAAGACAGTCGACGCTTCAGCAAAATGTAATCCTTACACACATATTGGCCTACATACGTTTTAAACGTACGTATTGTATACGTATACGTATAGTTATTTATCTATACATTGTTTTATAAATAGGAAGTAGGATAGTAAGTTTACACAACGATAGCAATCTAAGTTAACTGTTAGTTAGGCTGCATGACTCTCTTACACATTTCAAACATATGAAATACATTTCAACGTGCACAGTATCCGTGTTGACAATGAACATGACTGAAAAAAGCGTTATAATGGCAGTTAGGCTGTTCTCTCCATTTCCCATATTCTGACCATAGAGCGTATATGAACTTCTATGGTTCTGACGCTTGTAGAGAGTCCCCTTTAAAACGATCCTTTTCTCGTCTGGTAATGATGACGTTAAACTCATTTTTGTTGATTCAGGAACTACGAAGACATTTCGTGCAAGGAGAGGAATATAATTACGCTTAATATACAAACCTGGACGGATATATATCTGTCTCTATTAAAAACATACGCAACCAGGTAGGATTATCTATGTCTTATCCGGAGAAACTGGAGTGATTGGTTTCGTGTAACGTCAGATCGCTAACTAGGTTTAGCTGGATCACTGACGTTATATAGCTAACCGGTGAGCGTGCTAGCTAACTAGACAACTAGACCCTGCCCACCGAGACCAGCATTTAGTCGACAGAGGCTACTTCGCTGCTGGTGCGTTAACTGTGCTATGTCTTGCGTAAAGTGTTCTTGGATATCCATAGTGATATAGGCTACATGCGCTAGTTGTCTAGCAACTATTACAGTATACCGAGTTAGCTTGCTAGATATTGTTTAGGATTAACGTGTTTCTGCTAGCGAGCGTGTGGCGTTAACCAACAAGCTAGCTGGTCTACACCAGTCAATAACAACAGCGAGTAATGGATGCTATAGTTGGCCACATGTGGTCGCATGGCTGGCTTTCGCTGTTGTCTAGTGATTTAGCTCGCGCTAAACCGTTGTCACGCAACGTTATGTAGCTAGCCAGCCACGTTAGCTACGATAATAGCTAGCTATCGTTAGTTCGCTTAACGTTACCCACTGACTGTAACAATTAATACCCTAGCTTCGTCTCTGGATACTTTCTGACGCTCACAACACATCTTGTCCAAGTTCCACCCATAAACTTGACTCACACCATATCATTTCGTATAACAACAGTTGGTTATCTGTACGTTAATGATTCAGAATCTGTGCGTGTGGACAAAAATATCGAGCTATGTCATATTGAATCGTAGCAACTACCAAACCAAAGCTGGCGAGCAATCCCTACAGCAGTGGTTACCAACCCGTCCTGGGGACCTACTATGTATGCTGGTTTTGGCTTCAATCATGATTTGTACATTGTAAATAGCTGCTAGTTGTTCTTAATGAGATAGTTTTAAATTCTAATAAGCATGATTTGCTCTCTTAATGGCATATTATTTCAGACATAGCTATACATGCCATGAACAATGAATATTCAATATCCACATCCCAGGACTTTAAATCAGTCAGATCAACTAACTTGCTCTTGTTTCATTAATGTGCTATATGGCACACCATTCTTTTAGAAAGAGGTTTCCTTTTTTAATTGATTCAATTATAGACAGTGGAACCACTGTCCTATAGGTCCTGTACTCGTCTTTGCTATGTCTACAGTGTTTATTCTGGACGCAGGTAGCTACACAGAAAGCTGTTTTACCATAGCCAGTTTAATAGTGGCATTTCTCGCAGTTGTAGACTTGCACTACAGACATCTGCTACTTAATTTAAAGATGTCCTAGTTGATGGAGTCCATTTATTTGAATGAACAATAACTGACAAACTGTCTTTAGTAACTGCCTTTACAGTGCCAATGCTTTAGCACACTAGCTTCAGTAACTTAGTTACGAGGGCCATAGGGGGGAGAACACTGCTTTTAAAGAGTATGAACAGAATGACTACCATTTATGTACAACAAATGCATAGCCTACAATGTGTAACCCTGGTGATCAGCTTAGTGATTTAGCAAAGTCACTTTTGGTTATGCCGTGTAGCACTATTATTTATAACGACGTAATGGCTGTTTTGGCTTGTCTTGGACTGAGGTGTTGTATTGTTTATTTGTCAGGCCAGTATAAGGTTTCCATGGATCACTCTAAGACAGGTGCACAACTCCATTCCCAGAGAGCCATTGTGTGTGCTGGGTTTTGCTCCGATCAATTATTCTGGCTTGCTTTGAATTTTAATAACAGCTGTGTATGCTAATGCTGGTTCACTCCTATGTCGTACCACAGTAAAACATTTTCACTGAGGATACATGTGCAGCCTGCAGCTGAAGCTCATCACTTGGCAGATGAAATAAATCAGACATCAAATATGTCTGGTAAAATATAACATTGGGTTATTTAATTAATTAAGAGCAGAAGTGTGTATGAAATCCTACAACACATCAGCCCAAGGTCATATTGCTGCTCTTCCACCCAATATGATCCCAGCCTCACATTTACATTTTAGGCATTTAGCAGACGCTCTTATCCAGAGCGGCTTACGAAAAGTGCATTAATACATGGTAAGATTAATCACGGTTAGTGCAAGAGATCAGTGTAGTAACACTGCAATGGACATCATTGTTGGCAGCTGCCAGCTGCACACTGTACCTGTAACACAGGGAAAGAAAAGTTAGTATTTAATTATTATTATTTTAAACATGTAGACAGTGGTGATGGCAGTCAATGAATGTATAGAATCAGTGGTAGTAAGTGTTCCACAAATGTTATTCCAATATTATCCAGCCCTTAATGGTAGGGTTGTGAGCCAGCGGTTGCTGTCTGGCCTGCACTGTTTCTCCTGACTCAAACTTAAATATACCTCTGCCTTTCGTTCCATTAGACTGTGAGGAATAGTCTCACTAAGCATTCTCCCCACAATCACAGTCCGCAAACCATTGGCCCGGCTGTTTATTCTGGTGTAAATGTGTAACGTGTTCGTGGTAGACTCAGCAGCTCTTATGGGAGCGCAGTTGTTAAGGTCAGTGAGGTACTTGTATGCGGAGTAGATCAGTGCTCTGTATTGCTGGCCTCTGCACAGGCAGGTGGGCAGTGGCTGTGGATGGAGGAATTGCCCAGGTGAGATGACCGACCAGGGCAACAACAACCAGAACATCTCCCGTAACCCCTTCGCCGCGCTCTTCAGCTCCCTCGCGGATGCCAAGCAGTTTGCGTCCGGCCAGAAACAGCATCAACGGCCAGATCCACCATGTAAGTCACTTCTTCTCTCTTACTGTTAGAGCTTGGTACAGTACTACTGTAAGACTGTAGTGTAGTCTTGTGGCGCTTTTCCACCGCACGGTATTGTACTGGAATGTTTGCAATGTCATTGTTACTAATGTCACCAAAGCGGTCGCATTCTTTTTTGTCACTTCAGAAAACTCCTCCTATTTAATTCCTCCTATCTTCACGGTCCTGTTGTGCGATGGAAAAACGACACAGGGACTCGATCCCCTTGATAGTTATGGATTGGGATGGTCGCTGTATCGCACTGTACTGTATTGTGCAGTGGAAAAGTGCCATTAGTGTAAGAGTGTAGTGGTCTACTTTGAGTAATGTAGTCTTACTGTAAGTGCATACTCCAGTCTAGTGTAGTGCAGTCTCACATAGATTTTCTGTGCGCATGTTTGTGTATGCATGTATGCGTACATGTGTTTCCACCGCATGGTATGGTACAGTACGGCATGGTAACCAATCCGTGACCCCACGTTTTGTTGTGTTTTCCACTGCTAAGCGAACCGTACCGAACCTAAGTATTCGTGCTGAATTTAGTTACTGCTCTGTTTAGGTACTAGCGAGCCGAACAGGAAGCTAAGGGCGGAGCTAACAGTAATGCAGACCATTGATTGGTCAAGCGCAGTTGTCACGGAATCGTCACGCTAAATCTCAGACCGCTCAGATACAACCGCCATGCTTTTTTTTTTTTTTCAGCTTCACTTTGATTATTGGTGTTATTCGCAGAGTATTGTATAGAGTTCGGCATTATTGTCAAGTTTGCGTGATTCTACGCGTTAGGTTTGTGTTACGAAAACTGAAATAAACACGTTTTCTTTAACGCAATTAGAATATACATTTTCATAGTTTAAAAAAATAGATTTTTAGAAAGATATAGGAATTGCTTTGATGCATTCCAATGCTCGAGCTAAACCCAGGCCTCTGAAACCAAAGGATCTGAACTGGACAGTGTCAAATGACAAATAAATGACACTGGCATTGAATTTTTTTAGCTCGTGCTGGACATATTTTTTGCAGCGACAAGCTACATAATTATATAGCCTAGTGTGAAGTCACTGTATGATACCTCCTGCACTCGCTGCCCCCAACATGACTCCCAAACGCCCAGGTAGAGGTAAGAAAATTGTAGCTAATGTTATGGGGAAAGCCATGTTCTGCTTTTGAGAATTTGAGCTAGAATGTTTGCAATGTCATTGTTACTAATGTCACCAAAGCGGTCACATTCTTTTTTTGTCACTTCAAATAACTCCCTATTTAACTCCTCCTATCTTCACGGTTCTGTTGTGCGATGGAAAAACCACACAGGGACTCGATCCCTTGATAGATAGGATTGGGATGGTCGCTGTATCGCACTGTACTGTATTGTGCAGTGGAAAAGCACCATTAGTGTAAGAGTGTAGTGGTCTACTTTGAGTAATGTAGTCTTACTGTAAGTGCATACTCAGTCTAGTGTGAGTAATGCAGTCTTAATGGAAGAGTCTAGTGCAATCTCACATTGATTTTCTGTGCGCATGTTTGTGTATGCATGTATGCGTACATGTGTTTCCACCGCATGGTATGGTACAGTACGGCATGGTAACCAATCCGTGACCCCACGTTTTGTTGTGTTTTCCACTGCTAAGCGAACCGCATTCGAACCTAAGTATTCGTGCTGAATTTAGTTACTGCTCTGTTTAGGTACTAGCGAGCCGAACAGGAAGCTAAGGGCGGAGCTAACAGTAATGCAGACCATTGATTGGTCAAGCGCAGTTGTCACGGAATCGTCACGCTAAATCTCAGACCGGCTCAGATACAACCGCCATGCTTTTTTTTTTTTTTCAGCTTCACTTTGATTATTGGTGTTATTCGCAGAGTATTGTATAGAGTTCGGCATTATTGTCAAGTTTGCGTGATTCTACGCGTTAGGTTTGTGTTACGAAAACTGAAATAAACACGTTTTCTTTAACGCAATTAGAATATACATTTTCATAGTTTAAAAAAATAGATTTTTAGAAAGATATAGGAATTGCTTTGATGCATTCCAATGCTCGAGCTAAACCCAGGCCTCTGAAACCAAAGGATCTGAACTGGACAGTGTCAAATGACAAATAAATGACACTGGCATTGAATTTTTTTTAGCTCGTGCTGGACATATTTTTGCAGCGACAAGCTACATAATTATATAGCCTAGTGTGAAGTCACTGTATGATACCTCCTGCACTCGCTGCCCCCAACATGACTCCCAAACGCCCAGGTAGAGGTAAGAAAATTGTAGCTAATGTTATGGGGAAAGCCATGTTCTGCTTTTGAGAATTTGAGCTAGAATGTTTGCAATGTCATTGTTACTAATGTCACCAAAGCGGTCACATTCTTTTTTGTCACTTCAAATAACTCCTATTTAACTCCTCCTATCTTCACGGTTCTGTTGTGCGATGGAAAAACCACACAGGGACTCGATCCCCTTGATAGATAGGATTGGGATGGTCGCTGTATCGCACTGTACTGTATTGTGCAGTGGAAAAGCACCATTAGTGTAAGAGTGTAGTGGTCTACTTTGAGTAATGTAGTCTTACTGTAAGTGCATACTTCAGTCTACTGTGAGTAATGCAGTCTTAATGGAAGAGTCTAGTGCAATCTCACATTGATTTTCTGTGCGCATGTGTGTGTATGCATGTATGCGTACATGTGTTTTTGTGTGTAATGATTGTATGTGCGTTTGTGTGGGATGTGTTACAGCTGATGCATCGGGGGACAGCCAATCAGATTCCGAGAATTCAGTGTCTGACAGCATCGATGACAATGACGACTCGGTGGCGGAGATTAGCCGCTCTTTCCGCTCGCGCCAGGAGCTGTGCGAGCAGCTCAACGTCAACCACATGATCCAGCGGATCTTCCTCATAACCCTGGACAACAGTGAGTATCAATCACCCCTCAAACATCACCCCTCAAACATCAAGGTGGCTGTGTAGTGTAATGGTTAGGGAGCTGGGCTTGTAACTCAGAGGTTGCTGGTTCAATTCCCAGGTGGTGGCACTGCCGTTGTACCCTTGAGCAAGGTACCTGAATTGCTTCAGTAAAATATCCAGCTGTATAAATGGATTGCATGTAAAGAAATGTAAACTGTAAGTCGCTCTGGATAAGAGCGTCTGCTAAATGCCTAAAATGTAAATGTGTAATGCACCCACATTCATCCGGATTGGCTGAAATCGCCACTATGTCCAGGGTGTATTTACCACAAGGGTCTCCAACCCTAGTCCTGGAGTTGGTTTTGACTGGTTTTTGGTTTCACCTTAAAATCAACATTGGTACAGACCCAAGAAACCAGATGAGGTCCAAGTCTAGTCTAGGTACAAACTCCAAAACATCCCTGACACACAAATATAGGGCCCTTTGTTGTTTGTCTTTAAATGTCGTCTTAAATATAGACTTGTGTGTGTGCATGTGTGTGTGCAGGTGACCCCAGTCTGAAAGGAGGTAATGGAACCCCACCTCGCTGTGTTTACCTGGAGGAGATGGCGGCCGACCTGGACGGACAGGACTGGCTGGACATGGATAACATCGAGCAGGTGAGGAACAGCTGGACCATCGTGACAGAGTGGACCGATGTCTCGGACAGAAAGGGCTGCCACTAATGCAAGGCCACTTGCACAGCACTGTGGGTACACAGGCTGGCAGTGTAGTGTAATGGTTAGGGAGCTGGGCTTGTAACTCAGAGGTTGCAGGTTCAATTCCCAGGTGGGGCACTGCTGTTGTACCCTTGAGAAAGGTACTTAACCTGAATTGCTTCAGTAAAATATCCAGCTGTATAAATGGATTGTGTGCAAAGAAATGTAAACTGTGTAAGTCGCTCTGGATGAGAGCGTCTGCTAAATGACTTAAATGTAAATGCAATGTAAAATGTTTGTACTTGGACTCGAACTTGGACTTGAACTTGGACTGTACTTCCACGTCTGCACAGAAGAGTCGGCAAGACATTATTCATTATACCACTAATACTAATGCTAATAATAATATAAATTCTAACACCAGTCATTTCTGATCCTGGGTACTGATCCAGGGTTCCGTGTTGGGGCAGAGTGAGAGCGTGCGGCCTGTATCGTCAAGCTCTGGCTGATCCAGGGTCAGTGAGTGTGTCTGTGTGTCTGTGTGTGTTTCAGGCCCTGTTCAACAGGCTCCTGCTCCTGGAGCCAGGCAGTCACCTGATGTACATGACCTCCTCCAGCGTGGTCAACCTGCCTGCTGACCGGCACGCCGGGGAGAAGTGTGCCATGCCATACCTGTACGCATGCTACCAGAGAGCCAAGGAGGAGGTCAGGCCTGTCTCACCTGCTCACGTGCACTGCCTACATTATTCTTAATACTGTTATTGCAGGGTGGCTTACTGGGAACTTTTTAATATATACAGTATCTGACTAAATGAAGAAATTACATTGGATTACATTATAATCGGGTGCACACAAGTGGTACGCCAGTACGCATTCGCATCCTCAAACGTTAATCGCATCCTCAAGCATTAATTGTGTACCAAGCAAGACGACAATCTTTTGAAACATACGCGACTTTAAGTTTGATCAGTCCATCACTGGTAAGTTCATTAACTAACTAACTTAGTTAATTAACTTATCAGTGATGAACTGATCATACTTAAAGTCGCGTATGTTTCAAAAGTTTGTCGCTTGGTACACAATTAACGTTTGAGGACGTGATTAAAGTTTGAGGACGCAAATGCGTACTGGTGTACCACTTATGTGCGCCCCTGATTATAAAGACATTACACACATATGGTGTATTATTTGAACACAGTGAAATGATATCTTTATGTTTATGAGTAATGTGCGAGTTGCTGATGGCTGCAATTAAAACAAGCTGACAAAGCACATCCGTGGGGGACCGCAACTTGTTTATTTGCCACTGCTGATGAGTTAGACGTGAAGAAAGTGATGATTATTAAGATGAGGTACTTTTGCCTTGATTTACTGATCTGGATCCCGGCGGGAACCGTTATATCCCAGTCCACATTTTACATGACATTTACATTTAGGCATTTAGCAGACGCTCTTATCCAGAGCGACTTACACAGTTTACATTCCTTTACATACAATCCATTTATACAGCTGGATATTTTTACTGAAGCAATTCAGGTGAAGTACCTTACTCAAGGGTACAACAGCAGTGCCACACCTGGGAATTGAACCTGAAACCTCTGAGTTACAAGCCCAGCTCCCTAACCATTACACTACACTGCTCAGCCTACTTCCACAATCCACCGAAAGTACTCATTGTTGTGCAGCATCACAGCTGAATGTGTGGATCCTAACCGCTGAAACGCGGATAGACTGTCAGGAGAAGTGAAACAGAGATTTATTTCCCTCTCGTCGTCACGGTCACTAAACAATGGTGGATTGGTGTTTGCCGCAGGTCACCAAAGTGCCAGAGAAGCTGTTGTCGTTCGCCGTTCGCTGTAAGAACCTGACCGTGTCTAACGCACGCACGGTCCTCCTCACGCCAGAGATCTACGTCAGTCAGAACATCTACGAACAGCTGCTGGACCTGCTGCTGGAGGGAGTCAGTGGAGCACGTGAGTGCACTCATTCAGTCCCTCACCCCCTCACCCATTCACTCCCTCACTCACCTCACTCCCCTCACCCATTCACTCCCTCACTCACCTCACTCCCTCACCCATTCACTCACCTCACTCCCTCACTCACCCCACTCCTTCACTCACTCACCTCACTCCCTCACCCATTCACTCCCTCACTCCCTCGCCCATTCACTCATCCTAACTCACCTACCTGCTCACTTGTTCACTCATCCACTCACATATCAGAGATCACCAATTCACTCTTCAGCATGTGGCCGCATATCTTTTGCCTGGAAGATCATAAAACTACAATGAAAATGACAGCTGATGTGTTTTACAATAAACTTATGAAAATTGGTCTAAGCTAAAAGTATATTCCTTATTTTGTACATCTTGTGTACTTAGATAATACTGGCATGTACACTTAATAAGTGTTATTTTGGATTCGTTGGTAATGCTAACGTATGCGTTTAGTGTTAGATTTAGCCTCTTACACTGCTAGCCCTGTAGACTACTCATTACCTGTCCAGCACTTTGATCAATGTAAACCCTCCTGTTACGTGTCTGTCAGAGCTGGATGAAGTGGTGGAGTTTGTGGATGAAGTGATCGCCGCCCTGTTGGCTGATCAGGAAGTGCGCACCTTTGGGGAGGTGATTGTGCCAGTGCTGGACATCCTCCACGGTCGTGTGAAGGATCTGGACCTGTGCCAGCTGCTGCTGTACTCTTACCTGGACATCCTGCTCTACTTCAGCCATCAGAAGGACATCGCCAAGGTCTGGACGCAGCATGTCACCTACACAAACCTGCTTTTACATTAGCGCACTTAGCCCTTTGTGAAGATCCTGAACATTAAACTGTGCATCTAGCTCATTGATCTAATGAAGACCGTTCTTTGCCGACCCACAGATGCTAATGGAGTACATTCAACCTAAAGACCCAAACAGTGGCCTGCAGTACCAGAAGACCCTGCTGGGGGCAGTACTCAGTGTCTCCTGCCTGCTGAAGACCCCTGGTGTGGTGGAGAGTCACGGCTTCTTCGTCAACCCCTCTCGCTCCAGTCCCCAGGAGATGAAGGTCCAGGAGTCCAACATTCATCAGGTTGGGGCACTGTGAACTCTGTCTCTGTGTCTCTGTGTCTCTGTGTCTCTGTGTCTCTGTGTCTCTGTGTCTCTGTGTCTCTGTCTCTCTGTCTCTCTGTCTCTCTGTCTCTGTCTCTGTCTCTGTCTCTGTCTCTGTCTCTGTCTCTCTGTCTCTCTCTCTGTCTCTCTGTCTGTCTCTCTGTCTGTCTGTCTCTCTGTCTCTCTGTCTCTCTCTGTCTCTCTCTCTGTCTCTCTCTCTGTCTCTCTCTCTCTCTCTCTGTCTCTCTCTCTGTCTCTCTTTGAGACACCGGTCTGAGGGTGATTGTTTGGACATTAATTGCAAAGCACCCTGTGCCCCCCTGTCTCCCCCTTGTGGCAGTTCATGGGACAGTATCACGAGAAGCTGTATCAGGTCCTGAGGAATCTCCTGCAGCAGTCCGGTGACACGCGTCACCTGCTGCTCTCCTGGCTGGGCGGCTGCCTGCAGGCCAACGCCGGCCGTGCCAAGATCTGGGCCAACCAGATGCCCGAGATCTTCATGCAGACGTACGCCTCCGACGCCCTGTTCCTCAACCTGGGCGCCGCGCTGCTGAAGCTGTGCCAGCCCTTCTGCCGGCCTCGCTCCCCGAAACTGCTGACCTTTAACCCCACCTACTGCGCCCTCAAGGAGCTGAGCGAGGAGGAGCGGCGGAACCGCAACGTGCACGTCAGAGGTGAGCTGCGTCCAGCCCCGCTCACTGGCCCGGTCATCCTTTTCATTTCAGTTTCCACAAAATATACGAATGCAATTCTAGATGATTTCCTTGTAGTCGATGGATCCAAACTGGGAAAACGCGACTGAGACACATGTGCGTTCCTAACACACTGTGCATGGCAGGATTGTGTTTGTGTGTTTTGAATTTGTTGGAAGAGAGATCATTCTTGGATTAAAATTATTTCTAAAAGATTAAAAATTAGGAAAATGTATTCATAAATGCAATAACTTTGGTGTGTGTGTAATGAAGGTGTAGTGTGTACATAGCCATACAGACACTGATGCAGTACGTATGCTTTATTATTATTATGTACAGAGGCACATGAGATGTTTGTCTTTGTCTCAGGTCTGGATAAAGAGACCTGCCTGACCCCAGCTCCTCCTCAGCAGACTCCAGAGTATGCACACTCTTACAGTCTCCTCACCGAGAACCTCATCCTGACCCAGCTCACCCTGCACCTGGGCTTCCACAGGTAACACACACACACACACACACACACACACACACACACATACCCCTTCTCTCTCTCTCTCACACACACACACACACACACTCACACTCACACTTATACACACATACACACACACACACACACACTACCCCTCTCTCTCTCTCTCTCTCTCTCTCACACACACACACACACACACACCACACTGACCCTCACACACACACACACACACACACACACACACACACACACCCCCTTCTCTCTCACACACACACACACACACACTCACACTCACACTTATACACACACACACACACACACACAGACCCACACACACACTCACACACTCACACTTATACACACATACACACATACACACACTGCCCCCTCTCTCTCTCTCTCTCTCTCTCACACACACACACACACACACCACACTGACCCTCACACGCGAACACACCCACTCATACTCACACGCACATACACATGCACACACACGCACACACGCACACACACTATGAATCAGTGCTATGTTTGTGTGTCTGTTTGTCTCCGACACCATGAGTCAGTGCTGTGTGTGTGTGTGTGTGTGTGTGTCTCAGACTCCATGACCAGATGGTGAAGATGAACCAGTCGCTGCACAGGCTGCAGGGTTCGTGGCGGAGGCGGGACACGGGGGGGGCGCGGCCGCAGAGCAGCTGCGTGAGCAGTTTGAGCGTCTCATGACCGTCTACCTGTCCACCAAAGCGGCCGCCACCCACCCGGGCATGCTGCAGGGCTGCCTCAACCTGCAGGCCTCTACCGCCGCCCTGCTGGTGCAGCTCGGCCTCGAAAACCAGGGCCCAGAGCACGTCCAGCTGTCCTTCCCTCTGCCACCCCTACAGCACAGCCAGCTCTGCTACGTACCAGGTAACCCAACATTCCCCCTGCAAGGCCCCACCTTTTCAGCCTCCACTACCACTGAACTCTGTCCATCTAGCTAATTGTCATCACCACTGCCTACTTGTTCGACACTATATACCCCTCCTACCCCTGTATAAAAATAAAAAAAATAAAATGTACTAACCTTTTCCTTCCCAGTGTTACAGGTATGGTACGCAACTGCCTGCAATGATGTCTATTGCTGTATCACTGCACTGACCTCTTGCGCTAACTATGATTGTTCCTACCATGTATTAATGCACATCTTGTAAGTCGCTCTGGATAAGAGCGTCTGCTAAATGCTTAAAATGTAAAATGTAAATGTACTCCCCCTCCAACCTCTCTAACACAGCTCCTACAATACTCCCACTTTATTTGTTCTTCTCTCTCCCTCCTTCCATATGTTGCTCCATATTGACTCATATTCTGGTTAGAAATTATATTGAAAGTGTTTTTTCTTCAGATTGACCACCTGACATTGTGAGGATGCATGTTTATGTCTCTTGTTTTTGTATTTGCCAGAGTTCTTTGCAGAGAACATGGGGGATTTCTTCATCTTCCTACGACGATTTGCCGACGAGGTGCTGGAGTCTTCTGCCGACAGCCTGGAGCAAGTCCTGAACTTCATAACCGTGTTCATGGGAAACGTGGACAGGTAAAGAGAGGGAGGTCTGGTGGCCCAGCACTGCCCCCTTTGCTGTACGGGTGGAATAACCCGCTGCTCTGGTCACACGCAGGATGAAGAACCCTCATTTGCGAGCCAAGCTGGCAGAGGTACTGGAGGCGGTGATGCCCCACCTGGAGCCCGTGTCACCTGGAGTAACCCAGCCAGTCATGTTCCAGCGTCACAGGGTCTTCTGCAACTACCTCCACGCGCCTCACCTGGCCGAGGCCCTTATCACTGTGTTTGTGGACATCGAGTTCACTGGTAATGGGAGCTGTCTGTCTGTCTGTCTGTGTGTCTGTGTGTTTTTGTGTGTGTGTGTGTGTGTGTGTGTCTCTGTTTTTGTGTGTGTGTCTCTGTTTTTGTGTGTGTGTGTCTGTGTCTGTCTGTTTTTGTGTCTGTGTCTGTGTCTTGTGTGTTTTTGTCTGTGTTTTTGTGTGTGTGTGTGTCTGTGTGTGTGTGTGTGTGTGTGTGTCTCAGACTCCATGACCAGATGGTGAAGATGAACCAGTCGCTGCACAGGCTGCAGGGTTCGTGGCGGGAGGCGGGACACGGGGCGCGGCCGCAGAGCAGCTGCGTGAGCAGTTTGAGCGTCTCATGACCGTCTACCTGTCCACCAAAGCGGCCGCCACCCACCCGGGCATGCTGCAGGGCTGCCTCAACCTGCAGGCCTCTACCGCCGCCCTGCTGGTGCAGCTCGGCCTCGAAAACCAGGGCCCAGAGCACGTCCAGCTGTCCTTCCCTCTGCCACCCCTACAGCACAGCCAGCTCTGCTACGTACCAGGTAACCCAACATTCCCCTGCAAGGCCCCACCTTTTCAGCCTCCACTACCACTGAACTCTGTCCATCTAGCTAATTGTCATCACCACTGCCTACTTGTTCGACACTATATACCCCTCCTATATACCCCCTGTATAAAAAAATAAAAATAAAATGTACTAACCTTTTCCTTCCCAGTGTTACAGGTATGGTACGCAACTGCCTGCAATGATGTCTATCGCTGTATCACTGCACTGACCTCTTGCGCAACTATGATTGTTCCTACCATGTATTAATGCACATCTTTGTAAGTCGCTCTGGACAAGAGCGTCTGCTAAATGCTTAAAATGTAAAATGTAAATGTACTCCCCCTCCAACCTCTATAACACAGCTCCTACAATACTCCCACTTTATTTGTTCTTCTCTCTCCCTCCTTCCATATGTTGCTCCATATTGACTCATATTCTGGTTAGAAATTATATTGAGGATGCATGTTTATGTCTCTTGTTTTTGTATTTGCCAGAGTTCTTTGCAGAGAACATGGGGGATTTCTTCATCTTCCTACGACGATTTGCCGACGAGGTGCTGGAGTCTTCTGCCGACAGCCTGGAGCAAGTCCTGAACTTCATAACCGTGTTCATGGGAAACGTGGACAGGTAAAGAGAGGGAGGTCTGGTGGCCCAGCACTGCCCCCTTTGCTGTACGGGTGGAATAACCCGCTGCTCTGGTCACACGCAGGATGAAGAACCCTCATTTGCGAGCCAAGCTGGCAGAGGTACTGGAGGCGGTGATGCCCCACCTGGAGCCCGTGTCACCTGGAGTAACCCAGCCAGTCATGTTCCAGCGTCACAGGGTCTTCTGCAACTACCTCCACGCCGCTCACCTGGCCGAGGCCCTTATCACTGTGTTTGTGGACATCGAGTTCACTGGTAATGGGAGCTGTCTGTCTGTCTGTCTGTGTGTCTGTGTGTTTTTGTGTGTGTGTGTGTGTGTGTGTCTCTGTTTTTGTGTGTGTGTCTCTGTTTTTGTGTGTGTGTGTCTGTGTCTGTCTGTTTTTGTGTCTGTGTCTGTGTCTTGTGTGTTTTTGTCTGTGTTTTGTGTGTGTGTGTGTCTGTGTGTGCATGTGTGTGTGTGTGTGTGTGTGTGTGAGAGTTTGTGTTTGTGAGTCAAAGTAAAACTAGCCACAGTCATTTAGTGTGATTAGTATTTGGTCTTGCGGCTGTGCGGAAAGTGTGAGGAGATGTTTGTGCTTAGGCCCTGTGTGCAGAGTCTGTCCCACATGCCTTTTCTCTGGCTCTTTTCCCAGGGGATCCCCACCAGTTTGAGCAGAAGTTTAACTACCGGCGGCCCATGTACCCCATTCTCAAATACATGTGGGGGAAAGACAGCTACAGGCAGAGCATCAAGGCAGGAATCTTATTTACACACAACATGTATACTACATACTGCTTTACACCTGGCATTTATACATGATATATACAGTATTTCTTTACACTTGACATATACACTACATACTGCTTTATACATGATATATACATACATAATATACTTTTACACCTGGCATATACTCTACATACTGCTTTATACATGATATATACAGCCATTATACTTTACACCTGGCATATACTGCTTCATCTATATATACAGTATTACACACCTGCTTTTTATACATGATATATACGGTATTACTTTACACCTGCCATATACTGCTTTCTACATGATATATACAGTATTACTTTACACCTGGCATATACACTACACACTGCTTTATACATTATATATACAGTATTACTTTACACCTGACCTATACACTACATACTGCTTTACACCTGATATATACAGTATTACTTTACACCTGGCATATACGCTGATTTATACATGATATAATTTGCTGATATAGCGATGTTTTATGTTGCCGTGGTGATGTTTTATGTTGCCGAGGTGAAGTGGTGATGTTTTGGTATTTTGCGTGATCACAGCATCTGGCTGACGATGCAGCTGAGAACCTGGAGGCCATGAATCCGCCTCTCTTCCTGAGGTACCTGAACCTTCTGATGAACGACGCCATCTTCCTGCTGGATGAGGCCATACAGGTGGGCCAGGCAGCTGGGGGAGGAGGGGAGGAGAGCGCTCCAACAAAGGGCTTTGCTGTTCTTAACAGTGACTTACAGGGAGGAAATGAGTTGGACAGAAATGAACGTTCTGTGTGGCTCAGTTGGTAGAGCACGGTGTTTGCAACGCTTAGGTTGTGGGTTCGATTCCCGCTGGGACCACATATACTGAAAAATGTATGCATTCAGTATAAAGTAATACTGGATTTTAAAAAAGCGTATGCTAAATGGCATATATATAAATAAATGCTTTCTGAGGTTTAGTTTGACTTGAGATGCGCCCAGTTTAACCAGGTAAACAGGAGCCGGATAGAAGGTACCTTCATTTATACCTTAGTTATTTGGGTCATGCCACTGATTGCCTTGCTTATCAGTTAGTTTACTGCATATACATGTGCTCTGTGCATTATGGGAGTGATATCTCCTGTGACCGTGGCAGAGGCAGAGGTGTCAGGGTGGTTCACGTGAGATGGATGTGTGATCGTGTCCTCCTGTCCCCGGCAGTACCTCAGTAAGATCAAGCTCCTGCAGCTGGAGAGGGACCGCGGAGAGTGGGAGGGGCTTGCGCCCGACGCTCGCCGCGAGAAAGAGTCCAGCCTGCAGATGTTCGGCCAGCTGGGGCGCTTCCACAACATCATGTCCAACGAGACGATCGGCACGCTGGCCTTCCTCACGTCTGGTGAGAGGGAGGGAGGGGAGAGGGAGGTGGAGTAGGAGGGAGAGAGAGGGAGTGGGAGGGAGGGATTGCCTGTGGAATAAGACTGGTTGTGCTGAGAGGTTGTGCAACACAAATATAATTTATAAAATAAAGAGGGTGTGAAATGTTTTGTTCCTGAAACACACTTTTTTTTATTTATTAATTTTTATTGAAATGAAAATGTTAATACATTAGTTTTTGCTGAAATGCTGTGTTTTTCTTCAGAGATTAAGGGGCTGTTTGTCCATCCCTTCCTGGCCGAGAGGATCATCTCCATGCTCAACTACTTCCTTCAGCACCTGGTGGGCCCCAAGATGGGCGCCCTGAAAGTGAAGGACTTCAGCGAGTTTGACTTCAAGCCCCAGCAGCTGGTCTCCGACATCTGCACCATCTACCTCCACTTGGGGTGGGGCTCCTTCACACCGCGCCGTGTTGTTTTAATAGTCGATGACATCACTGGATTTGGTCGGCGATTGCATGCATTTGAAATGTAAAATCTCAGCGGCGTGACTCGATGGCCTTTCTCAAGTCACTCTCGAGTAACTGCAACCACATGTACAGCTGGCTCAATTAGCTCAGTAGCTCATATTTACAAGCCACAAATAAGTAACAAGCTTCTTCTGAAACATTATAATCTACAATGGAAAGAATCACAAAAGGCATAACACAAAAACACAAAACCTATTTCATTTTAAAGGTCATGCTGCTTTTGAAAATGATTTCTTTATATTATTACATTGTTTCCTGAAAATTACAGATTGGTTTAAATCCAAAATCCAGATGACCATTTTAAGATGTCTGCCCCCCTTGCCCCCCCCGAGCATCCCCTTATGTTCCTGAATATCTTTAATTGAAACACGCTGCACTAGCGTGTGATGTGAAACATCACACGTACAACAAAGGAGGCTATATTAATGTTATATAATGCCTTTGTCAGACCCCACTTAGAATACTGTGTGCAGTTCTGGGCACCACACTACAAGAAAGATATAGAAGCTCTTGAAAAAGTCCAAAGAAGGGCAACTAAACTGATACCTGGTGTGAAAGGTAAAAGTTATGATGATAGACTTAAGGCACTCAATCTATTTAAGCTTAGTAAACGGATACTTAGGGGGGATTTGATTTAGGTTTTTAAATTCCTGAAAGGGATTAACAAAGTGAAATACCAAAGATCTTTTAAGATAAGTGGGGTCAGCAGAACAAGAGGCCACAGGTGGAAATTAGTTAAAGGCAAATTCCGCACAGATATTAGGAAGTTTTTCTTTACACAGAGAGTTGTCAATGCCTGGAACAGCTTGCCAGGTCGGGTAGTAGAGGCAGAAACACTTGGGCTATTCAAGTCCAGGCTAGATGTAGTACTAGATACTCTTTAGATTAGGACATGACGAGCCTAGATGGGCCGAACGGCCCGTTCTCGTCATTATGTATTCTTATGTTCTTATAAACACACCTCTACGGTTTGCAGTGACGAGGCGAATTTCTGCGCCACTGTGCCGAAGGACGGCCGCTCCTACTCGCCCATCCTCTTCTCCCAGACTGTGCGCGTGCTGAAGAGGATCAACAAGCCGGGAGACATGATTGTGTCCTTCGGTCTCCTGGCAGACAAAATTAAGGTAACGGCCCCTCGTACCCCTCCTCTGCCACAAATGAGCCGTACCACTGATGTGTGCTCTCTTGTCTTAGTCTCTGGCTCAATCACAGTCTCTAGTTTAGTCTCTGGCTCCATCTGCGGATGACCGTTGTCTTCCTCACTCAGTCTCTGGCTCAATCACAGTCTCTAGTTTAGTCTCTGGCTCAATCACAGTCTCTAGTTTAGTCTCTGGCTCCGTCTTTGCTGATGACCGCTGTCTTCCTCACTCAGTCTCTGGCTCAATCACAGTCTCTAGTTTAGTCTCTGGCTCCGTCTTTGCTGATGACCGCTGTCTTCCTCACTCAGTCTCTGGCTCAGTCACAGTCTCTAGTTTAGTCTCTGGCTCCGTCTTTGCTGATGACCGTTGTCTTCCTCACTCAGTCTCTGGCAGATCTGCAGCAGCAGGAGGAGGAGACGTACTCTGACGCTCCAGACGAGTTCCTGGACCCGATAATGTCCACCCTGATGCTGGACCCCGTGCTGCTGCCATCGTCACACGTCACTGTGGACCGCACCACCATCGCACGCCACCTGCTCAGGTACCTGCTCAGTCCTCTTCACACATCACCTGCTCGGCTGGCTACTCCATCCGTGCATGTTTACTGTCGACTGTCGATTTCTCCACCATCCGATGTTACGTGTTGACATTACATTACATTACATTATAGGCATTTAGCAGACGCTCTTATCCAGAGCTACACTTCTTTACATACAATCCATTTATACAGCTGGATATTTACTGTAGCAATTCAGGTTAAGTAAGTTGCTCAAGGGTACAACGGCAGTGTCCCACCTGGGGATTGAACCTGCAACCTTAACGTTACAAGCCCAGTTCCCTAACCATTATACCACACTGCCTGCCTGTTGAGGTACCTTAAGGGGTCTTAAGCTGTCAGTTTTACTAGTATGGAGGGGTTGAACCTGCCCTCCACAAGAGGTTGGGCGGGTCAACCTCTTCAATAAACCGTTACGATCGTTCTGTAATTTTGTCCGTGTGGCCAGGGTGGGCAGACAGGTTGGACTCTTTCTATTCCATCATCTCCCCCCTGTGTGTTTGCGTATCTGCATATGTGTCCGTTGTGTGTGCCAAGTTTTTCCTCAAGGTGAGCTTGCAGGCCAGATCACAGAATCTCTATTCTCTCCCCAGTGATCAGACAGATCCCTTCAACCGCAGCCCACTGACTATGGACCAGATCCGGCCGAACGAGGAGCTGAAGCAGCAGATCCTGCAGTGGCTGGCCGAGCGCAAACAGGAGCGATTGCACATGGGGCCCAGCGGATAAACAACGGCCCCCGCCCCTTGTGCCCATACCACCTCCTCCTACCGCATTTTGTCCCATAATACTACCCCATATTGTCCCATGTCACCCTATGATGCCCCCATACTGCCTCTTCGTTTCCCCTTCCCCCCGGGACAGTATCACAGGGCTTACTCTCCTTGCATCAGGTATTGCTATCTCAGACCGCTCGCAGTCTACTCTGAAGAATTTCCACCGACCTCGTCCTCCCCCCAGTGGAGCGAGGCAGACTTCTGAGCGAGTCACACTTCTGAGCGAGTCACACTTCTGAGGGCCTGCAGGGTGAGGTGAAGGCTGCAGACTCAGGCTGCACAATTACAGTTACTGTACGGTACAGTAACGAGAGAAACAAGGACCCATTGTTATTTCCGTTTTTCTACTCTATGCTCCTTGCCTGAATGCCTTTATCTTTCTCTCTCCCTCTCTCTCTCTCTCTCTCTTACACTCACACACACACACACATACAAACACACACACATACATACAAACACACACACATACAAACACACACACAAATATTCTCTCGTGCACACACATACAAAATTATAAAGTTGTACCAGATTGGGAAGAGTGGGAAATATTAGGACTATAGCAGTGCCCTCTGGGGTTATCATTTGCTTTAAGAGTGCCAAAAGTGACATTTCAGAGGCAGGCAGCATTGAAATATACTTGGAGGAGAAGTCATTATAATGCACAAAAAACTATCATTATTGATAATGATAGTTTTCTGTACTTTAATTGTACCTATCACTCACAACGATTTCTCAAATATAGAGTGGGTGTGTCACCACCTTTGACTACATTGTGAGCAAATGGTGTGATCATTCAGATTGCAATCCATCTTCTGTTTCAAAAAATGTTGTCTCAGCCGTTACTAACAAGTCTTAAGTAAGTACACCGTCTGCATGCATCGTACGTAAGTGATCTAAAACAAAAGGCCTGTCCAAGTGCTAAGTCGTGGTGTCTATGATAGACAGTTACCAGGCAACTAGCATCCTAAACTAAGATGTAGATCTCCTCATCAAATGTGATGTTCAAATATAAATTCCTCAATATAAGTTATATATTTAATATAAGGCACATATTAGGAAGTATATCAGTCGTTACCACTTGTATATGTGTGTTTCTACACATATATTGCAGAATATATTGTAAAATTGTGTATTCTGAAGCAACAGTTGATATATTTTGTAATGTATGTCTTATTTTGACATATATTAAAAATGTATGTTTTTTATGTAATAATTTTTGTATATTGCATATATTGACTTCTATTTCTTTTTCATAACGTTTCATTAAAGCCTTCTCATGTTAATGTTGAAAATATTATCAACCCGGTATCATCTGAATGAACGCTGGAAAGGTTACTGTTAATGGAAACTGAAGTGTCACAAAGCGGTCTGCCTAAAGCCCTGAGCCTTTTAACTCTTAAACCACAGGACGTGTCACTCCGCACTAGGCTGAGAAACGTGGTGTCTGTTTTTATTACATACCACTTTCCTTGCAGCGGGTGTATATCTGAGGTCAAAGTGTACGAGTGACCCTGTGAATGTCTATAGCAGAGTTGTGCTTTCATAAAAGGTCCAGGATGTTTTTAATTTATATCGGTTATTATTCCAGCAGTAAACGGCTTTTCTCAGTAGCATATTCATAAAATTCTTGATTTTCTAATGTTGGGAAGAAAACTAACAGGAGAGAATACGTACTATTTATATGCATGAGTGGGAATTATCAGGAATGGTAACATTGTAATAATAATTTAAAAAATGGTGAAGCAGACTCTCACATCAATTGTTACTTGCATTCAATATATCTAAGTGTTAAATAGTTAGACTCTTTAATGTTAAATTATATGCTTTGCTGAATGATTAACTGCAGCCGTCATCTTTCACTTCCAGTCAAGATGTAAGGAATCATTACTGTTTTTCTATTGTTTAAGAAATTGTAACTTGTTCCTCATTTTTAGTTATTTGATTTTCTTTGTAGTTCATTGAGTTCAGATTGGGTTGTGATGTACAGTTCCGCATAAAACCATTTTTATCCCACTCTCCCTCCAGAGTAAACATGGTGTTTTTCAGTTCACTGAAAGTAATCAGTATCCTATCTTCAGCTAGAATATGAACTCTGCAGAACCTGACAAAATGAGCTTGACTCCAGATAAGCAGAGCTTTCCTCTTAACACGTCGTCTCAGCTCCTTTTTCCACTTACTGAGTAAAATTTCAAGAAAAGAATAATGGCAAACAGAAGGATGTGCCATACATTAGTTGATATGTTTATTTACATTAAATAAAATTACATTTTTCCCCAATAAATGAAATTGATATTTATGCCACACGTAAAGCCAATTATAGTATGCAGGGGTGAACTGGAGACAAGTGATTATGAAAACATCGAAGCAAACTCAGCTGTTTTGAGAAGAAAAAAAGTTTTTTGCGAGGAGCATACTCTAGAAATGTCTAGTGATAAAAAGTAATCTCATAATTAAAGGTTTGAGAGGTTTGGGCCCTGCATTAACATACTGTGTGTGTTTATTCGTGTTTTGAGACGAGAAGGGCTGACTAGACTATATGACCATTAGTTATGATGTTATATAATACACAGTGGGACATTTTCACTGAAAGACGCTTTCGTTTTGTTGAATCCGTTGATTCAGCTGAATGCACGACTAGTGCTGCTTTTAGCCTTTGGCATGTGTGGGGTGACTAACCAAATGAGAGGCTGTAACAATAGCAACACGAGCCACAAGTGGTGAAGGTATTGTTCAATACTTTCATTAAACATTAATTAAATGAATAAAGCTATGTATTGTCATCAAAGCAAAATTGTAAAAACAAATTGTTTAAAAAAACATTCAGTATAATGTGTGTATTATAAGATTTTATTAAACCCCATAGTGTTTGCTTCAATATTTTTTTTTCATTTTTTATTTTTTTTTTTTTTCAGTTTCGTCTTTGCTACCCTAGACTTGCTTCCAGACCCTTAGGCATGCTTCTTGCAGGCTGGCAATGACTAAAGGGTCTGGAAATGTTGTTAGGCTTCCAATACCGAAGGGTGGAAGTCTATTATTCTTGCGAGCATATATTATTATTATTATTTTTCCTTAGTACCAAAATGTTCCTTCATAGACTTCTATACCAACACTGATCGATCGAAATGAAACTTGTTCGGCCTAGTCTGAACTTACACATAGAGCATTTTGGGACCGTGTATTTGCAGTTGAATGATGCATAATACGCAGGTAGTGCGGTACTGGAATTGCGAAGTAATATTTATAATGTAACTTACACTTTGCTGGCCATGCCCCCTAAAGTTTGTCATCCACAAAAATTAAGTGTTTTCCCTTGATTATTTTATGATTCCCTCTATCCAAAATTATAATTTGCAGGACCTTAATACTTTTTGTAGGCTACATGTGTCACCTATATTGGCCTACTGGATTTGTGAACTTTGTGAATGGAAGGTATCTCATACCATATTGTGGCCATGCCTCCCAAAGTTTTCCAGACCTCAAAAAGTGTTTTCCATACTTTGCAGATGGACTGAAATCTGATTACAATTTGCAGACACCGTGACCCATTCATAGCCAATCCTGTGACTCATCCTCCTAATCCAGTATCTTCTGTTTAAACCATTCTGCCCATCTGATGCTCACATTCATAACATGTGAAATGGGTTCAAAATGTAACTTCCTAGGGATATGTCACGTCAAACATGTCGTGAAACACGGCGTGGCGGCCATGTTCCGTGAGGTGAATTCACGCGATTTGGCAGACAGCGGTTTCTCCCAGAGCATTGCTCGTATACGCTCCAAACTTTGCAAACACCTTTTAAGTATGATGTAATTTTGAATAGTCAAATCAGAGGTGCTTTCTTTGGTGTTTGGGAATTTTTATGTTGAACGAGACTCAAAGCCTCCTAGGTTTCCTGCAGACTTTAGTTTTGAACTTGTTGGTGAGCGCAACACCACTTTACCACTTTAGGCCAAAACTATTGCTGTTAACAATGAGTTTCAATGAGAGAAAAACTGACCAGACCCAGCTGTTCTCCTCAGCTAGTAGTCTACCACCAGAGTTTTCAACCCTTTATTGTGTATCTCAGTGATTTTCAACCCTTTGGAACATATTTGCTGCATGTCCCATTCAGAAAGTGTCGTGTATGAAAAATGCATTGGACTGCAGGTTGAGAAAGACTGCTCTCTTATGAAACAAAGTTATTGTCTGAATTGTATTATTTTCAGTGTCTCCGGTCTACTAATAAGCCACCAATTGAGAAGTTGGCTCTTACATTTTTTTATATCTACACCTACCGTATTTCTGATGGCTAACAATTACAACTACACCATCTGCAATAGCACAGGATATTTTGTTTGTGCAAAAATGCAGAAAATGTTCCTACGTGACTCACTCTTTCCTGTGCAGCTGTGAAATGTGGTAAAGTGAAGAATGTTGCTATAAAAGGGTTCTCGCGAGGTCAAAAAATATCCTGCATATTATCTGACACGTCTCTGATGTTTTGATGTGCATAAACTATTAGGATTGGTCGCAGGTTTTCTGTAGAAGGTAATGACATTGAGTTGTCATGATGCCTTCGCCTTCGCTTTGGATAGTCCTGTACTACAATTCAAGCTTTGTCTGTGGGATTTACTATAACCGGTGCCATTTCTCAGTTCAGTGAGCGCAGGCCTCGCTATGTAGGCGAGATTGCTCTTAATTGGCAATAGGGACATTGTGTTCTAGTGCACCAATATCTCAAGGTTAATAGGTGTCTGTCGAGTCATAGAGCTATGTGGATGGCATAGTGAAGGAGGACATAAAGTGTTGTGAACGGTCAAGAAACGTAATGTTAGTCTCAATTTGGGAATAAATTTGTAGTCTAAAAAGATAGTTTAGAGTTTTACAATTGGGACTGCACTGATTTCATCGGTCAGTCTACAATTGGATCATTTGTTTTATAGCACATTACAGAAAATGAAAGCATTAGTTGATCTAACTTATTAAAAGTCCTTGGACATGGATATGGGAGATTTATTCTTCATGTAATGGACCGAATTGTTCGGTGCTCCGTCTCCTCTGTGCAGTGCACTCTCTGGAAAAGAGTAGGGTGAGTGGGAGCCAAGCAGATGTAGACGGATAGCCGCTTGAGACTCAGTTCTTTGTCGCTGGAGCAAGACCGAAACGTAACTCTCTTCCGTGGTTTGCGGGATTAGTGATTTAGTTCAATTTAAACTCAGCAAATACATATTACCCATCCATATCAATAAAATACAGACACGCACACCGATATCACTATTTTTTATTGGTTGCCACTAGGGGGGGCGGTTGGCGTCTCCATCCCATAAAGAACAAATTATTTATACATTTTTATTTAATTCACACAATCAATGCGTAAAGTGTTCATGTAGTGCATGAGGGACTAAACACGTACATAAATGGTCAATCCCACATTAGAACTGCAGATGTTCTACAATGGAGCAGTGAGCTACAATGGGGATGTCGTAATTCTACGCATAGTTAATTTCATTGTCCATACTGTGAATTGTGACTGCACGAAAAAAGAATTCAAACTTTATTTGAAAAATGCATTTTTTATTTCAGGGCTAGGGTTCTCGAACCCAAATGGCAAACATAACGGATCCACATGGACCAGGCAGCCACGTGCTTGCATCTCTTGAACCCAGAAACTCGGATGGGTGACTGTATCCAAAATCGGCGGCGGTATTCGGAATCATTAAGCTTTCGCACCGGACGCAACCCCGCAACCTGCGTACGAAATCAACAGAACGCTCTGGATTGAAGTAAAAAACAAAACAAAAAACCCCGCACTGGTCGGGTCCTATCTATTACCCCTTGGGTATACCCCGTAACATGCATTCGTCATACATTGGTCGTGTTAGTTTAATGGTTGTTTGTTGAAAATACAGGATTAGGGCTGCGTCCACACTGCTCCCAGATCTTGGGGTAAAGCAGTTAGACTGTAAAATGGCGCACAGCTGTCGGTGGCGATTCCCAGCTCGGCCCGGTGGAAACAGCATCTCGGGCAACGGGAGGAGAGCGGGACGGGTCCGGGTCACTGCCGCCCTCCGAACTGGCACTGAAACGCACTCGGACACAAATGGGCTTGGGCCGGGTTTTGACGCTGCCCTCCAAGTCTCTGCTACCATCGATAACAACCTGCAGAAATTTCGGGATGTTTTTGGGGAGGCGAGTGGCTCAAGCAGCGGGGAGGTAAGATAAGTGGTAGTTGAGAGAGTAGATGTCTGGCTGCCCAGCATTGAGAGGATGGCATGGGGGTTATAGCTTGCTACAATGTATGCAGCGACCCTCACAATAAGCATTTGATGTAACGTTGTACTAACTAGCCAACTTTATTGCCTGGGCAGCGTGGTTGCTAGCTAACGTGGCCGTTCTGTTCTGTTTTACTTAACATTCGCTAGCTAAATCAGCTATATATGGTCACAATATTTGAGATCGGTTGGTTTGCTAATGTAACTTAGGTTTTTACACGAATATCTTCCTTGGTATTTTGCGAACGAGGTAGGAAGCTAAGTGTTAGTGATGTGCTGCAAAAGTTAATTCATCCTTGAACACTTGCTAGCTAAGTTAATTAACTAGCAAGCGAATGTAAAGGTAGCTAGTTAGCTGGCTAACTTAATACTCATAACCTTTTGTAGTTGCCTCACCTCATTAGCTAATAAGCAATTGTCACTGCTTTGCCTGTGCTTACAATGTAGCTACTTGCACGTAAAAAGTAACAGAAATGCACCTTAGCAAGCCATCTCATTTGCAGTGAACGACGATATCGCGTTAAATTGAACGTGCGTTATTGCTAGCTAGCTAGCGAGCAAAGTGAGTGGAGGATGCTGATATTAGCCAACCCTAGCTAGCTAGCGAAGTTCTTTGTATAGTCGCCGTGTGCGGTCCTTACTGCATTGGGACTGAGGCACTGGTCAAAAACAAAATACGTCAACTTGGATTCTGCAGTCTGTGGGCATTGAAGCTTATGAAGCACTTGCGTTCTAAACGTGAGCATCTATCAGTGCAAGAAGAGATGATACTGAGCGAGCAATTCCCTTACAAATGTGCCCCTGTTCGTGCAATTAACTGTGTTTAAAGTGACTGTGTGCACACATAAATTGCAAACATTGGCTCAGAAAATCATTTGAGCTGCTAAGTTACTATGCTAAAAACAATCGCTGTGCCATCGTAGCACCATTAGCTAGCTATGTGCTAATATATTAATTTGGTGCGCTTTTTTCTGTAAAATGTCATTTTGCCGCCCACACACCCCCTTTCCTTCAAGTAATGTTGATAATTTTTAGTAATATATTTTATATAGTGTTAGCTATGTTATATACCTAGTTAGCTACTTGCATAGAGCAAATTGTGTTTAAGACCACTCGTGAAACGCACTCGGTCCACAGCGGCACGCCTACTTTCCATCCTTCACTATGCACTACTGCCACGAGCTAATGCTGATGCATAGCACAATTGGAGGTGGACATGTTTTTTTCACAATGACATAGGGTGCGTAGTACCAAAACTAATTAGCTAATAAATGTGGTCGCCTGCGTAGAATTAGACCGATTATGATTTCATATTCAAGTAAACGACGGCGTAAACACTCAAAAGTCAGTTGCACAGTTTAAAACGTGGGCTAAAAATGCACATTACTGAGCGCAAAAATACAATAGCCACGCGCTCTCTGACAGACCCAAACGTTCGGGGGTGTGTTGTTGTTGTAAATGGCTACGCCTCTCCCCCTTGCCCGATCTGCACGCGTTTGCGAGGCAGCGGGATGTTCTGCAGTGCTTCGCTATCTGTGTTGTACACTACTGAAATTCGTAGTAATCGTATCGGGAACTACATTACTGATTATTACCGTTTATTTCCTCTTGAGAGGAATAAGAATGGCATTTATGCTTACTAGAAGCTAGAAGCATGTTGTAAACATGGTTGGTAGGTGCTGAAATGAGGCGGGGTTTTGTGTGTGTGTGTGTAATGAAGTGGACAGTGTTCTGAACCATGAACAAACACAACACATGCTTATTTGTTCATATCGTTCAGAACATTGTCTATTATATTTATTTGCATTTTTATTTATATTTACATTCATAATGCTTGTTTTCATATTTTAGTGAAACATTCAGACACCAAGGGGTGCTAGCTTTCATCGGTGTTCCATTCCAAGCATGTCAGACTTACTCAAGACCTACTACCATAACCAAAGTTTAGATGTGATCATACGGATGGTTGAGGAATGTGATAAGGTTTGGAGCTGAAATTGAATATTGTCAGCCACCATGTTGGCCACAGCTTTTTGAGCAGGTAAAGGCAGTGCAACTGCTGCTATTGGCCTCACGCAAGGTCAGTAACAGAATGCATACTTTACATATAATTGTTCTCACCCTGGTCTTTGTAGCTAAAGCATCACTATCGCCTGTGTTATAAAACTGTCTGCTGAATTTGAATTAAGACCAATCCTAATGCTCCTGATTGAAGTGCAACACCATAGTTATAGAAAACACATGCTTTGCCTCACTGGTTTTGAACAAACAGGCAAGTGTATCAGGTGACTGGGATGCAGCAGGTCTTAGCGGTGTTAATGCAGGGTCCAGACAGAGAGATCGTAACAGGAAACTGTGTATCTGCTTTTACTCTTTACTCCTTTACTTTGATCTGCTTTCTCTGTGGTTCTCTGGTGGGGATGTCGGAGGGACAGGAGAATCCTGCTCCCTGGGGCTATTTCAGGTCCTTCAGCTTAATATACGCCATTTAGTAGACGCTTTTATCCAAAGCGACTTACAGTAGTGAATGCATAGATTTTTGTGGCCCCAGTGGGGATTGAACCCACAACCTAAGCGTTGCCAATGCTGTGCTCTACCAACTGAGCCACAGAGAACCACAGAGAGCTTCTCTCTGTCTGTCCGCTCCATCTCTTGTCTGTCCTCACAGAAAGGCGTAATACCACCAGCCCAGCTATTAATGCCCTGATTGGTCTCTCTCCACTCTTAATGGCCTGACTGGTCTCTCTCCCCACTCTAATGCCCCGACTGGTCTCTCTCTCCACTCTTAATGCCCTGACTGGTCTCTCTCTCCACTCTTAGTGCCCTGACTGGTCTCTCTCTCTACTCTTAATGCCCTGACTGGTCTCTCTCTCCACTCTTAGTGCCCTGACTGGTCTCTCTCCACTCTTAATGCCCAGACTGGTCTCTCTCCACTCTAATTCCCAGACTGGTCTATCTGCACTCTTAGTGTCCTGACTGGTCTCTCTCCACTCTAATGCCCAGACTGGTCTATCTGCACTCTTAGTGTCCTGACTGGTCTCTCTCCACTCTTAGTGCCCTGACTGGTCTCTCTCTCCACTCTTAGTGCCCTGACTGGTCTCTCTCTCCACTCTTAGTGCCCTGACTGGTCTCTCTCAGTGCTCTGAATGGTCATTCTTAGTTCTCAATTGTTGACCTGTCCAATCCTCGCTTAACACCTTGCAACGTCTTCTGAACCATCCATGCTACGGTCTTCTGAACCATACATGCTACGGTCTTCTGAACCATCCATGCTACGGTCTTCTGAACCATCCATGCTACGGTCTTCTGAACCATCCATGCTACGGTCTTCTGAACCATACATGCTACGGTCTTCTGAACCATCCATGCTACGGTCTTCTGAACCATCCATGCTACGGTCTTCTGAACCATCCATGCTACGGTCTTCTGAACCATAGATGCTACGGTCTTCTGAACCATACCTGCTACGGTCTTCTGAACCATCCATGCTACGGTCTTCTGAGCCATAGATGCTACGGTCTTCTGAGCCATAGATGCTACGGTCTTCTGAACCATACATGCTACGGTCAAGATTGTTGCGTCGTGTGAAACCTTCATCAGCCAATGTTCTACTTTCATTCTTGATGCGCTTCTCCAAATCCTGTAGCCCAAGACTTTGAGAAAGACTAAATGCCTCAATTTGAGTAAGCCATATGCCAGCTACACTGGCCGAACTCTGGAGACAAGATCCATTGGCAGAGTTCTGATCGCTAATGTGCTCGAATCCCTCATTTGGCTGATGTAAACATTTCTTATGAGTGGCTGTTTATAGTCCCTTATTTGTCCTAACATTTTGCTCTGACACTTAGCATATGAGGTTATTCTTATTTGGTAGTATTATAGTTATGGAGAGATTATTTGTTTTTTTTCCCCTCAGGAAGAGGCGTTCTGTGGATTTGGCGCTCTCAATGAACACAGAAGAATACCCAGCTCACTTACACCCCCAGCAGGTGAGGTGATCCTGACATATTGTCAAACTTTCACAATTAAACATTTACACAAACATCTGGAATAGAATAGTTTATTTAATACGCAATCCCTCAATTCCAAATTGTAATCATTTAATACTGTCATTATACGCAACCAGTGGTTTGAAGTTATTTGGTGAACCATTCATTTAAACCAGGGGTCTTCAACCTTTACTTGCCCAGGGACCCCCATCTGGGAAATGGGGAAGCCCTATTATATTTTTTGCGTATTTTAATCAGTTTTTTGGTGTACGTTTTGTTTCCTTCAAACCACCGAACGATACTAATAATAGCATTGAAAGCACTCATTGAAAATTAAACATGATATTCTTGTGCTATGAATTGAGTTATTTCCCCTCACTACTTTCTTATCGAAGGAATGATGTTGTCTCTTGTAACAGTCAAGCCTCCGCATGAAAAAAGGCCCAGAGGGCGCCCCCCCCGGACCCTCACTTCAGCCCCCGCTCCCTCTTCTCACGGAAAGCCCCAGGGAGGTGCCCGGCCCCCAGAGCGGCCCCCAGAGAAGGCGAACAGACCCCCAGACCTCCCGGGCCCCAGGGAGAAGAGGAGAGGCCGGCCCCCCAGGTGTGCCCAGAGGAACGATGCGGCCGCAGACGAACGCCTAAGCGGGGGCAGCAGACCAATGGGGGGGCAGCCCATGGCCAGGAAGTGCCCGAAGGGGAGAGGGAGAGGGAGAGGGAGAGGGGGCCCCGAAGCAGACAGAGACCAGGATCCCCAGGGGCCCCCGTTTCCCCAGGACCAAAGTGAAACTGAAGTCCAGCTACAGGGGAGTGGGGGGGAAGGGCTTGGCCGTTGCCATGGCACCGCGACGGAGACGGGGGCGCCCCCCCTCTGCGGAGCGCCTCAGAGAAGGGGCCCCCGCTGCTTCGGGCCCCCAGGGTCTCTCACTTGGGAGCAGGGGTCAAACAGAAGGCCCTCAGGAGCTTAGACTCTCGCACTCCTCAGCATTTTAAGCTCAGGGCGACGCAAACTGCCGATGGCATCGCTGGCGCCTTGCTGGCCCCGACCCTGGGGAGGGTGCTGGGCATTCGGCAGAGCCCGCGGCACATCAAAACCGTGCGCATGGTTCCCTCCTCCCGCCGCAGCGATTCCGCCGTTGCTAAGCAGCTGCTGCAGCGCGCCAAGAAGGGGGCGGCCGTGAGAGGGCGCCCGGTCGGCGCCGGTCGGGAGGGGGCCCTGATGAGGAGGAGATGGACGCAGCTGAAAAACATTCGGCAGTTCAGAATGCCCGTGGTCAGCACCGTGTCCATGCGCGTCATTAAGACCCCCAAGCGCTTCATCGAGGACGAGGCCAGTTTCGGAGCTCCCCCGCCCCACCTCAAAATGGCCCGTCTAGATGCCGTCCCCTCCGCCGCCCCATCCTCCTCCTCCCCTGCCCCCTTTTCAGCGCTACCTGCGTCTGCCCCTCCCGTCTCCGCTCCTGCAGGGACTGTAGCAGCACCCCCCCCGCTGGCCCCGCCCACCACTGGCCCCGCCCTCAGCATCGCGGTTTCCCAGCACGCCACCCGCTCGCGCAGCCCCAGCCTGGACGGCTCCTCCAGCGAGTCGCAGGCCCAGTCCCCGCCCCCCCAGGCGCCCTCGCCCTCCCCCGGCTCCGAGCGGGGCCGCGTGGTGGCGTTCGGGCGGGGCCGGAGGGCGCGGTGCACCCTGGGATCTCGCGGCAGGAGGAAATGCATCATCAGTCCAGCCACGGGCCGGCTGTGCTCTTCCTCGTCCCAGCAGGCCTCGCCCGCACCTTCATCGTCCTCTCCACCCCCTCCCCCGCTCCTCGCGCCCCCCACCCCCTGCAGGCCACCGTCCCCCCCGCCGCCGCCATCGGAGAGCGCCACCTCCATCGCCCCCCTGCCTGGGTCATGCCCCACCCGATGGCCCCCTTCCTGCCCCCCCAGGCCGTGCTCTCGCCCCTGCAGGACCAGCACCGCTCCATCCTGCGACAGCCCACCTTCCGCTGGACCTCCGCCCCCGCCCCGCGCCAGTGCTTCTCCTCCGCCAAATACGCTAAGGAGGGGCTCATCCGCAAGCCCGTGTTTGACAACTTCCGGCCCCCGCCGCTCACCGCCCAAGATGTGGGCCTGCTGCCCCCATACGTGGGGCGCGGGTCTGGGCTTCGCCGCGCCAAGTAGGGGCGCGGCAGCGGGCGGTCTGTTCGGCCCGCTGCCCCCCCACCACCATCTACACCCCTCCTCCCGCTTCGGGCTCCCTCTCCACAAGCTCCGCCCCCTACTGCACAAGCACCGCCCCCTCCTCCGCGCCCCGCGCTTCACCCCCAGCGAGGCGCACTCCCGCATCTTTGAGTCCGTCACCCTGCCGGGGCCCAGCCCGGCCTCGCTGTCCCGGATTGCCCCGGCCGCGCTGTCCCTGCGGGCCTCGTCCCTGATTGGCCAGGCGCTGCGCCGCAGGAGGCGGGGCCAGGCCAAGTCGCCGTCGCACTCCATGACCACCCGGAGCAGCCAATCGGGGGCACAGACGGGAGGAAAGGGCCCCTTGCAACCAGGAAACCCCGCCGTCCGCCCCTTGCCCTCGCCGCACGTGCCTTAACTCCTGCGTCGTTCAGCGCCTTCACGCCGCGGCCCGCCAGCCTGCCGGCCGAGCCTGCCGTCCACAGGCCCTCCTCCTCCTCCTCCTCCTCCCCCCCCCGTGTTTGCCTCCGGCCCCCAGGCCACAGGCCGAGGCGGGGAAAGGAGGGAAGGAGAAGGCGTCCTCGTCGTCCCGAGAACCGCCAGCCAAGGAGAAGGAAAGAGAGGAGCAAAGTGAGAAAGAGAACAAAAGGGAGGCAGAGAAAGAGTGTGAGAAAAGAGGGACGGATGCTGCTGCCGAGGGAGTTTCGGGTGCGGTTCCCTGCCCCCCCGATGTGGGGGGGAATGCCTCTGAGGGAGCGCCTCTGGGCCCCGCCCCTAAGAACACTCCTGCAGACTCCACAGACGGCTCGCCCACACAGGGGCCTGGCCACAGGGCGTCAGCTCACACCTCTCCCACCCACTCCACACTGTCCAAAGACGGCAGGCCTGCTGACAAGGCCGTGGAGGAGGAGGAGGAGGAGGAAGAGGAGGAGGAGGAGGAGGAAGAAGAAGAAGAGGAGGAGGAGAGAGCGAATCCCCCGGGCCAGCAGCTCCCGGCCCCTGCTCTGGCGCAGGTGGGCAGGCAGCAGGTGGCAGGCCTACTGAAGAAGGCCAAAGCTCAGCTGTGCAAAATGGAAAAGAGCAGGTCCCTGAAGACTGCAGAGCCGCCTAAACCGCAGGTGAGTGCACTTCTAAAGCGCAGGTGAGTGCACTTCTAAAACGCAGGTGAGTGCACTTCTAAACCGCAGGTGAGTGCACTTCTAAAACGCGGGTGAGTGCACTTCTAAAACGCAGGTGAGTGCACTTCTAAAAAGCGGGTGAGTGCACTTCTAAAACGCAGGTGAGTGCACCTCTAAAACGCAGGTGAGTGCACTTCTAAAACGCAGGTGAGTGCACTTCTAAAACGCGGGTGAGTGCACCTCTAAAACGCAGGTGAGTGCACTTCTAAAACGCAGGTGAGTGCACTTCTAAAACGCGGTGAGTGCACCTCTAACGCGGGTGAGTGCACCTCTAAATTACAGGTGAGTGCACTTCTAAAACGCAGGTGAGTGCACTTCTAAAACGCGGGTGAGTGCACTTCTAAAACGCGGGTGAGTGCACTTCTAAACCGCAGGTTAGTGCACTTCTAAAACGCAGGTGAGTGCACTTCTAAAACGCGGGTGAGTGCACTTCTAAAACGCGGGTGAGTGCGCTCCCTGGCATTGTCCCTGTGAAACATTCCCTTAGCCGGTTCCTTTTCTGTAATGTTCATCATGTGATATTGGTTACGTTGTTGTTGGTTGCGTGTTATGAAATGGATAGTTCTGGTCCTGGGTACTGATTGGTAGTCGGCCGGCAGTGTGGTATAATGGTTAGGGAACTGGGCTTGTAACGTTAAGGTTGCAGGTTCAATCCCCAGGTGGGACACTGCCGTTGTACCCTTGAGCAAGGTACTTAGCCTGAATTGCTTCAGTTAATATCCAGCTGTATAAATGGATTGTATGTAAAGAAATGTGAACTGTAAGTCGCTCTGGATAAGAGCGTCTGGTAAATGCCTGTAATGTAATGTAATGTAATGTAATGTAGTCATTGCATCAATCAGTTGCTATTGCAGTTGTTGCAACAAGGGAGCAAGATGTCATATTTTGTGTTCCTTTTATATTCACGTTGTTTATCCACCTGTTACCCAGCTGATAGCACACACAGAATATTAGGCAATCAATAATACACAAAAATGTATGGATGGATTACACCTTCTAAAAACTATTGGACGATTTGGTCGAACTGAATAGTTTTGGATTTGGTTTAAAGCTGATTCCAAGTTGAACGCTTTTCGACGAGAGCATATAAATAAGCGCACAGATCTAATGGAAGTTATACACTGCCTGGCCCAAAAAAAAGTCACCACCTGGATTTAACTAAGCAAATAGGTAAGCCTTCCATTGGATAATTACTGCAGTGATTAATATGTTTTAGCTGGCAACAAGTTATTTAACCCTAACTGATGCAGTGAGTAGCTTCTCATTTCTTAAACAACCATGTCAGAAGACATATCCTGTGGTCATGGAGAAGATGTTAATCTGTTTCAGAAGGGTCAAATTATTGGCCTGCCTCAAGCAAAGAAAACAACTAAGGAGATTGCTGAAACTACTAAAATTGGGTTAAGAACCGTCCAACGCATTATTAAAACCTGGAAGGATAGTGGTGAACCATCATCTTCGATGAAGAAATGTGGTCGGAAAAAATTGGCGATGACTTAAACGTTTGGTGAAATCATATCGGAAAAAATCAACAGTAGAACTCATGGCTATGTTTAATAGTGAAAGTAAGAGCATTCCACACGCACAATGCGAAGGGAACTCAAGGGATTGGGACTAAACCGCTGTGTAGCCTTAATAAAACCACTTGTCAGTGACGCTAATCGGAAAAAAAAAGGCTTAAATTTGCTAGGGAGCATAAAGATTGGACTCTGGAGCAATGGAAGAAGGTCATGTGGTCTGATGAGTCCAGATTTACCCTGTTCCAGAGTGATGGGCGCATCAGGGTAAGAAGAGAGGCGGATGAAGTGATGCACCCATCGTGCCTAGTGCCTACTGTACAAGCCTGTGGGGGCAGTGTTATGATCTGGGGTTGCTGCAGTTGGTCAGGTCTAGGTTCAGCAACGTTATGTGCCCAAAGAATGAGGTCAGCTGACTACCTGAATATACTGAATGACCAGGTTTTTCCATCAATGGATTTTTTCTTCCCTGATGGCACGGGCATATTCCAAGATGACAATGCCATGATTCACCATGGGAACCAACTGCTAGCTACCTACCTAACAAACTAGAAAGCTGATGCTTGCATGTTAGCTACGTTAAGAAAGGAACTTTTGTTGTTTTTAATCTAATTAAAAGCAACTTTATCGAGATGAAGGATGCACCTTATAATCATATGCAATAATTAATATGCATCTGTTTTACTAAAGGCGATATGGTCCTTGTTATCATGAATATTGTCATGGCTAGGGTATTGTTGGCACTCCTCTTTGCATTCATGTTATAATATGGGTTATTGGCCCATATTACTTTTTGTAAACTGTTGTTGACTGTGTGTTTTTGGTTGAGTGTTGTTGGCTGTGTATTGTTGCTTGTGTGTTGTTGACTGTGTTTGTTTCTGTTTTGGTTGTGTGCTGTTGACTGTGTTTGTGTTTTTGGTTGTGTGTTGTTGGCTGTGTGTTTGTGTCTTTATGGTTGTGTGTTTGTGTCTTTTGGTCGTGTTGCTTGTGTGTTTGGGTTGTGTGTTGGCTGTGTGTTCACGTGTGTGTTGTTGTTTGTTGTTGATTGTGTTGTGTGTTGATGACGGTGTTGTGTTTGTGTGATTGTGTTGTGTGTTTGTTGATGACAGTGTTGTGTGTTGTTGACGGTGTCGTGTGTTGTTTGTGTGATTGATTATGTTGTGTGTTGATGACAGTGTTGTGTGTTGATGACGGTGTTGTTGACGGCGTTGTGTGTTGTTTGTGTGCTTTGGGCAGGACTGTTTGGACACCCCAGGCCGAGGTCCGCGCATCAAGCACGTGTGTCGCCGCGCTGCTGTGGCTCTGGGCCGAAACCGCGCCGTGTTCCCTGACGACCTGCCCACCCTCAGTGCCTTACCCTGGGAGGAGAGGGAGAACATCCTGTCTTCCATGGGGAACGATGGTGAGAACCATACACCCCAACTGCTCTATGCCTTAAGGGCCTTGCAGCCGTGATGCTGTACACCAGTGTTGTCCAATCTTATCCGATCCAATCCAATCTTCTTATTTGATTAAACTAATCAAGGTCTTGATTGTAGACCATGATTGGTGGATTAGTTGAATCAGGTGTTTTAGTGCTGGGCTACAGCAAAAGCCTGCACCCACACCGGCCCTTCTCGGATAAGATTGGACACCACTGCTGTACACCCTTTGTTTCCCAACACCCTTACTGCTATATAACCTCTCCCTCTCTCCTCCCCCCACTCTCTGTCTCTCCTCCTCCCTCTCTCCATCTCTCCCTCCCCGGTGTCTAGATAAATCATCGGTCGCGGGTTCCGAGGAAGCAGAGCTCCCTGTCCCTCCGATGAGGCCCGTGATGAGGCCCAGGGTGGTGCCGGACTCCCCGGCCCGGTCCGGTCGGCGCTCGCGACGCTGCGGTCAGTGCGCCGGCTGCCAGGTCCCGGATGACTGCGGCGTCTGCGCCAACTGCCTGGACAAGCCCAAGTTCGGCGGGCGCAACATTAAGAAGCAGTGCTGCAAGTGAGTCCCGTGCGCTGCCTGGCGGGTCGCCTTCTCATTAAACACGCTCGCGAAGGGTCCGGATACATACGTGGCTCTGTGGCTCAGTTGGTAGAGCACAGCGTTGGCAACGCTTAGGTTGTGGGTTCAATCCCCACTGGGGGCCACATATACTGAAAAATGTATGCATTCACTACTGTAAGTCGTCGTCTGCTAAATGGCGTATATTATTATATATTATATTATACGTGAGGAATGGTGTCCTGTGTGTGTTCCGTCTCACAGGGAGAGGAAGTGCCAGAACCTGCAGTGGATGCCGGCGAAGATGTTCATCGAGAAGCCAGGGAAAGGTGGGTGTTCTATGGCCCCGGAGGCAGCGCCTGCTTTAGCCTGTTTGTCGCCCCCTAAGTGGGTCAGCCTATAGCAGTGGTCTCAAACTCAGTGCCACGGAGGGCCGTGTGTATGCTGGTTTTTACTGCAGCCTCCGCTTTTGATTAGATAATTAGTTCCATTATTTGCTAAATTATCATGTTGGCTTGCACATATAAAGTGAAATTAAATATTTTTGTTATCTAAATAATAATTGTTGAGTATATTCTGTGCTTTAACTTCAAGAATGCACAGAGGTGCATGCATATGGCTAAATGAGTAGTTGGGTCAATTAAGGCAGCAGTAATTGGTTGGAATGAAAACCTGCATACACACGGCCCTTTGTGCCACTGAGTTTGAGACCACTGGCCTATAGGGAGAAGCAGCCCTGCGCCGAGGCGATCTCGTTCGTGTCCAACAGGAGGATCTACCCATCTGTCTGTCTGTCTGCAGGGGATGCTGGAATTACGATCATCTGCTTTCTCCTTTCCTTGCAGATAAGAAAGATAAAAAGAAAAAACAAATGTTTGAAAAAAAGGATGGCCATCATCCCATCAAGGAGGAGCCTGCCCACAGTGAGACTCCGCCCCTAAAGGACAGCGAGGAGAAAGAAAGAGCGGAGCCTCCCTCCCCCCTACCTCCCCTGGCCCCCAGCCCATCTCCAGCGCCAGAGCTGAAGCAGCCTACAGCCTCCCCCCAGCCGCTGCCCCCGTCCCAGCTGCCCCCGCAGCCGAGTCAGACGGCCCCGCAAAAAGAGACCGTCGCCAAACACTCTGCCGGCGAACCCAAAAAGATGCCCCAGCAGCAGAACGTGGGCCCGCCCCCGCCTGAGACAGGTCAGAGCTCACGGTTATCATCATGCGCGAGAACACTTCACATGGTAACGTTCACTCCTGCTTCACGTCACGCTGCACTTCAGTGTTGTTTTGGTTGAGGGTGTGCGAGTGATGAACAGACTGATACATTTGTTTGAACGAGTTAAAGTCAGAAGGCTTGAACCCAATGCACGGTTTCCTGTCAGAAGTCTACATTTGCTGGCCTCCCGCGTGGTCCAGTGGTTACAACGTTTGACACTGGCCACGGAGACCAGGGTTCGATTCCCCGTCCCGCCAGAATCGGCTCTGGCCGGGAGTGCCACCAGGGGCGGCGATTGGCTGTCCACCCCAGGGAGGGGCGAGGGAAGCTGACATGACGTTTGCTGCACTTAAGAGTGGCCCTGGAGTACCGGGTTACGGTCGACGGCCTGGTGAGTGCTGTCTCGGAGGAGACGGTACTTCGCGTTCGTCACTACCGGTCGCAGGACTACGGCAGCGAACTCACATTACTAGGGGGGGATTGACATAAAAAATTGTGGGTCTAATTGGCTACTAAATTGGGAGAAAATTGGATACAATCTGAAACAAAAAAACAAAAACAATTCAAAAGAAGTCTACATTTGCTGCTTTCAGGACCGATTGGCATGACTCTGTTGTGCTTAATAAATCTGTAATTCCACTGTGTTGGTAGTGAGCAGGAGCTGCTATAACATGAGTCTTTGAGATGGATGCTTGTTCCTCTTGCTCTTTCAGCCTCGGAAGTAAAGATGATGAAGAAACTGACTCCGGGACTTCCCCTCCCTGCTACAAATAAAGTAAAAGAGAAGGTACGCACACTCCCCGAGTCTCGAACCCCTACAATAACGCCATTGTATGCTCTGAATTCATATTATATTAGTGAGCTTTCTCAGTTCCATACATGCATGAAAACAAGCCTTGTGGTTTCTTATTCTTTGCTGGGGTGTCCAGTATGGTGGGCCCAGCCAATGTAAAGTAGAGCAATATGTTTTATGGTTCGGTGCATCTGTGAATTCCAGAGCTCTGTGACTAAAGTAGAAAGTGGTCACGGTGTGCAGTGTAATTATTTATTAAGCTGCTGGTCCATGATGTGTCTCTCAGTGCTGTAATATTGGCATAACCCATGCAGTTGTTATGATTGTTATGATTATCACTGATCATTATTGATTGCAGCCTGATGTTCACCTACAAGAGTCATGTGTTGGTATGATCCCAATTCAGCAGGTTCATAATACATTCCGTATGAAATAAATCATCATTTCTGATTAATAAAGTCAGGGACAGCGATATGTATATTTAGTGAAATGTATATGGAGACAGAACATGGATACATACTAACATCCATACAAATTATTTCTGTAACAGAGTGACATCATTCCTATTACCTCGTCCCATCCAGTGGCGATTTTACCGTGGGTGCAGGGGGTGCATTTGCACCCCCTACTGTTGGGATGAAAATATTACAATTTTCAAATCAATGTCAAAAAACATTTTAAAGAAAAAGATTTTTTGAACATTGCACCCCCGTATTTTAAAGCCCTAAAATCACCAATGGTCCCATAGGCCGGCAGTGTGGTATAATGGTTAGGGAACTGGGCTTGTAACGTTAAGGTTGCAGGTTCAATCCCCAGGTGGGACACTGCTGTTGTACCCTTGAGCAAGGTACTTAACCTGAATTGCTTCAGTAAAATATCCAGCTGTACAAATGGATTGTATGTAAAGAAATGTAAACTGTAAGTCGCTCTGGATAAGAGCGTCTGCTAAATGCCTGTAATGTAATGTAATAATCTCTGTGACACCGTTCCTGTGACTGATTCCCTGTGTTTTGGGGGTTCTCGCTCTCTCTCTGCGCTCACAGGAGAAGCAGACCACACTGAGCCCAGCAGAGAGCAGTACTTTAAACTCGCTGAGCACTCCCTCGACAAGAGGCGCGGCCGCGCCCCGAGCGCCCTGCGACGGAGTGCGCCACATCCGGGGGGACTTCAGGGAGGACCATGACGTGGAGAGGGTGTGGGACAGAGGCGGCCTCAGCATCCTCACCACCGTGCCCGTCACGCCACGCACGCTCTGCCTGCTGTGTGCCAGCAGCGGGAACCTGGAGGTGAGCGCCAGCTCCTCTCGCCTCACGCGTCTGTTAACTTTACCCCCACAGGTGCATGCGCTCGAGGCAGGACTGTGTGCTGCGGGATGAGTGGAGTGGTGGCGCGACTACTCCCTGATGAGACGTGCCAGCGATTACCGCGCTGAAGAATTGTGGTTGTTTTGAGTTGACGTTGGTTCTCTGTGGCTCAGTTGGTAGAGCACAGCGTTGGCAACGCTTAGGTTGTGGGTTCAATCCCCACTGGGGCCACATATACTGAAAATGTATGCATTCACTACTGTAAGTCGCTTTGGATAAAAGAGTCTGCTAAATGGCGTATATTACGCTGAAAAGGTGACACCGCGCGCTGTGCAGTTTGTGTTCTGCCAGGTGTGCTGTGAGCCCTTTCACCTCTTCTGTCTGGGGGAGACGGAGCGCCCCCTGCTGCAGCAGAGGGACAACTGGTGCTGCCGCCGCTGCCGTTTCTGCCAGGCGTGCGGCCAGCAGGACCACAACAGCAAGGTGACGCTACGCTTCTTGCACCCTACACTCCGTATCCTGCACCTTATGCCCTACACCCTGCATCCTACATCCCCTGAACCCTGTACCCTACATCCTGAACCCTAATCCTGCTCCCTGCATCATACTCCAAAACCCTGTCCCCTACTCACAGTCCACAACAGCAAGGTAACGCTACGCTTCTTGCACCCTACACTCCATATCCTGCACCTTATGTCCTACACCCTACACCCTGCATCCTACACGCCATCCCCTGAACCCTGAACCCTGTACCCTACATCCTACATCCTGAACCCTACACCCTACACACTAAACCCTACACCCTACACCCTAAACCCTACTCCCAGTTCTTTACCTTTGCTGTATAAAATACTGTCTTTTTTGTGCCCAGCAACAGTTACTGGAATGTGAGAAATGTGGGAACAGCTACCACCCTGAGTGCCTGGGCCCCAAGCATCCCAGCAAACCCACCAAGAAGAACAAAGTCTGGGTCAGTACACGCCTCCCTCCACATGCCACGCCTCCCCTCCACATGCCACGCCTCTCCTCCACATGCCACGCCTCCCCTCCACATGCCACGCCTCTCCTCCACATGCCACGCCCCTCCTCCACATGCCACGCCTCTCCTCCACATGCCAGGCCCCTCCTCCACATGCCACGCCTCCTCCACATGCCACGCCCTCCCACATGCCACGCCTCCCCTCCACATGCCACGCCTCTCCTCCACATGCCACGCCTCTCCTCCACATGCCACGCCTCCCTCCACATGCCACGCCCCTCCTCCACATGCCACGCCTCCCCACATGCCACGCCTCCCCTCCACATGCCACGCCTCTCCTCCACATGCCACGCCTCTCCTCCACATGCCACGCCCCTCTCCTCCACATGCCACGCCCCTCTCCTCCATGCCACGCCTCTCCTCCACATGCCACGCCTCTCCTCCACATGCCACGCCTCCCCTCCTGTTCTTATTGCTGTATGTCATGCGTTTGCCTTATTATGTTGTTTCTCCCTTCTCTCTCACTGCCCAGATCTGCACCAGGTGTGTGCGCTGCAAGAGCTGTGGCTCCACCTCTCCGGGGAAGGCCGGCGACGCCCAGTGGTCACATGACTTCTCCCTGTGTCACGATTGTGCCAAACTCTTTGCTAAAGGTGCGCAGAAGAGACTCTTGTGGCATGGCAGCAGTGCATCGTGGGATGGACTGAGTTTGGTCTCAGTCAGATGTGTTTCAGTGGCTGTGGTGTCAAGGGGAGGTGTGGCCACAATGGGAGGGGTCTCCTAATTATGAATTTGTCTAAACTATGACCTATTTTTCCAGGTAACTTCTGCCCGCTCTGTGACAAGTGCTATGACGATGACGACTATGAGAGTAAGATGATGCAGTGTGGCAGGTGTGCGCGCTGGGTGCACGCCAGGTGTGAGAATCTCACAGGTCAGTGCCATCACCAGCTGTCAGCACCTTTCTGTTTGTCTGACGTGTCATGGCAGTTTTACACGCATTCTTCAGTGATGGCAAGTTTGGTGATGAGTTAGCATAGTGACTATGATCCCTTCGGAGTGAAAATAGTTAAAGGGCCTGGTCCTGTTGCCTGTCTGTCTGTCTGTAGATGAGATGTATGAGATCCTTTCCAATCTACCCGAGAGCGTGGCCTACACCTGCACCAGCTGCACACAGCGCCCCCCGGCGGAGTGGAGGACTGCCCTGGAGAAGGAGCTGCAGAGCTCTGTGCGTCGCGTCCTGACCGCGCTGCTCAACTCCCGCACCTCCGCACACCTACTGCGCTACACACCGGTGAGTCACCTCCGCACACCTACTGCGCTGCACACTGGTGAGTCACCTCCACACACCTACTGCGCTGCACACTGGTGAGTCACCTCCACACACCTACTGCGCTGCACACTGGTGAGGCACCTCCGCACACCTACTGCGCTACACACTGGTGAGTCACCTCCGCACACCTACTGCGCTACACACCCGTGAGTCACCTCCGCACACCTACTGCGCTACACACCGGTGAGTCACCTCCGCACACCTACTGCGCTACGCACCGGTGAGTCACCTCCACACACCTACTGCGCTACACACTGGTGAGTCACCTCCGCACACCTACTGCGCTACACACTGGTGAGTCACCTCCACACACCTACTGCGGGTCACCTCCACACACCTACTGCGCTGCACACCTACTGCGCTACACACTGGTGAGTCACCTCCACACACCTGCTGCGCTACACACTGCTGAGTCACCTCCGCACACCTACTGTGCTACACACTGGTGAGTCACCTCCACACAATTGGGACCACCACACACCTGGTGCACCTCACACAGGTGAGGCACATTATTGATCCCCGAAAGCCCTCATAGTGTTTGGTAATGGTGCTAATGTATGGTAAAGTAATCATTTCTTCTTAGGCTGTAACGAAGCTGACGGCTGAGTCGAACCCGGAGTCGGAGGAGAGCCTGCCATCTCGCCGCTCCCCCGAGGGTCCGGACCCTCCTGTTCTCAGGGAGGTGTCTCCTCCTAACGAGTCCCCCCTGGATCTGGAGTCTGTGAAGAGGAAGATGGAGAGTGGCCGATATCGCTCCGTAGTGAGTTACCTCCATATAATTTATCCCGTGTACCACAATGCAATGCGGTCGTGTCATACCGTCATACATACACTTCCGTTTATGCCTCAAGAACAAGAAGAAGTTGAGCCAACAGCAGTAAAACAGAAACAGGAATCATGGTGGTAACGTTAGCTAACTGCTTTAGCCACCGATAGCTACCGTTATTATCGCTATGGGAGTTGGTGCTAGTCGTGAGCTCGTGAGTTATCCTAACGTTAGCACACGAGCTAGTTAGCTCACGACTTCCATAACGGTAGCTATTGGTGGCTAAAGCGGTGGCTAGCAGACAGCACCACAGTTGACAAAACCACACATGCACATCATTAGAATTTCAACAATTTATTTGGGATTTAACATTCAAAACTGAACATGAACAATCAACATGCATGAGTACATTTCAACCTGCTGCCATGAGTGCTCGGTTTGTTTACGCGATAATGGGCGCGTCCGCTTGCGTCACCTGAATATCCGGCACTTTTTTTTGACGCAAATGACGTTCAGTTGTTGTATCCGAAAACAGTTTGTCGTTCGCTACATAGTACACTATATAGGGAATAGGGAACGAGTGGCCGCTATTGCTCCGTAGTGAGTTACCCTGCCTCGCGCACGCACGTTTTGCACGTTACTCTGGCCTCAGTAATCAGTGGAGATGCGTAGCCTAGACGCCGCAGAGCGGCGCTCACTGTGTGACTTGTTTCAGCTGGAGTTCAGCGACGACATCGTGAAAATAATCCAGACGGCCATCAGCTGTGATGGAGGACAGCCAGAAAACAAGAAGGCCAACAGCATGGTGAAGGCCTTCTTCAGCCGGGTCAGTGTGGACCATCGCCTGTTTATAGCTCATAGAAGAGGAGAACATGCAACACAGTCGTAGAACAAGAGAACACAGTCGTAGAACATAATCCTACTCCCTGAAGCCCACTAACTCTCACAGAGCAGGGCTGAATAGACGTTAAATGTAGACGGTGTGTATCAGAGTTGAATGGAGGTTAACTTCTATTTACATCCAGATCTGATACTGTTTATATTTAAGCTCTATTCACCCCTAGCTCTACATTTACATCTACATTTAAATCTACACAGTGTGTATCTTAGCTGGAATGATGATGGTTAAATGGAAACGTTGTGAAGCAGAATCAGATGATGCATGCAGTGGCATCCGGCTGACCCGGCCCGTGCTGGTGGGTAATTTGGAGTGTGAGGTGGGCGGTGTGTAGTATGGGATGTGTAGAGTGCCATGTATGATGTGTAGTGTGTGTGATGAGTAGGGTATTGTATGAGATGTGTAATATAGAGTGTGTTGGGTGTAGTGTGAGGCGTGTAGTATGAGATTTGTAGAATGTTTTATATGATCGCTGGTGTGAGGTGTGTGTAGTGCATAGTGTGAGGTGTGTAGTATGAGATTTGTAGAATGTTTTATATGATCGCTGGTGTGTAGTGCATAGTGTGAGGTGTGTAGATAACCCCGTGTTCAACTGTCTGCCGCAGCAAATGGAGCGGGTCTTTCCCTGGTTCCAGGTGAAGGAGTCCAGGTTCTGGCAGCCCCACAAAGTCTCATCCAGGTGAATATTGGCTGTAGCCTCCAGGACCTCTGATATGCACCACATAATACTAGATGGTGATGCTCTCTAAGTGCAGTATGTATTATTACGCAATATCAATATTTAAATCAAAGGAGCTATCTTATGTGCTTCTCCTCTTATGGCAGTGTACATTGTGACCAGAGTGTGCACTGCTATTTCAACCTTTCACGGAGCACACGCCTGTTTGTGGTTTCATCTTTAATTGCTCTCGCCTGCCTTAAGAACATGAGAATACATAATGATGAGAATGGGCCGTTCGGCCCATCTAGGCTCGTCATGTCCTAATCTAAAGAGTATCTAGTACTACATCTAGCCTGGACTTGAATAGCCCAAGCGTTTCTGCCTCTACTACCCAACCTGGCAAGCTGTTCCAGGCATTGACAACTCTCTGTGTAAAGAAAAACGTCCTAATATCTGTGCAGAATTTGCCTTTAACTAATTTCCAGCTGTGGCCTCTTGTTCTGCTGACCCCACTTATCTTTAAAAAATCTTTGGTATTTCACTTTGTTAATCCCTTTTAAAAACCTCAATCAAATCCCCCTCTAAGTCTCTGTTTGCTAAGTTTAAATAGATTGAGTTCCTTAAGTCATCATCATAACTTTTACCTTTCATACCAGGTATCAGTTTAGTTGCCTTTCTAAGAGAGATGGTTGTTGTTGTAAAGTAGGCCTGCTCTGGGTTTACGGCGGCATGGTTCTGTCCCTCACTGCAGCAGTGAGCTGCTCTCGGATGCCGTCCTGCCCCCCTCCCTGGACCACAACTATGCTCAGTGTCAGGAGCAGCCCCCCTCACCAAGAAGATCATCCCTGCACCCCGACCCAGAAGCCTTGGGGAGCCAGACACCCCAACTACCCCCCCACCTGCCCCACCCCCACACCTGCAAGGTGAGGCTGCTTGCTCAAAGGCCATTCTAGTCACCAATCTGCATTCAGAATTTCTATTGTCTCTACAACTCATACAAACATTCTTCAGTAGCTTTCTACCGTAGCTCTGCCATTTTGAATGTAGATTGGTAGTCTGGGGCTGGCACTAATGTAGGGTTATTGTAGTTTTGGGGCTGGCACTAATGTAGGGTTATTGTAGTTTTGTGGGTGACACTAATGTGGGTTATTGTATTTTTCTGGGTTCAGAATTGGGCCAAGAGGACAGTCCTGAAATGGTCCCTCCCCCTGGTTTGACTGACAGCCAGAAGTGTGTTCTCTGTCTGAAGTTTGGAGATGACAACACCAATGTAAGTGACAATGTTCTGCACGTTAACACCTGTCAAGTTAACATTCTGGTTGCTATTTAAAAATATTTGCCACTTACTAAATAGGATCTTTTTACCTATCTATATTATTGATTGAAATTCAAGTGTTTTGAATATTCTGGAACTAAAATTCTCAATGTGATTACAGAGGGGGAAAGGGGAGGAGCTGTGATGATATCTGTGCTTGCGATGCGTATTTCTGTTTTTTTGAGAACCGGCTAGTGGGTGAAGATGAGCTTTTACTAGCTAAAAAAAATCCCCACAAAACAAAATCTACATTTAATGCTAGTTGAGTTGGACCCTATCCTTTTGCTCACAACAGGTTCCGTTTAGTGCTCAAACCTATAGATCACAAGACAATAGACAAGTCACCACTGGAATAAAACCACTATGAAGTTGTACATTTGGACAGGGATTGATTGGGCTCTCCTTGACAATCACATCCAATGACATTTACAACAAATAAAGTAGCAGGGTAATGACCATCTTGTGCTGCCAGCTAACGTATCCTTTCTTCTTGGCACCACAAGGGTACAAATGGACCAGTGTATTACAATATGTTAATATGCTTTAGCAAACATATTTGTAACTTTTCAGCATAGCTGCATAGCTCCAACGGTCACCTGGCTCATGCACCACACAGTGAAATATTTGTAGCTACAGTAGCTGCACGGAAAAATTAGTTTTTGATCATTTGGCCACTGAATAAAATGGTATTTTCAATGGGATGCTGTTGTCAAGGGCAGTGAAACCGTGAACACGTTTTTTGGGCCCATATTATTTTATTTTTGTTTTGTTTTTTTACTGCCGTGTCACTGAGTGCTAAGCTGTAGTGTGCTAAACCGAAGGGTCCAACACAGTTTGCTGTAACGCTGAAAGGAAGACTTGCCGAAATGGTGGACACATCTCACTAAATTAGCCACGACGAGCGACTTTTACACTCATTTAGTGGGCAGTCAGGTATTAATTTCCAACCCTGCGCGTGATGCATGTTTCTAATAAAAACGTGTGATGCATGTTTCCATCTGCACCTGTGATGCGTTTCAGGACAGCGGAAGGCTGCTGTATATTGGGCAGAACCAGTGGACTCATGTGAACTGCGCACTATGGTCAGCTGAGGTGTTTGAGGACGATGATGGCGCCCTGAAGAACGTTCACATGGCTGTCGAGCACGGCAAGAAGCTGGTAAGATGATGTTAAACATCAGTTGTTTTGTTCCACTGCAGTTCCAGCCTTTTCCACCAGCTGGTAAGATGATGTTAAACATCAGTTGTTTGGATTATAAGAACCAGTTTTTAAAAAAGGTCAGAGAATGTTGTCACACTGATTACACTATTTTGGCAGAACAGAGTGGAAGCTGTTCACACAAACACAAGTTCAGAGAATGTTGCCACTCTCAAGAAGGTGGACAGCCGGTCCCCCAGGTGGCCCAACCGGTAAAGGCACTTCAATGCCTGGCTGTGCCAGTCTCTGGCAGTCTCTGGCAGACTGTCCGCCCCAGGGGAGGGGGAGGAAAGCCGGCACGAGCTCACCACAGAAAGACTCCCAGTGGGTGGTGAATGGGAATCACAGGCGACGGCCGGGTGAGTTCCGTCTCAAAGGAGGCGGGCTCAGTGCCATCGTCACTGCCGGTCCCAGGGTAGTGGCTGGTCCCGTAGTTGTAGGCGGCGGGCTCGTGGGGGGACGGAAATTCAATCACTAGAGTGTACAATTGGCCACCAAATTGGGAGATAAATGGGGAAAATCTGATATAAATTTATTTTAAATTGTTTTGTTTTTTTAAAACATTTTTAATAGTGGGCAGCTTTTGTTGTTACACAGAAAGCAATGCCCACGTAACTCTAATGAACAGCTGGTTTATGAAGTCATGTTTGTGTGTGTGTAATGTGTTTGTGTAATGTGTTTGTGTAATGTGTGTGTGTAATGTGTGTGTGTAATGTGTGTGTGTAATGTGTTGTGTGTTTGTGTAATGTGTTTGTGTAAAATGTGTTTGTGTCTCTCCCGCAGCGCTGTGACTTGTGTAACAGGTCCGGGGCCACCGTGTGCTGCTGTATCTCTGGCTGCAGCAGTAAATTCCACTTCATGTGTGCCCGCCAGCAGCGCTGTGTCTTCCTGGAGGACAAGAGGGTGTACTGCCCTCGACACTGTGACCTCATCAAGGGCGAGGTGAGGCGAGGCCTGTCTTTAGAGCCTCCAGCCAATCACAGCCCTCTCAGTCCCACTCAGTCCTTAGACTGGTACACACAACACCACAAAATCATCACAAGTTTACAGCGAATTGAGGGTGACGCACATAAGGACTGGAGTAGGGGGTACACGCCACAAGAGTTTTCAAATGGAGAATCGTGGGCTTCCCGCGTGGTCCAGTGGTTACAACGTCTGATGCTGGCCATGGAGACCGAGGTTCAATTCCCCGTCCCGCCAGAGTCTGCTCTGGCCGGGAGTGCCACCAGGGGCGGCGATTGGCTGTCCCCCCCAGGGAGGGGGGAGGGAAGCCGAAATGACGTTCACTGTGCATAAGAGTGGCCCTGTAATACCGGGTTACGGTCGACGGCTTGGCGAGTGCCGTCTCGGAGGAGGCGTTACTTCGCCTTCATCACTACCGGTCGCAGGACTACGGCAGCGAACTCACATTACTAGGGTGGGATTGACATAAAATAGTGGGTCTAATTGGCTACTAAATTGGGAGAAAATGGGATAAAATCAGAAACAAATGGAGAATTGTGTGGTGTGTCACCACCCCAGAAGTTGGCACAAAGTTGGCACAAAACCAAACAGCGTTGCCCTCTATACTGACTCTGCCCTTCAATGATCTAAATAGACATAGCAATATTCCATATATACATGGTTATACATGGATAAATTATGTTTCCACTGAACTGGACTTTTAATGTGGACATTTTGAATAGAAAAACATAACTTAAAGAACAAACCATGACAGAATTACCCACTTAAATCCATCAACTGTTTCTATTAAGCTGTTTGCAGCTTTGAATAAACGCACGGAAGCTTTGAATAAACACAAAAAGTATATTATTGAGAGTTGTTTTTCATTGGGAGTTGGTAGTTTATCCCACCTCCTGAAGGGTGCAGTTTGGCAAAGACTCAGAAAGAATTCAAGCATGTTTAATGTCCAGGAGCAGCTCGGGAGGTGCTTGCCATAGCAATGATCTGTACTAGAACATGATTTCACTGTGCATGTGCCAAGCTTTACAAAGAGTTATGACAAACTCTGGGGGGAATTAAAAGTGTTAAATTAAACAAAAGTCATATATTGTGGCTTTACTCAGATTAGCACTACATAATTCACAACGGTAATTGGCCAAAGAGTGAGAGTCTGTGATGCAGGTAGCTCAAATGATGTGCCTTGGTTCTAAGCAAGCACATTTGATTTGACAAATGAAAAAAGAATGGCACCAACATCTATCAAGGAAATAAACAACACAAGATTTTGTTTTTAAGTATAATTCCCCTTTAATACAGTGAATATTAAAAGGATTTTGCTCTCAAATATACTGTTGAGAACCCCTGATACAGAGAACAAAGCAAAGGATTATGGCTCTGTAGTCCTTTAGTTTTAAGCCTGATTTGCTGTCTGTGTTTACAGGTTGTGTCAGAGTCCGGGTTTGGGGTCGCACGGAGGATCCTTGTCGATTTTGAGGGGATAAGTCTGCAGAAGAAGTTCCTGAGTGGCCTGGAGCCAGAGAGTGTCCAAATTATGATCGGTGCGTATGTTCTCCTGGGCCTACCCTGTTCCACAAGGCCTAACCTGTTCCACCTGTGATTGTGATTCTGTGTCTGTGTCACTACAGGTTCCATGACTGTCGACTGCTTGGGAACACTGACAGAGCTGTCGGACTTGAAGCACCATCTCTTTCCCATTGGATACCAGTAAGGGCATCTCTCATCTTCACATGACATCATAGTTTTCTTTTCTTGAACCCTTAAATGCTGGATCAATGTAGGTCTGTTTGATTTTTGAAGGTAGTGTGTGTTCTCTTGCTAATGCAAAAAGTGGTGGCTGTTCATGCACAACACTGTTAAAGACTAAGGTGATTCCTCTTGATGACTAAACAATGTGCATGACTATAATTTACTGTGGAATTTAAACTCTGTGACACTGTGACACATCAGTGGCCCACGGTGCAGTTTAGGACAGAACCCTGCCCTGCACGTGTCCCTCAGATATTCACTACTGGAACCCACCTGGAGTCTGTAGTCAGGGCAGGGGCACCAGTATAATATGTGGATGTTTCTCTAGGTGTTCAAGAGTGTACTGGAGCACTGTAGATGCCCGCAGGCGCTGTGTGTACACCTGCAGGATCCTGGCATGTGGCCCGCTGCTGGGGGATCCTGACATCAGCAAAACAATGACCCACAGTGCCCCCTCTGTCTTAGGTGGGAACTGCTTCATTCATCAACAACGTGCTCCCACAAGTTTCAGCTTAAGCTGTCCATAGAATCATTTTTATGCAATTCATTTAAAAATGTTTTGTGAGTTTCTACCTTCAATGGTGTGTGTGTGTGTGTGTGTGTGTGTGTGTGTGTGTGTTGGACACAACCATCTCTATTTTAGTCTTGGATATTTTTTCCACCTTTTTCTTTTTCCCCTCCTATATCCCTCAAGCAATATTGGCTTAGAGTCAGGAGAGACCCTTCAATATTGAGAGACCTTGAACACCTATTCTATCAAATATGATTAGTTGGGGTGCTGGGTGCTGGGTGCTGGGTGCTGTTTCATGCCAAGGGTTCCCAAAACTTTTAATTTCATGGTTCCCTAACACTGGCCCTGGTGGGGAGTCCTGATTGGGGGCAGTGCTTGGCTGTCCCCTCCAGGGGGAGGGGGGAGGGTGAGCTGGCATGAACTCACTGAAAAGCGCGTAAGGGTGTCTCCAAGACGTGGGTTTCATAGCACTAACATTAAAATGAATGTGCAATTGTTATTTTGTGTTTCCTTAAGGCAAATATAAAACGGGGACATTGTCTATATTTGAACAGTGAATAATACATACATCAATTCTGGCAGTTCTCATGTTCAATCTCATGTTGAGATTTTTTTTGTGCCACAACCCAAACCCTTTGTTGCCTTTGTTTACCTGTATGGACAGAGAGGTTTCTGTTGCAGTGATTGTTTTACAGTGATCATCTGTACATTGCAGTGATAATTTTAATGAATATTTTTTCATTTTCATTATTTTAGTTTTTAAAAATCTGAATTCGATTTTTCTTGTATCTGTTACAGAAATGGAACCCTTACCTCAGATGGACTCAATGGATTCCCCCTCTATATGGCCTGCTGACAGTCTGCCCATTTCCACACCAAAACTGCCTGTTCCCACACCAAAACTGCCTGTTCCCACACCTAAATCAAAGGCTTACATGCGGAACAGAGACCCCAGCCACGCCCTGGGCCAATCCCCCTGCTCGAGACCCCTTCCTGTTCCAGGTAACCTGGTCCATCCAGCCTCAGGCTTTCCTCTTACAGAACCTATCATGTTCTGTATGTAACCTAGAGAAATATGAATGTGTCTGCATGTAGCTACTTATGAGTATACCTATATGTAATTATATATGATTGTATCTATGCAAGGGCATAATGTTCTTGTGCACATTGGGGGGCCAAAGCAGGTGAGGGGTCTGTGTATTTCTTGTGTTTCTGTAACTTATGGGTCATAAAATAACCTTTAGTAATGATCTAAAACCATATAAACAACCCTTACAAATTCTACATTTTTTATAAAACCTTGAAAAATTGTAAGAATTGAGATTCCATTTCCTGCATTTCTGTAAATTCTGGGGAATAAAATAACTGGACAACTCTTGTCACTTCACTGCGCAGGGAACTATTTCCTAGCAATTCCCAAATATGGAGCAAAGAATTGCATAGCTTGCCACAATATAACGCCACAGAATAAGAAGAGAGGCTTCAACAAACATTATTTTTCTCCCATAAACACAGAAATAATCCTCTGAGACACACTCATTCATACACACACACCACTGATCACGTGACAGCTGCTTGTCAGGGTACAGTGAGATCCAAAAAACATCAAGTAGTATAACTCAAAATACACTGCATTTCTTAAACATCAATAAGTGTCCATTTTAAACACTTCTATGTACACTCCTAGTATATAGCTACATACAAGTCTGTTGCATCACAAGTTTCTGCTAACGTTGGCTAACTTACTCAGTCAAAACTCAGTAAGCGTACCTGTCCCCCACTCTAGCTAGCTAACAAGAAAAACCTTGCTCTTCCCATGATCATCAACAGAACCACAGATAATCAGTATTTCCTCAGTATTTCCTATTGTCCATCAATTTTATAAACATCCATGGGCTGTTTTAATCCTTTGTACACATCATTGTAAAATATTAGCTGGCTAAATATTTAAATGTATATGAGTGTATCTATTTGTAATTAGGTAAATATGTGTATCTAATGGCAGATGTGCTGTTCCATTTAGGAGGCCCGGCCCGTTCCCCTCATGGAATTGTGACAGTGGTTGACCCCTTCCGAGCTCTGCAGCGCGATGCCTCGGATCCCGACAGAACAGCGCCTCCTCCCCATCTCCTCAACAGCACAGCGCCTCTTCTTCCTCTTCTCATCTCCCCAAACAGAGAGTCACTTCCCCCACACAAGGTGGCATATTGAGCAAAGAAGGGACCATCTCGTCTGCCTCCTCCCTCTCCTCCATCCCCCAACACCCAGGGGGGAGGGACACAGAAAGGAAGAGAGGCCCTGCTGTGGGAAACCTGTGTGGTGAGATTACGCCCTTAATCCCAGGGCCCCAGAGCAAACAGCAAGAGGGTGTGTCAGAGAAGAGAGTGTACGGCAGCAGGGGAGATGATTGTAAGCCAGGGGCAGAACGTGTCATGGGTGTGACGCTGGAGGCACCAGCTGCAATGGGCCAGGTGTCACTGCCACCCAGGGCCATGGTGCTGACTGGGCTGTCAGGGAGCAGCAGTTCTAGGATGGACAAGGGGAAGCAGCGTGGAAGAGACATGGAAGACTCTGCAGGGCTCTGCCTCACATCTTCACACCCCACTGCCACCCTGCCCAATGACACGAGTAGGGGTAACCCAGGAAAAGATGCTAGTAGGAATAACTCCGTGAAGGATCATAGTAGGAGTAACTCAATGAAGGATGCTAATAGGAATGAAACATCGAAGGACACAAGTAGGAGCAACTCATTAAAGGATATTAGTAGAAGCAATTCGACAAAGGATACTAGTAGAAGCAACTCCACAAAGGATACTAGCAGGAGCAACTCGACAAAGGATACTAGTAGGAGCAACTCGGCAAAGGATACGAGTAGGAGCAACTCGGCAAAGGATACGAGTAGAAGCAACTCGGCAAAGGATACTAGTAGAAGCAACTCAACAAAAGATACTAGTAGGAGCAACTCGGCAAAGGATACGAGTAGGAGTAACTCCACAAAGGATACTAGTAGGAGCAACTCGGCAAAGGATACTAGTGGGAGCAACTCGGCAAAAGATACTAGTAGGAGCAACTCGGCAAAGGGCACTAGTAGAAGCAACTCGACAAAGGATACGAGTAGGAGTAACTCCACAAAGGATATTAGTAGGAGCAACTCCGCAAAGGATACTAGTAGGAGCAACTCGACAAAGGATACTAGTAGGAGCAACTCGGCAGATACTAGTAGGAGCAACTCGGCAAAGGATACTAGTAGGAGCAACTCGGCAAAGGATACTAGTAGGAGTAACTCCACAAAGGATACTAGTAGAAGCAACTCAGCAAAGGATACTAGTAGGAGCAACTCTGCAAAGGATACTAGTAGGAGCAACTCGGCAGATACTAGTAGAAGCAACTCGGCAGATACTAGTAGAAGCAACTCGGCAAAGGATACTAGTAGAAGTAACGCAGCAAAGGATACTAGTAAGAGTAACCCTGGGAAAGAAAGGAATTCAACCTCAGCTCAGGATTCTGAGGATACCATGAAGCTAGGATCTCCTCAGCCACTGTACCACAGGACTGGAGTAAGAACATCCCACGAGCACCTGCCTGGGCCAGCTCCTGCTGCCTCCAGAGAGCCTCAGTGGTCCCTTAGAGCCACAACAGGAGAACAGGCCCCAGAACTGGCTTTCACCCACAGCAGAACCTCCAGTACCAGAGAAAAGCACTCCAAAGTGAGAGCCAGGAGCAGTGCAGAAGTGGCAGTGCGAGAGGAAACCAGGAGTGGTGCAGAGGTGTCAGTAAGAGAGAGGGAGAAGAACAGCACAGCAGGGCTCAGAAACAAAGCCTCTGAGACCGTGGGAAAGGAAAAGCACCCAAATTGTGCTGGTGAGATGTCTTCCAGTTCCAATCAGAAAAGCCGCACTACTGTGGAGGAACTGCAGCTTCGGTGTGAATTGGAAAGGGGGCTTAGGGCATCACAGGTTTGTTCACATAAGGTGGGGAAGGAATTGTCCCAGAGGGAAAGGAAACAGTCTACCCAGATAAATTTCACACCCATGAAAATGGATCCGAATGAGTCCAAGGCCGTCAGCTCCTTAATCACATCAACTTCCTGCTCCTTGGCCCCTGTGGCTCAGGGTTCCCACAGAAGGCCCTCCAGCTCGCTGCTCTTCTCCTCCACGTCCACAAGTTCGGACAGCTCAGAGTCTGAGTCCGAGCACCACCTCGCTACTCGTCACTGTGAGGATGATGAGGATGATGCCGAGGAAGGTGAGGAGGATGGTAGCACTGTAGACGAGAACCACGAGGATGACAGTGATGGTTCTGGCTCCACAAAGAGGCGCTACCCACGGCGTAGTGCCCGCGCACGTTCCAATATGTTCTTTGGCCTCACGCCTTTTTATGGTGTGCGTTCTTACGGAGTCGAAGATGACCCCTGTGGCCATGGGGAGGCCTGCGGGCAGAAGCGGACAGGGGGCAGGAGCAGCAAGTGTTCAGCCGAAGGGCAGGTGGATGGGGCAGATGATCTGCGCTCCTCCTCTTCAGAGGAGAGTGAGGAAGACGAGGAGGATGTTAGTCCATGCCTGAGCAAGGATGCCTACTATTATAACTTCACCCGCACTATCATCAGCCCTGGTGTTGAGCAGTCCCTAGGCAGGATGCCAGAGTTCCGTGGATTCCTGAAGAAAGAATCCGATGACGAAGAGACAAGCGAAGAGGCAGGAGGCACAGCCAGGAGCCTGAGCCAGCAAAGAATCGGCCAGCTTGATGGAGTTGACGATGGCTCTGAAAGTGATGCCAGCATAAGTGCTGCCAGCACGACCACCACATCTGCCTCAAACAAAAGCACCGGCAAGAGGAAGGCTAGAGAGAGCCGGGCAGAGCAGGACCGACCAGAAAAGGATGAAAGCAGCTGCAGTGGGCGTGGAAATGGCAGCAGTGGGCGTGGAAGTAGCAGTGGTGGCCGTGGAAACGGTCGCAGCAGCAGCAGAAAGGGTCAGAAGGAGAGCTGTCTCCCGCTGGGCAGTGGGAAGTCTCAGGGAGGGGAACCCCTGGATGCCCAGCTGTCCCTCAGCACAGATCTCCTGAAGTCCGACTCCGACAACACCAACAGTGATGACTGCGGAAACATCCTTCCCTCCGATATCATGGAATTTGTGCTCAATACCCCGTCGATGCAGGCCTTAAGCCAGCAGCCAGAGTCATCTTCCTCTCAACTGCTGTCACTAGATGAGGGGTTTGCTCTTGATGGAAACCGAGGGAAAGACATGAGTCTCTTTGAGGATTTCCCTCAGCAGCTGCCCAGCACCGAACCGGCTGAGAGAGGAGTGAGCGCCTCTGTGCCTGGGGAGGAGACATTCCTCCCTCTGGAGTTGCCCTCTGACCTGTCTGTGCTCACCACCCGCAGCTCCTCAGTGACCAGCCAAAACCATAGGCCTGACCAACCAGACTCAACCGACGGCCCTGTCATATCCCTTCCCACCGACGATTCCATAGGAGAGAAAGGATGCGATAAACCGAGGGAAGGGACCAATGCTTCAACCGAAAACCAGCAGGGTGTGGCTGGAGGTGGAGATTTCCTGGTTGTGGAAGGTCACATGACCCCTGTTCACGTGGAAGCCGATCGAATCACAAGCCCAACCACTAGTCAGGTGGTGGAGCCAGCTAAACAGGAGGTGACCAGCACCTCTGGAACATCTGGCTCGCAAGGTCTTCAGGAAGAGAAGTACATACCTTCCCCTGCAGGAAGCCCAGGCCCAGCCACAGCCCAGGTGGCTAGCACTGCAGTTCAAGCCACTAACCTGAAGCCAGGCCCTGACAAGCTCATTGTGGTGAACCAGCATCTCCAGCCTCTCTATGTGTTGCAGACTCTGCCTAATGGCATCACCCAGAAGATCCAGATCACTCCCTCAGTCAGTACAGCTGCAGTGATGGACACCAGCTCCTCGCTCTTCAGCTCCATGACAGGAGGGTTGACCCTAACGACAGGCATTCACTCTGGCGGTCCAGCCTCTCAGTCCACATTTCCAGCTGGGAATAAAGGGCTGATGCCTATATCCCACCACCAGATCCACACTTTCACTGGCACAGCACCGGCAGGGTGCCAACCGAGCACGTCATCGAGCCTGCTCATTGGGGTTCACCCTAATGAGCCCCACATACTGGTGTCTGAGGCCGGGCAGCACCCCAATCTGGCCCCTAATGCAGCTATCGTCTCCTGCAGCTCATCCATGTCCTCCTCGGCACATAATAGAAAGCGGCCCATATCCCGCCTCCAGCCACGGAGGAGTAGGAAGCTGGCTCGAACCCGAAGCCAGCCTGCCAACATGACTCTCATCAACTTATCCCCCACGCAGATTGCTGCTGGGATTCCTGCACAGTCCGGACTGGTGGAACTGGGCACCCTGACTGCAGCAGCTACTACGCCACACCGGAAAGTTCCCAATATTATCAAGCGCCCTAAACCAGGGGTCATGTACTTTGAGCCCACGACTCTGCTGTCACATGGAGTGTCAGTTTCCGCTTCACAGTCTGCCGTCCTGGGGCACGAGCCTCCCACACAGCTAATACCCTGCACCGTGTCTGGACTTAACCCCAACCAGTCTGTGCTGAACGTGCTGTCCGTTCCTACAGGGGGTGCCGGCGGCAGCATCCTGAGCACGTCAACTCTCACCGGACCCATCAGCGGCCTGCTCCTCAAAGCCAGCCAGCAGAGCCTAGGTCTTCCCGACCACCAGGTGGTGCTGCAGCCGGGGACCCCTGTGATCCCACAGCTGAGCAGCCCCACCCAGACCTCCATCACCAGCAGCATCTGTGTACTGCCCCCTCATCAACTGCCTCCGCATCAGACCCTCAGCATCTCTGCACCCCAGCAGGGGGCTCAGCAGCTTCAGCATCACTTAGCCACCCAAGAGTCAACCGACAAACCACAGCCTCCTGACCACGGCACAAGTACCCCAGGCCCTGTGCTGCTCAGCCCTGGCAGGGTCTCATCCCAGAAATCAGGAACCACACCCATCTTCTGGACCGCAGATCAGCAGCAAGTGTGTAAAACCACTGCAGAGGCAGCCCTCTCCGGGAAGGCGAAGAAGAAAGCCAAGCGGATTCGGCACAGCCCTGACAAAACGGGGGGGAAGAAGCACAAGCTCTGGCACTCAGCCCGCCTTCAGGAGCAGCCAGAAGAGCTCAAGCAAGGCAGCTGCGCTTCCTCCACATCTGGGTCAGTCTAAGCAGCCGCCACATTCTGAGCATGCGAATTGATTTATTTTGACCCAGGGAGAATATGCCAGATCCATGGTTTCTGAGGTGTGATAATCGATCAGTTGTCTTCAATGAGTAATGGTCAGGAATAGTAAAACATTTTGTTACAATAAACAACTCTAATAAATAAATAAATGAATTAATTCATCAAAATATTGTCAAAGCCATGCATGCAGTGCAAGCACCTGGGAGCCACATGTGAGAGAGGCTTGTTATTTTCACCTCTGTGAAATGGAAGCTCCTCCCATTAAGGGGGAGGAGGTGTGAGATAGCAGGAGGGAGGGTGTGAGAGAGAAAGAGGGTCGGGGTGTGAGATGGAGGGAGAGAGGATTTGAGATCAAGAGGAAGACTGCAGGTTGAAGAAAATGTTGGATTGGGAATGATTTAGATGGCCTCTGCCCCCCATTTGCCCTTTCTACTGCAGTGTGCTGTGGCCCTGGGGGTTGGGGGTTTATGGTCCCACACAAGTGAGCACATGCACAGACCTGGAATACATTTAGTAGATTCATGTAGACCACACAGAGGGAGAATGGCATACAGAGACCAGGGTGTGGGGAATGAAGGTGACAGTGTTAGCATAATGGTTAAGGAACTGGGCTTGTAACGCAAAGGTTACAGGTTCGATCCCAGGTGGGGCACTGCCGTTGTACCCTTGAGCAAGGTACTTAAATATCCAACTGTATAAATGGATTGTATGTAAATAAATGTGAAACTGTAAGTCGCTCTGGATAAGAGCATCTGCTAAATGCCTAAAAATGTAATGTAAATGTAAACCAGGATCTGAGCAGTGTAAAAATCCATCCAAACGATAATTAATTAATTTCTAACTCAGCACAGGCACAATCACAGTCCTTGAAACCAGATTTCCTCCTTACGACAATTATAATAATTCTCCTGTGTTACTGCAGGTTGAAAGACCCAGTCTCCCCTGATCCCATGGGCACACAGAAAACAAAGGAGAGGGCAGTGAAGAGGTGGGTTAGGCACTATTGGTAAAGTATTGCTTCTGTTGGTGAAGAGGATGTTACAGGGTTCCCACACATCATGGAAAAACCATGAAAATTATGATGTCATGGAAATGTAATGGGAATTGATGAAAAAGCTCTTATGTCATGGAAATGTCTGATTCCATGTAACGTTATATATATTTTTCTTATTTTCCGATAACGTTACTGCAAAATGTCTGTTCCCCTGCCACTGTTCTTGCCACCTGCCACGGCTGTTCTCACACACACACACACACACGATGAGATGTGTATTTGCACTGGCAACAAACGCGTTGTTATGAAAGTAAAGTCCATTTTTATGTCAGTCGCAAAGAAAAAGTAATTGAAAACCTTAAATGTGTCATTGAAATGTCATGGAAAATGGAAATTTGATTTGAGTGGGAACCCTGATGTTACTGGATGTATGCTGTTTTTACTGAAATTGTCAGGGCTCATTCCATGATAATCTCCTCAACAACATCTAATCAGTGTTGTTCCTAGAGTGATGGCTGAAACTCCTGCTCTGACTCACAGCATTACTGAGATCCTGCAGGAGAACCCCAAGTCCACAGGTGAGTGGTGATACTGATAACAGACAGGAGGACAATCTGTCGATCATTTGCAAATTTGTGTTTTCATTTGCATTGTACGTCTTTCCAAATATCCATCTACTCGCCACCCCAACATCACCGCTCCTTTTGATTCCTCCTGTGCCCCACTCCACTTTTGGCAGCTCTGGGCCTCCAGAAGCAAGAGAGAGCACGGTCACCAAGAAGTACCCAGCGGCTGCTGTTTGAGATCTGCAGCGATGATGGCTTCCAGATCCGCTGTGAGACCATCGAAGGTACCGTCAGAACCTTCTTTCCCTCACACCTTCGCACCCCTCACAAGCTCTGTGCCACATTCTTTCTATCTCACTCCTTCTCCATCCCTCAACCTCTCTCTCTCTCTCACACCATCACTCACAACATGACAAAAGCAAGAGAGGTCCCCAAACCCATGAAAACGTGTTCCTTAGCAACTTTTGCTTCGTGTATACAATATTAATATATTTTTTAATGTGTTTATACCATCTCCGTTACCTCCGTAGAAGCCTGGAAGTCTCTGACCGATAAAGTCCAGGAAGCGCGCTCTCACGTTAAACTCAAGGAGCTTTCCTTTCAAGGTCAGTTTAACAGCAACGGAAGTGCACATCGAACCGATTCGAACACGGGAGTCTCGCTGAATTTTCTCTACTGAACCCATTATCTTTCCTTCTCCCTAACTGCAGGAGTGAACGGACTACAGATGTTGGGCCTGATGCACGACGCCGTTGTCTTCCTCCTGGAGCAGCTGGACGGCGCCCGGCACTGCCGCAACCACCACTTCCGCTTCCACAAGCCGGAGGGAGTGGACGACCCACCCGTCAACCCCTGTGGCTCTGCCCGCGCTGAACTGCACCACAGGTACAGCCTTCAGTCTTAGCCCTTCTCTCTACAGGCACAGGCTCCCCCCTTCTCTTCACAGGGCCTATTTGTGAGGGAAACATTTAATTAGGCCTTCCGACAGGCCATTTACAGCTTGCTGAATGAGTTGTTTATGCTTCCACTAACGGGTCAAACATTGTCTGGATATGGTGTACGATTCAGGAAGAGATAAGCGAGTGTTGCTAGAAGTGGGAGACAACTCATGTGAAGGAATGAGAAACATTAAGATGTTGGGGTTGGAGAGCAGGAGACGTCAAGGTCGGTTCCCTGAGAATGAGTTTGATTATTGTGCTGTATAAATCATAATAGCGCGGATGGAAAGTTGATACTGGGTGATGGGTGAGAGTTGCCTTATCCTAATGTATGCAAGAAATGTGTATGTTGGGAGGGTAAAATGTGTGTCTGGACCCATCAATAAAGGAGGGGTTTCAACCATGACCAATGGGTGAAACTCCAAGGGGCGATGGTCACCTCGAATGTAAAAGATCTATACTGTTGTATTTCCTTTATCTCGTCGGAGATACTCTGACATTCTTTATGCGAGAGTGTTAGACTGCTCCCCTCTTTCGAAACAGTAATAAAACATGATTTGAAAATTGAGAACACAGTCTCGCTTCCTTTGAATAGTAGAATTTCCACTACATATTCCCCGACGTTTGCTGTGGAACTGTCCTCTCAGTCACACTGCGTTTATGCCCCGCCCCTTCAGGAGCTCATTGGTCGACATGTTCAGCTTCCTGGCGTCCAAACACCGCCAGCCCCCGCAGTACCATCACCAGGAGGAGAGGAGGGAGGAGGTGCAGCTGAAGTCCGCTCGGTGGGTTAAAACGGCTACCGTCACTCAGTCTGTTACCGAAAGGTGGAGGTGTCCCTACTTACGGTGGAAATGTCACTGCTGGCTTTGTAGGCGTGGCTCCGGTGTGGACTTGCCTATGCCCATGAGGCTCAGACGCTTGAAGAAGACATCCAAGAAAGCTGTAGGGGTCTACAGGTAGGGGCCTACAGGTAGGGACCTACTGTGGATGGAGTAATGTGGGGCTCTATATGATGAGGTGTGCAAAATGTAGCCCTGCTACCCTGTGGGGAGCCCCAATAAAGGCACCTTTTTTCACTCTCTGTGCCTGTAGCCACTGACCTCTGTGTTTGTGTCTGTCCGACAGATCAACCATCCATGGCCGGGGTCTGTTCTGCAGGAAGAACATTGACGCAGGGGAGATGGTGATCGAATATTCAGGGACTGTCATCCGCTCTGTCCTTACTGAGAAACGCCAGAAGTATTATGAGAGCAAGGTGAGGAATGTGGCGAAAGAGCTACAGATGCCAACCTTGCGGACGCCAAAATGACAGACGCCAACCTCAGACACCGGCCTCGCATATGGTGGCATCTCTGCCATTGCCACTCACATCATACCCTCCTGCACCAGCCGTATTATACATCAATCAATCAATCAATCAATCTTTATTTTTGTATAGCGCCATTTACAAACAGGTTGTCACACAGCGCTTCACAATTGGCATTTTCCAGAGGGAATCAAAAAACCCGAAAACCGTTGGAACCAATGTGGGAGACTGGAAAATTATTCCCTGACCCCTTAAAAGGCGGTCGAGATGAACTCCTGGAAAATTGTGGGTTACAGAGAAAAACAAAACAAATAGTCCTTGAGGCTCATGAGGCTTAACAGACCACATACATGGCCACCGACTCTGCTTGTCTTATTGCTGTAGCACTGCTAACACAATTAACCTGTAAGGAGGGCCACTTTGTAATCTGACTGGCGATTTAATGTTATAGTGGTTGTCATAATGTATTTCAGAAATGTCAAATTAGCTCACATTAGATTTGCTTGGGAAGTCATAGCCTTAAAATGTCAGTGTCTTTGGAGACTGCTTTGTTCTCCCATTTTAGATTTTTACACATTTTACATATTATACCATTGTTCACATGTTGCATTTGTGATCTCAATTATCTCAAGCCATCTTATGGTTTTTATTTTTTTTCCCTCCTTCAATTTCTTGTCCATTAAAATGGTAATTGGTGGGTCATTTGGCTGCTGTTTTCTAATTGGTCTAAGCCCCTTTCAGATCGCTCAAAACCAATTATACAGTAGTTTGTGTGATGTTGTACATATTGTTCCACAAGTCCACATAATAATAGTTGTAGTAATAATAATGATCTTTCCCGCAGGGTATTGGTAGTTACATGTTTCGCATCGATGAATACGAAGTGGTGGATGCGACCATGCACGGCAACGCGGCCCGCTTCATCAACCACTCCTGCGAGCCCAACTGCTCCTCCCGCGTCGTCAACATCCAAGGCCACAAGCACATCATCATCTTCACCCTGCGCAAGGTCTACCGGGGCGAGGAGATCACCTACGACTACAAGTTCCCTGTCGAGGGGCCGGGCCACAAGCTTCCCTGCAACTGTGGGGCTAAGACGTGTCGTAGATTCCTCAACTGACCTGCCCGGCCTGCCCTGTCCCTGCAGTCGCCTGCCCTCTTACAGCAGGGGGCCAACGCCGATGCCTGTGCTGTACCGTAATGGGAGACGCTCCCTAACAGGGTGCGTGAGGTTGATGACGTTGAGGCAAATTAGTTTGCGACAAATTGGACATTTTTCATATTTAAACCAAAGTGCCATTTGTAGCAGGTAAACAAGTTTCTTGTCTTTCAGTAGAAATGGAGTAGCCAGCCTTTCCCTCAGAAGCGTCTCCGTGTTTGAATGTATTCACCTTACTGCCGCAAACAACTGATCTGGGGGGAGCGCAGCGAAGCCAAAAACGATCCCCAACAATAATGTGAAAAAAGCTGAAACTGATCCAGCATCAGCACTTAAGGACAGACTCTACGTACACCAAAGTACCCAGAGTGAAAGCGCTGTGCTGTGCTGGGCTGGGTTTGGTTTGAAATATCAGTTGTGTAATTAAATATGTTGTAAATATTCATTCATAATTTTAACGATGGACTAGGCTCAAAACATGGAATTTTAGACATTAGAAGGAGCAGTGGTGTTAGAATTACAGCAGGAAGTATGTCGATTTTCCGTTAAGGTCATTGTGATGTTGATAATGATAACCATGCGTGTACTTAAATTGTGTAAAAGACATAGCTGGACAATACTGAGCTGGGAATATAGTGGTGGACAAACACCTGCTTCTGACCGCTGGCCTACTGTAGACTAGACTGACCACAGTGAGGCTGGAATGTGTTTTTTGTTTGTCTTGTTTTCTCATTTTTCCACAGCCGCTGCTTTTATGATTTTAATAATTTAACACAACGAATGATCTGAGCCAGACCCATTACGCCTCGGTTGCCATAGGGACAGACTGCTGTTCACAGTGGAATACAAGTCTGCATATGTATATTTATTAGTATTATTATTATTATTATTATTATTTTGACATGTGTACTTACTGGTCTGTGAAAGCCTGTTGTAGTGTTGGTATGTCTTTATACCGCCTGCTGCAAAGGGAACCGAACAGGGCCCCCTTATACCGACTCCTCAAACGCCGACTCCTCAAGGGATCATGTCAGGAGGGAACTTTACCTCAACCGAAAATGTGAGCACATCTTTTATTTGCAGGACTTATTGGACTGGAATATTATTGAGGTCTTAACTGTCTGTCTTTTTATGGGTGAAGCAAAATCACGCTTTATTTTTTAAATGTAAATAATATGTATATTTTTCTATAGGCAAGACAGAAAAGCACTTGCTTCTGAGTAACACTTAATGGTTTTATATTTTTTAAGAAATCACTATTTATTTTTCTGCTTTTTTTTTTCTCGTAGGAAATCAAAGGGTGTCCAAACGATAACTTGGTCCTGCTGGTTTTATGTGTTTATGTCGTTTTGTAGCCTGAGTGTTCAATTCTATTCCAAAGACTAAAATGGTCTCTGTCCACCAGGTGGTCTCTCTCTCTGTCAGTCTGAGCCCACTCTTTGAATTGCAGATGTCATTACGGAGGGAGACATATTGGTATAAAAATGTTGACTTATGACAGACATCTCCATGTGGCAGCCTTAATACAAGGGGAAGAGCTCAGCATGTCCGTAAGCCACGCCCAAAAGCTTTGTGACATCATCTGGCTTCCTTTTCCCTTATTGGCCCAGGGCTCTTTTGGAGGGAAGAAGTGCAGGCGCTCATTTTCCTAGTGTAGCAACCTCTGTGTTCAGCAGGCCAGTTTCAAGTGTAACCTTAATTTATTTTTTTAATAAACATATTTTTTCTATCAATATATATATTTAGATAGCCCGAGCCAAGTCCCCTAAGTACGATACAGTACCCAAATATAAACTGGTTTATTTGTAAGCACTACCACTAAAGAATGAGAGGGAAGAGTGTGGCTCAATAGTTCTGTAATGTGCACTAAATCACAGTCTTCACAACATGAAACCTCTTGCCTTTGCATTGCTGGATGCCACTATGCCCCGTGATATTGAGTGTGTCTATGTTCATTTGTTTGTGGGCAGATGACTGGTGCCCCCACCCAGGTAAAGTGCTGCAGCGTATTACTGCGTGTTAATCTGTCCTTTGTCCCTATTAAATGCTTAATTTCCAATATGAAATCACACAAATTTAATTAATTGGAACACATTTGAAATTGTGACAATAGAAAAGTTGTACTTTTTCAGTTAGCCTGCTAACAATGGGGAGTTAATTATTGTAGGTGATAGCTCAAACTTGTCATAATTCCCTTATACAAAAGAAGCTGTGCTTACAATGCAAGCAGTAGACTTTTAGACTTTTTTCTGTCATGTTGCCTTCCGTATACCTTAAAACCAAAGTCAATTTGTCAGTTCCCCTTAAGAGGTCAAATGGGCTGCCAGTGACCGTGTCATCACACTTTTAAACTTGCCTGTATTGCTCAATGGTGAACACATTATGCATTTAATATGCATTTAAAAAAATTAAATGGTGTTTCAAATATGTGTTTGACTAATACGTTAGTTTATGCTAACAGTTGCGGCTCTAATATGTATGTGTGTCTGTACAATTTGATTGTGAACAACTTCAGGCTTTTTATTCTTTCTTTATTGTAGTAGTGAGTGCATTTCTGTTGTGAATGTACAGCAAGGATTTTAGACCGTTTGCTTGATGTCGTACGGTTTATTACGTTCAGTCCCACCAAGTGCTCTTTTATGGACCCCTCTCCCTTATCACTTCTCTCCATTTTGTTTACTTGTACTTGTACATTTATTTGGTTATATATATTGTATTAATAACGATATTTATTTATTTTGTGCTACTGTTACTGAACTGTAGTTGAAGTCGCAGATTAATGTAGATGTCTGGCCTGGACGAGAAGAGCCTTTCTTCAGATTGATTTGTGGAAAGGGGCTGGCTTAAGTGGGGGGAGCAATTTGTAAAAGGGGGGGGCAAGGGATTGTGTTCCGTGGCCTTCACCTCTTCATCTTGCATTTCCATAAGAATTGACAATGATGATGAGAGTAATAACTGTGTTTCCCTGTGAGTCTGTTCCTGGTCAGTGTTGTATCACAGCAATTAAGGAAAAACTGTTGAACCACAATGATTAAAAAAATAAAATTAAAAAAAGGACTGAAACGAGACTGAATGTAAAAATAAAAATTCTTGTACATAATTTTTCCAATCACTTATTTTCTACGCACTGTCTGTATGTGAATCTAAGCAGTAGTTTAGAAAATAAACATGTCTGTTTTCATCATCAGGTTGTGTGCTCTTTTTATCAGTCTAAAGTAACGCACTACGAAACTGCTCATTTTTGATGTGTTACGGCACCAGTATGATGCAGTTTTTTTTATTTTACAAATTGACCTCCTTTATGTTTTGTCTGATGTGTTTGCAAATTGCAGCTATAATACTTAGCTGACCCAAGTAGAGTGTTTTGTTTTAGTTAGCTTGCTACCTAGGATGTAATCACATATAGCTACTCCATTCACAGTGAAGCATTCCATCTGTGCGATTTAGAAATACTTGTCACATTTTGACCAGGGGAAGAAAAAAAAGATTGCTTTAAAAAAAAAAAAATTATATTGCCATCCATACCTTCGGTGAGAGCTGGGAAACCACTATAATATACTACTATAATACAGAGACATCCATCGTTATAAACATCCTGAAAAGACCTGACTTCATAGATCATACTTCATAGATATGAAACCCTGATTTTTTAATGACTATTATTTAACTTCTGCTTCCTGGAATACTTTTTGCTTGCACTACTGTAGCTTTCATCAGAATTATACTGTAGATCTGAATTCATAACTTATATCTGATGGTTGAAAAAGTATTCCCTGCAATGTACAAGGAGTTACTGTTTTACATTTACCTCCCATAAAACAGTGACAGACCTAACCTGGCACAGGTGTAACCAGGAGAGCTTTGATAGTCCCACCCTGACTCAAGTGCAGAGTCAGGCGAGCTGTGACAGTCCTAACCTTGCCACTATGGTTACCATTTGTTTCTGTCTCAATGTAAGCCATTGTAAAATCGACACGTTTTCATATCAAGGGCTTTTCTTTGCCTCTGGTTCATAGCTTTTTTCACTTGGCTCTCTCTGGATAAGTATGAAATGCTCTCCTCCGCCCCCTTCCCCTTCTTCTCCTTCTCCATCTCCCCCTCTCTCTCTCTCTCTCCTCTCTCTCCTCCCACGTCCCTCTCTGTCTAATTGGTTTTTGTAGCCATTTACCATTTCCAAGTGTTCCAGTCTTTGAACAAGGAAGAAAAGATCACTCACGCTGTTTTTACTGCCTCCGGTTCAGAGCTCTGCTGCTTTCAAACTGCCTTCCATTTGACGGGTAAGCGTTTTTGTAAATGCTACTTGACACGCTGTGTCTGCAGTTTGGAGTGAAAGCTCTGCTGCCACTGGACCGCATGTTTAAGAGAAAGACTGATCGTACTGAACTCCGAGGTGTCTTTTAGCGCCGCTGAAGTTTCCACAGCAAGGGACAATAGAAGGTTCATCACCTCACAGACAGTGCACAGTGAGTACAACTGAACTGACACTACTACTGAGGAAGAGGTGTACTTACATTGTACTAGAGAGAACTCTACTACGATTCTTGCTTTTAAATGCTTGTTTTGTATTGGTATACATTGGTATACAAACAAATAGAGGGAAAGGTGCAAAACCTGCATTTCTTTCTATAACTTCTCTTCTCAAAAGAGTTTATCATGTTCACTGAAACCTCAGCAGCCAAGAGAAGCCATTTCATTCCTGTCTTTTGTGTGCTTGTGAAGAAATATTTGCACTAACTAAAACTCCTAAAAGAAATTTAAAAAAATAAAAACAAGATCAAATTAGAGTTTGTTCTGTGCTGATCAATTATGTGGGTCAGTTTTAAGTGGTAAGATTTTTCTACCTGTAGATTTTTCTACTCTACAGTATAATGTGATAAATACCATCACCAGCATGCACAGTGAGCACAGCACAGTGCTACACTAAAGTTAGAGACTTTAGCAAATAAGAGGGAGAAAGCTGACTGCATATTTCCTAGTTTCTGGGTTGTGCTGACACATGTTCCAAACCCTATAGGAATGAGTTCAAACATCCTGAGTTCAAGAAGTTGTGTGACAGGTGGAAACTATTATAAACGTTTCTCATCTCATTGGTATTGGCTGGGGCAGGTTTGGCTAAGGGGGGGGGGGGGGTTTGAGGCTGAGGCCAGAGGAAAAACTGTTGGTTTCAGATCTGTCTACTCTGGCGGTGTGGCACGGAGGCACTGTAGAGTGGGCGGAGCCTCCTTGAGCGGTGCAATTGTCTGAAAAATAAAACAGTAGGATCATTTTGTGGTGCATTTGATCTAGGCTGTTTTTGATGGGGACGACTGATGTGGTCCAGGGAGGCCTCTCATTGTCGCAATCAGCAGTTTTCTTTGCTCCCGTTTTATAGCCAGGGAGAAATCTGCACGTTTACAGTCAGACTGCAGTATAAAGACACGATCATTATACCCAACCTTCATTTCAGCCAAACCATTGTGTTAAAAAGTTAAACTGATCTGGGTTCAGCTCCAGAGGCAAGTCCATGGGAAACTTCCCTGGTGTCTTTATCGAGGTGGTTTCCATCTACAGGCCAAGACTACTGCCTAAATCGCACTTTCTGAATTTCTGCGTTTGTGTTCTAACCATCATGTGTTCTGGGGTGTTCCAGATTTCCTTCTTCTTGCTCCATAAGTTTGATTATAAAATGGATAGTTTCGTTCCTGGATGCTGATTAGTTAACCAGACTTCCTGGCAGTGCCAATAATCACAATAAAGCATGGATAAATAGAATGTTACATTTTACATTTTACATTTTAAGCATTTAGCAGACGCTCTTATCCAGAGCGACTTACAAGATGTGCATCAATACATGGTAGGAGCAATCACAGTTAGCGCACGAGATCAGTGCAGGAATACAGCAATGTTACTTTATATAGCATTTTAATATCATTGTTCCTTCCACTAACATAAAAACCAGAGATATGAAACATTTCTAGCTGTCAGTCATAATAAAAATGGAGACTTGAAACTGAATTTCCGGTCTCTCGAGTATTAGATTACAGTCTGCACACTGCATTTCCTTCTTCAACATTTTTTATCTGCAATTTTAATTTAATAAAACTTTATTCCCATGTTTGCCCTGTCTCATTACTGAAATGTCCTCCATTAATTTGGGAGAGTGCACGCCATCAAGCACATCCTCCAAAAACACGTTCAGCCAGCCTCTGCTTCTTTTACCTCTGCAGTCCACCGGCTGAGCCGTTCAGTCACTGTGCAAGATGACTGCATTGCTTGTGCAGACAGCAGATGCTGTATCAACTACAGGAGTCTCTCTTGTACACTGAAACCCTCCCTCTCTGAGCGATGTTCTAGAAAATGATGCTCTGCTCAGTGGAACTTCCAGACACAGTCAGCACTTTCATCGTGAGGATTTGAGAACTCAAACTCGAGAAACAAGGTCTAAATTCAGAACAACTGGGCTAAAACCACAAACGCCAGCTAACACCCGGAAACAAAGAATCCACAAACATTCAAGCCGGAGCACAGAACACAAAAAACAGGGAACTTAAATGGGCCACGAAAATGAGACACAGGAGGAACCACTCAACAATCAAGGAACACAACAATTAGACTAAGACAATCAGGGAACACAAATTACAATGCCGCCCCTTGGCAGCGAGCAAGAACCATTACAGTTACTGTAGTGAGGCCTAGTGCTATGCATACACCTTGTGAAGTACCAGCACACTGTATTTCTGTCCTCTGTGGAGATCATGTGTTTGTGTACCCCCTAGAGCCGCTGTGTTTGTGTCTTGTCTCAAGACTGCTTCTGTCTTGAGAGGAACTATCTTGGTCCCCCCTGTGTTCCTACTAAAGAATTGTGTATGCGGTCTGTTGTAAAATACATTAACCGTGCCATTTTGAGGAGGTCATCTGTATAGGAATGAGTGAGTTGATTAGACAGTAACTTCCTGTCTTTGATTACCGATGCTTTGTCAGCAAACCGTGCCTCTTTTATTGAATGAGCTAATCAGACGCTATCACTTCCTGACTTCCTTGCTGGTGCTTTGTTAGCAACACAAATGCTCATAAACTGATCATCTGTCCCTATGTATATATTCAGGTGAGACTCATTCACTTTGGACTCTTTACCAACTCGCTGTGGACCGCTATGTGTAATAAACTTGCATTTCAAGTCAGACTGCTGAGTCTCCTGGTCGTCTCTTCGGAAGAAGCTAACACTACCCTCTGGTGAGACTCTGTGTTTGTCCTCTCTACAGACCCAACAATGACTGCATTCCAACCCTGGCCTCTCGCTCTCTTCCTCGTCCTACTGATTCATTTGTCCAATCAGCTTGAAGACAATAAGATTTCCAGTCTGTGCGTTGGACAGCCCGGTATTCCGGGGTCTCCTGGTGTGCATGGCAACCCTGGCCAGCCTGGGCGAGACGGGAGAGATGGGAGAGATTCTGCACCTGGAGAAAAGGGTGGAAAAGGAGAGAGGGGGGAATCAGGTAGGGCCACACCCCCCTCCTCCTCTTTCTGTGATCTCTCTTTTTTAGATAAGATAAGAATACATTTACATTTTACATTTTAGGCATTTAGCAGACGCTCTTATCCAGAGCAACTTACACAGTTTACATTTCTTTACATACAATCCATTTATACAGCTGGATATTTTACTGAAGCAATTCAGGTTAAGTACCTTGCTCAAGCGTACAACAGCAGTGTCCCACCTGGGAATTGAACCTGCAATCTCTGAGTTACAAGCCCAACTCCCTAACCATTACACTACACTGTGGATATTTTACTGAAGCAATTCAGGTTAAGTACCTTGTTCAAACATACAACAGCGGTGCCCCACCTGGGAATTGAACCTGCAATCTCTGAGTTACAAGCCCAACTCCCTAACCATTACACTACACCGCCAGCCAGAATAAGGTAAGACTAAGACTAAGCAAAGATTAAGTTAAGACTAACATAAGGCTAAACTAAGTCTAACACAAGGTCAAACCGAGTAAGAGATAACAGAAGTCTTGTGCTCCCACAGGGGTGTCTGGTGCCAGGGGCTTAACGGGTGACCGGGGGGACCCAGGAGAGAAGGGGGAGAGGGGGCAGCAGGGGGAGTGTGCCGTCGCCCCACAATCTGCCTTCAGCGCCAAGCTGTCCGATGGCGGCAGCGCGCCAGTGGTGGCAGAGGCGGTGCGCTTCGATAAGGTGCTGCTGAACGAACAAGGACACTACAATGCGGAAACCGGGCGCTTCACCTGCAAGGTTCCGGGCGTGTACTACTTTAGTGTCCATGCCACGGTCTACCGCTCCAGCCTGCAGTTCGACCTGATGAAGAACGGCCACACCGCCGCCTCTTACTTCCAGTTCTATGGGAACTGGCCCAAGCCAGCCTCGCTGTCCGGGGGCTCCCTGCTGCACCTTGTCCCAGGAGACGCTGTGTGGGTGCAGATGGCTCTGAGCGAGTACAACGGCCTCTACTCCAGCCCCAAAACGGACAGCACTTTCACGGGATTCCTCATTTACTCCGACTGGAAGAACTCGGCTGTCTTCACTGATCTGGCCCGGGACGTCACAGGGGTTTGAGAAACATGGCAATAAAAATGGAACAAATTGACTCATTAATATTCATGTGATGCATCATCTGGGATGACGATGATTATTTGGAAATTATGAGGGAACATAATAGGATAATAGTCTGATGATCAAATATGTTTTTGACTAAAGGGGAAATATGTATTTCCCAGAAGTAAGATCTACCTGCGCTTCATTATGTCAATTTGTTGGCCTGTATATCACATTGTTTGGCCTATATCTGGAAATATCTTCACACCCACAATGTGTCTAGTTGCAGCTTTTAGCATGAAGAAATATATGAGTATGTAACAGTCTGTGCTGGTTTAGCTGTCCCTGTTAAGTGCAAGTAATGCGGTGGTTTTATGTGCAAAGTTATTCATACAGATACAGAACACATACAGAACTCATTGTGCTTTTTGGATTCTGGCCATTTTGGAAACACTCATATCCTTTACACATACAGTATAGGGGGTAAGTCAGTGATGGCTGAATATTCCATATGCACCAAAGACAAAATAATACCTGAAGCAACCCACTAAGTAACATTGTCTTTGCTCGAAGAGCACTGTTAGGGGAGTAGGTGTTTTGGACAAGACCACTAGAAACTTAATGAAGATGAGTGTGACCCATTTTGACGGGATGCATCCATTTCTATATGTTATGTGTCTATAGCATCAAACCACAGAGGCAATCACGACTGTGTGTGTGTGTGTGTGTGTGTACAATGAGCATATGTGTGTCTATTATACATGCATGTATGCCTGTGTGTGTGTGTGTGTGTGTGTGTGTGTACAATGAGCATATGTGTGTATATTATACATGCATGTACGCCTGTGTGTGTGTGTGTGTGTGTGTGTGTGTGTGTGTGTGTGTGTGAGAGAGAGAGAGAGAGAGAGAGAGATAATCGCACAGATAATGTGTGTATGACATACAGGTCATTGTCAAAAATATTTGTTATTGAGATCTGCTAAATGCTAAAACGTCAATGTAAAATAAGATCTCTGTGTTAATCCCTCGTTTCACCCTGAAGGGAATAAACAGAATAGGTCAGTTGATATTATCCATGTTCAGGGCCGGGTCTAGGCATGCCTGGTGCATAGTGTCTAATCGCCACAGGGGGGCTCAGACAGAGGGATTGCACAAAGTAAAATATAAAAAATAGGCCTATATATGGTTTGCCAAGTGTAGTCCATCAATTTAATCCTGCACTGGTCATGTTGACATTTGACATTAACAGTTGGCCTGTCATCTCGAAGCAAACGGTTGTGCACAGGAGTAACAGTTGTTTATAGTGTAGAACAATAAATTAGCTTTGAAATTCTAAAAGGAATTTCAAAACTAATTTACCTAAAGCACTAAACGCAATTGCTTCTCGTGTGCACAACATCCGCCAGGACGGGTGTTAAAATGGCCTTGGCTGTGAAAAGTGGAATCACGCGTTTAGAGGATGCTCCACGTCTTGTGGTTAATAAAATAGTGGTTCATGGACGATTGTGGATTTTTAATACAGCCAAGCTGCGCGGTAAATAGCCTATAGTAGCCTAACTATTTCCATTATCCTTAGCCAAGAGCACACCTGAGACCAATATACACCGTACTCATCGCAGCAGCAGCCCTGAAGAGCAAGTCATACTAATTGAAACGGCAGTGGACCTGTTTACAACTATGTAGGCTACATCATTTCGCAATTTTATTAACCATCGACCCCCTCGACCCGTTTGAATTTTGATGCACACAACGCACGAAGTCGCATACAATTGTAAACAGCATTCTAAAGTTGCATACATTTACGCTAATGAAAACGTCAGGAACGCGAGGTCAGGAAACCCCATGTCTTTTACAAGATTATACCAATACTGCTGCTTTTTGTTGCGTTGGTCAAATATATTAATTTAAACATTTGAAAACACATCTCGGATTCATGAATCTTATTGATATGAGATATTGAGATGATTTATTCGAGATACTCTTATCTCAAAAAAAGTGCCCTCACATTTTCCCGACAAACCTAATACACATTTGTCACTTTATTGACGTCACCAGACATTGACATCTCGTGTAGGCAGGATGACAGATGTGCAGCACGCTGTTTGCCCGGAGCGGCCGGACCGAAAGGAATGTCACTGGATGTCAGGAATGTCGCCGCTCAGGATGTTTGCTTTGAGGCTGGGAGCCCACGTTCCACCCTCTCGTCTTGGAACTACTCTCAGAAGTTTCTTCGGAAAGATAAAGCAACGGGGGATGCAATCGATCTTCTCCTGCCAGGTATTTCCATTAATTCACGGAAAGTTCTCCTCTGACAGTAGAAATGCCACACAGGACAGCCCTTCGATTCGGCGTGGTCACTCCGACATACGCTTATATAAAATGCTCAGAAAAAGGCGAAGGTCTAAATTGAAGAGTAAGCAACAACGTGTGATTAGAAGTTGCTCATTAGTCGTGTTACTGATTTAGTTCTCATACTGCAAAATGTCAGAGACACTGACATTTTTAATGAACATTTTTAGTATGCTTGTTGGTATGCCACCACAGTAAAGGCATTAGCATTTTTTTATTAATAAGAGTGCCTGAAACTTGCATAAAATGTTATATTTTTACAGTCATTTACATTTTAGGCATTTAGCAGACGCTCTTATCCAGAGCGACTTACACAGTTTACATTTTCTTTACATACAATCAATTTATACAGCTGGATATTTTACTGAAGCAATTCAGGTTAAGTACCTTGCTCGAGGGTACAACAGCAGTGCCCCACCTGGGAATTGAACATGCAACCTCTGAGTTACAAGCCCAGCTCCCTCACCATTTATTCATTAGACATGCAGAGCAGGTATATCACAATACAACACAGGTAGTAGAGAATATGAATGCACTGATAATGAGGAGAACTTTCCCGGGTTCTTTGCACTTCTACGTGGTTAGACCAGCGTCATTCAGTCTCAACAGGTGCAAAGTATCAATGCACAATACAAAGCTAGATAATAAAAGATAGTCTCATAGGAAAGTATAAGTCACATGGTCACATGGTCACATTCTGGAAGGAAAAGATACTACTTATTAAAATGTGAGCAAAGCACATCCAGAAGGGCCTGTTTTGTTTAAGACTTCCACAGTTGTAAAGAGAGATAGTTTATTAACACTCAGCTAACTGGCATAGACCAACTCCATACATTTGTTGGCGGTAGTGTGTAGTACCAAGACTCTCCCAGCGATACGTAACTATAGTAACAACACAACACATTCTACAGGTGGGGTAGAGATTATCATTGTATTTTGAGTAAAATCTCACAAAACTGGACTTTTTACTTACATCCCTCAATAGTGGCTCATCACACGATGTAGTGTAGCAGCATGGCATAGCATTTACAGAGAGGTACAGTGCGAATAGTTGTTGTATTCGGAAATTTGGCCTAGATGTTTGAATCTTGCTGTTGTGCTAGCTCTCTTGTAGTACTGTGTGTGGCCTGCAAGGTGTAAAATAATCCACTGGAGGAGTTCACGCACTTCAGTTGCAGTGCTTCTGGTGTGTCAGTGACAGTGGTCTACTGCAGGGGTTCCCAAACTTGGTCATGGGGTACTACTGTGTATGCTGGTTTTAATTCCAACCAATCTCTTTATTAATTCATGTTGTTGAAAACATGCGTTTAGGTTCCATAATTTTGTGTTTAAACAGATTGAACCCTGGAGGTTTAGCCCCTTACCATTTGCTTTGTCTTGGAACTCTTAATTTCCCACAAATGGTTTAATTTCAATAACCAGGTGTTCACATGTTAAGCATTTGGGACTTTCAGCTAGAGATCTCTCAATAAATCAATGAAAAGTTTACCTCTTTCAAAAGGAAAAATGTACCACATTTCTGACATAATGCAGCATTAAGAGGGTAAATCATCCCTCATTGGACATTAAAAGTGTCTAATTAAAAATAATTAACAGCTCCATATACTTCAGGAATTACAGTTGGAACGGAACGGAAACTAGCATACATGGGTTTGGAAACCCCTGGTGTAACAGTAACGCAAAAGGCACAACCAGTGATTACAAATTATGGCACTACATTTATACTTCAGGTGATAATAATATAATATATGCCATTTAGCAGACGCTTTTATCCAAAGCGACTTACAGTAGTGAATGCATACATTTTCAGTATATGTGGCCCCAGTGGGGATTGAACCCACAACCTAAGCGTTGCCAACGCTGTGCTCTACCAACTGAGCCACAGAGAACCACATCATAGATCATAGATACCACTGTGAAATAAATCTTTGTAAGCGTTCCACACAGGTAATGCCTTCTATGCCACTGTGGAAATATTTAGGAAATTCAAGAACTAGAGTGAATACATTTCAGATGTATTCCACAGGGGGGCGCCATTGTCTCACTGCTCCAGCAGTGCTTCGGCGTTTTAAACTAGGGCTCATTTTGGGGACAGTGACAATCTCATCTGCCTCTAAACTCTCCAGATATCAGAATCCAACAGGGAACTGGAGAAAATGTACAATAATTAATCACAAGCCGTAAAAACAGGTCACTTTTCACCAGGAGATGTTTAAATGAGAAACACTGATATACTCAGGGGTGCACATAAGTGGTACGCCAGTACGCATTCGCGTTCTCAAACGTTAATTGCGTACCAAGCAAGACGGCAAACTTTTGAAACATACGCGACTTCGGGCCCTATTTTCGTGCCGGCGCTAAACGGCGTTATGCCCTAGCGCAGGCGTATTGCCAGTTTCGTCTGTCGCAAACGGAATATTTCCCGTCTCCGCCGAGTTTGGCAATTTCGTGGTGCGCAATGAAGGCGTTTGCGCGACTATGGGTTGGCCAGCGCAATAGGGGGTGTGACAATGAAAACAGTCGGGCGCTATGCAAGTTTGGTGTCAAATAATGCGTTTGCGTTAACGTCCAACTAGACCACCTCTTCGCGCAAACGCTGGCGCTCTGTGCAATTTGGTGACTTTATTGACGCGCACATTATCTGAAATCACATGAGAATGTTTTGTGAATATTGTGAATTTCCCCCCACGTTGGGGCAAATCGTCCAATCCACGGGTAACTTGCAAGCGTAATCAATTAAGCTAAAAACTATTTCACCACAGCTGGTGATTATTCAATGCACGGACATGAAAGACTGAAGCCAGCAGGCCATCCATCGCTACCGTTCAGTAAGATACACCTGTTAAATAAATATATGTTTGTATGCAAACATATTTTTTCCATTTGCACTAGAGAAAATGCTATAGGCGATATGCGAAGGCGATACCGTGAGCGATACCCTGGGTTTGGTAGCCGGTGTTTGTTATTTATTGCTTTCCATTTAACAATTACAGTAAGTTAGAAGAAAAGAAACGTTGTTTTTTTTAAAGTTGGAAAGCCTACAAATAAGCAAAAAAAGAGTTTTAAAACGAAACACTTTCTTTTAACAATGTAGGTCTCAAAATATAAACTCAAATCATGAAAATAACAAATTAATGTGCACCTTGTTTTCCCCCTCTGATTCGCGCGCACCTCCTCGCTCTCCTCTTTTGAGAAGCGCTCCTGGCGCAGCGCGCAAAACTGTCGCCATGTCAGGAAATTGACAATGTGCTATAGCGTTAGCCCACTAGTATTTAAAGGGATAGAAAATAGGTGTTCTGATTGGCCATTATGAAACCAAACCCCCACCACACCCACATGTATTTTTTAAAAGTTAATCCAACCTCTTTTACAACTGCGCAGGAGGTGCGTTATCTTCCTAAATCAAGAAATTGCGTTAGACACACCCGTCTTCGCTTTGCGCATGCGTTACCGACACCGTCCTAATTCACCAACATAGGGCCCACAAAGTTTGATCAGTCCATCACTGGTAAGTTAACTAACTAACTAACTAGGTTAATTACCTTACCAGTGATGGACTGATCAAACGTTTGAGGACGTGAATGCGTACTGACGTACCACTTATGTGCACCCATGGGTATACTCTCTTATTCACTTCTATTCACCTTATCAATGTGCAGCCTTATACACAGATCTCTGCATTTAGTGCTGCATTTATCTCCTTCAGCATATTACTTAATCAGACGTCTGTGTGTGATTATGTGAGAATGTGTGTGGGTGTGTACACATATTCTCACACACTGACATGCATATGCATGTAGATCCACATGTACGCAAACACACACACACATACACACCACAAGAAATTAACCTAATCTATGAGTTTATTCATCCTTTTCCCTAAAATTGTAATTATGAAAATACTTTCAGAATATTAACCAGATATAGAATAAAATAGTGTGAAGATTCTTAGCTTAAAATTACAATAGAAATGAAATGTGTAGAATTTTCCATGGTGTGTATTTGTTAGCTGTGTAGGAAGGAAAAGCTACTGGGGGGGGCAGCAGTGTGTATTTGTTAGCTCTATAGAAAGGAAAAGCTACTGGGGGGGTGCAGCAGTGTGTATTTTTGGAAGGGGGCCTCAGTGTATCCTGGAACAGACTGGGTAATTAACATGGCTGCCATGGCCTCTCATCTCCCTCATTAAGAATGAAGTCGAATGCCACCGTCTAACATGGCCACACACTGCAGGAACCAGGCGTGTCCTTAACATAGAGGGAGGGACTCACTCAGGGACACATTCTGGCCAGCACCTCCACAACAAACCACACACTCGCGCCTAGGTGGGCTGTCTTAATGCACAGCTCCTAACACACACACACTGATGGAGACATTCTTAAATGGAGGAAAGCCAGAGAAGAGCAGCGGCTTAGAGAAGAATCTCAGTGTAAAGAACTTAAGCCTGAAGTGCTGGAGAGAGAGAGAGTGAGAGAGAGAGGGAGAGAGAGAGAGAGAGAGAGAGAGAGAGAGAGAGAGAGAGAGAGAGGGAGAGAGAGAGAGAGAGAGAGAGAGAGAGAGAGAGAGAGAGAGAGAGAGAGAGAGAGGGACAGAGAGAGAGAGAGGGAGAGAGAGGAGAGAGAGAGAGAGAGAGAGAGAGAGAGAGAGGTTTGGAGTTGTTTGTATGAGTTTCCCACAGTCCTCTAGGCCAGGGTCACAGGTCAGAGGGCGTCTCTCAGGGGGCAGGTTTTTCCCCTTCTACCCACAATTCCCTCTGCTCAGAGGCTTTGTATGGTTTCAGATGTTTCAACATGGTCCTGGAGGATTTAATGGGAACGAATGTATAACCTAGACATCCCTCTGATTGAGCTGCCAGATACTACACTGCTGGGAGACCCCTCTGTCATTTCTCTTTGTGTTAATTTGCAGCTGGGCTCACAATATAGCAAATATCCCCAACAGCTGGATACAAAGCCTTAATGCCCCCCGCCCCCGCCATGTGGGAGAGTCAGACTTTTGGAAATGCTGACTAATTAGATCAGTGATGAAGAGGAAATACATTATATCTGTATACAGTGTATATACAGTAATACAGTATCGTTAATATTTATGCCTCAACCAAACACTGCTGTTTATATTGAGGCATAAGAACATAGTGAAGTGCAAGGGCAAGAGCAGTCCAATCTTAGCATGTCACTTGCCTGCCAGGTTTTGAAAGATGCCAGCCTCTGACTCCACTGCAGATCCAGGCAGGTTATTCCATGCATTTATAACCAATGTAGGAGGTTTTCTTTAAAGCTACACTGAATGTGTTTCAGAGATGTACAGGAGTCAATGGGCAGATGGGGATTTAAAAAGGAAGGGAAAGACCTGAACATTTGTATTGGAGTCAGTAGAAGATAGGAGATGTATTCATGCATTTATTTATTGCTTGTGTCTTCCCATTGATAATGTGGCTTTTTTATTACATAAAAAAGGTATTCCATACCTTCTTTTTTGTTGTTGCTCTCAGCTTTACCCATTCTTGTCTTTATGGTTTGTTTTTATGTTCAATTAATAAGTCAATAAACATTTTTGTGTAGGATTTTGTCTTACTTTGTGAAGTCACTTGAGCGTAAGCTTCATTTACATTTGGTGGGCCAGAATGGATTAGACTCTTGCCTGTGTCCACCAGTGTGCCACCTTCCGATATTTTAAAATAGTGAACCAAGAAGTGGACACAGGACAAGCACGCGGTTATTTTTATTTTTTTGTAGGTTTAAAAAATGTTCTATAAGTAAATAGTACTTTTTACAAGAGCTTCTGTGCCTGTTTTACAACACAGTGACCAAAACTGATCATCGATTCTAAATGTAGACTAAGACATTTAACGACTGTTGTATAAACTGCCTTTGTTTATACTCTATGCTTTTTGCTATTAACCATGGAAGTAAAGATTAATTTTTCATAATAGGGAAGAGAACAAAGTGCATCAATATACAATTAATATTTTATAATATCCAGTCATTCTTTCTCGTGTTTTCCATATCCTGACACATTTCCTCCTTATGGAACATCAAAGTATAAATGTGTAGCCAAACCTTTTGCAAAATCTTTCATTGATTTCTGTAAGCAAGGGAAACAAATGTTTCGGCATCAAGCCTGAAGTGAACCATTATTAATATTTACATCCGTACACTGTAGGCATGTCCATGCTGTAATACTTGTAGAGATTGGTGTTAAACTGTGGGTAATACTGTATGCAGTGGAAAGTTTCTACCAACCTTGCACACAGCTGGTTAGGGGTGATTTTTGCCCATTCTTCCTGGCAGAATTACTCTATCTCTCTGAGGTTGCTTGGATATCGCTTATTGGCAGCAATTTTCAAGTTGTGCCACAGATTCTTGATGGGATTCAGGTCAGAACCTTGACTGGGCCGTGACATTGACCTTTTTATTCTTGAAAAAATAAGTGTTTTGGATCGTTATCCTGCTGAAAGGTGAATTTTTGCCCCCACTTCAGTTTTTTGGGGGGTTTTCACAGAGTTTACAGTATCTGCCTGTACTTTGCTCCATCCATTATTCCTTCTATTCTGGCAAGTTTCCCAGTCCCTGCTGAAGAGAAGCATCCCCATAGCATGATACTGCTACCACCATGCTTCACTTTAGGGATGGTGTTATGTTTGTGCAATACATGCTTTGCATTTTGGCCAAAAAGCTCTATTTTAGTCTCATCTGACCACAAAACCTTTTCCCACATCTTAGCTGGATCACTCACACACTCTCTAGCAAACTCCAGGTGGGATTTGAGATGTTTTCTCACCACCCTGCCATACAGGCCAGTATTATGCAGTGCTCTTGATATTGTTGACTGATACACTATTAGTAAATTCTCAGCCACTGAACTCTGTAGCTCTTTTAGAGTCATTGTTGGCCTCACAGTGGCTTCCCTCACAAGTCTCCTTGTTTGGTCACTGAGGTTGGAAGGACAGCCTTTTATAGGCAGGGTCTGGGTGGTATGATGCATCTTTCACTTCTCGATTACTGAGCCAACAGTGATCACTGGGATAACCCTTAAGATATTTTTGTGCATGCCATTTTTATTTTTAAGTGTCTATATATTTATTTAACTAGTTTTTTTCTCCAAATGTGTGGAGTAGGTTGTATTTATAACAGATATTAGATCTTAAATTAAAGTGTTATAAATGAAAGCAACAAAATGTTATCATTGTGCAAGGCACAGTCTATGTTTAATATTTTTTATACATTTATTTCAAGTTTTTTCCCCTGTTTTTCCTCCCAATTTAGTAGCCAATTATAACCAGTTTTTTCTTTTGATTTACCCTCCCCCACAAACTCACCACCCGCCTCTGTGGGACAAGCCACTTCCCCGAGGCCAGCAATGAACTGCTTCCTCCGAGATGGAACTCGCCTATTATTTTGTCCACAGGGAAGTCCTCTGCGCTCATGCCGGCTCCCCCTACCCCCTCCCCCTCCCCCTCCCCCTGGGGCAGACAGCCAAACGCCGTCCCCGATCAGGCTCCCAGCCAGGGCCCGTCTAGCACAGCCAGGTTTTGAACCGCGACCATGATAGGCAGCTCTCACTCGTAAATCACCAGTCAAAACGAGTGCGTTAGACCGCTTTGCTATCTGAGGCCCCCCACTGTATAGTTTATTACAAATTAAAAGTCTCATACAGATTGTACCGTTTATCAAATTGTGGTTTGAACTTCGTCTCACACCTCTGAATCTCTTTACAGTACGATACTCACACCAATGAATCTCTTTACAGTATGATACTCACACCAATTAATCTCTTTACAGTACGATACTCACACCAATGAATCTCTCTAGAGTACGATACTCACACCAATGAATCTCTTTACAGTACGATACTCACATTGTTTATTATTTGTACTGAAAAAACTGAGGGAATAATTTGAGTTGTATTCAAGAAATGGACAGAAATAATACATTTCCGTGATAATAAATTGCAGACATGTTAAACAGCCTGTCAATGTACACACTTCAATTGCTTCTCTTGCCTGTAATCATTCATAAAACAGAATTTAGAGCTGCTGGGTGGCTCATCCCATTAAGACACTGTTCATGTGTGTGGATGATATCAAATCCAGACCATGCCAGTGCTGACTGTGGCCAGCAGCCCCGAGGGGCAATGCACATTTGGGAGGGAGGAACTCAGTCAGACGGGAAAAAAAACGGTGGCTGACATCACGTGTTTCGGAGGAGAGCATGTGCTGGTCTACAATCTCCCAAGTTGACAGCAGAGGTTGCAGACAGCGCAGTTTAAAAATACATTCCATTCCATTTGGGCATTCCAAATTAGGAGTAAAAGTGTAAAAAAATAAAATATATATATATTTAAAAAAAAACTAAATTCACCAGTCCTCACACGTGCTCCAGTACGGACGATTGCGTCAAGCGTCTGTTCGGCAAACTGGGACCCTTGTCCATTTTCCCTTCTTTATCTTCTGTTTGGCATGTACAGATGTGCTTGAAATAAAAGTAAACAATAAACTTGCTCTGTCTCATCCCCAAACTAAATGTTTATAAGAGACTTTAACTCCTCACCCTGACATCCCGGATTCACAGCCCGTGCCTTTGGGCTGGGGTGTTTTTGGACAGGCCTTTGGGAATGGCGTTTGACGGCACGTAAAGGCATTTAAACTTAAGTTTTACTCACTTCCTGCAGGAAATGGTCCCCAAGACCAAACAATGTTGGAGTCCCATCTCACGCCCTCCCCTCCCAAACCCCCCCAGTCTTTCAGCTGCTCCCCTTTCCCCTCAGGAGGGGCCTCGGTTCAGCAGCAGTGTTCTCACGCTTGGTTGCTCTGACTGAAATGGATCACATTTTGAGGACTTTTTAACCAATACACAGTATTTGTGATATGTGGATGTGCACCAGATAATTACGCTATCATTTGTTTCTGATTTTGTAAAATATATATATATTATATAAAATATATACCTTACTTTTCAATTTAATATTTTGCTATATATTTATATCTTTTTTCCCCTCGAGGGCCTAAAAGGACAGAGGAAGGTGGGGTGAGAGGGCCGAGGGAGTGAAAGTGTCTAATGGGAGAGACGGGTCGGAGGCGTCTGTAATCCAAAACGTCCGTCTCCTGTGAGGAAGGGTCAGCAGGGAGACATTCCACTCTGATCTCAGATCGACGCGCTGCCCATTGGGCTACGGCAAAGATACCACACCTGTGCACTTCACTCGTCCTTAAATGAGGGGAAAACTGCCTTTCTATGGAACATGGACATTTCCTGTGATTTTCCTGTGATCTTCTAAATGAATTGGGAAAGAGTGTTTTTTGCTTATAGTAAGTCTGTGGTTGTCAAGTGGCTCGTCCTGTTAAAACATTATCTCACTGTAGTAATGATGTGGCATTGAATCACGAAGGCGACCGCACACTGGTTGTAGCTTCGCTCAGGGAGTGAGGGTTTCAGTAGGCTGGGACAAGACTGCTTCTCTGTTCAACGTCCGATGCTGGCCACGGTGACCGGGGTTCAATTCCCCGTCGCGCCAGAGTCGGCTCTGGTCAGGAGCGCCATCGGGGCGGCAATTGGCTGTCCGACCCAGGGAGGGGGGAGGGAAGCCGACACAGTTCGCTGCGCACAGGAGTGGTTCTGGGGTGCCAGAATTACAGTCGACGGCACGACGGGTGCTGTCTCGAGGAGGCAGCGCTTCGCCCTTGTCACTGCCGGTCACAGGGCTACGGCAGTGAACAACGAGGGAAGGGGGATTGAACTAAGCACAGCAGGTAATTGGCTACCAAATTGGGAGAAAAAACGGGGTAAAATATATATATATTTTTTAAAGACTGCTTCTCAGGGCGGCGGATGGCGTATCGGTCTAACGTGCCACACTTTGGTGTGGCGTGCGCTGCCTGTCAAGGACGCAGTTCAAAACCTGCGTCTCTACCAGACCGGCCCTGGTCGTCAGCCCCGATCGGAGGCGGCATTTGGCTGTCCGCCTCCGGGGAAGGGGGGAGGGTGAGCCGGCACGAGTCTGTCGAGGAGCAGGAAAAAGGCGTCTGTGGAAGAATTTCCGTCTTGGAAGAGGCGGGAACAATCGGCCAAGAATGTGTCTCGCTCCCGGAGGACGGACGGCGGACTCGTGGGGGTGAGGAATTGAAATAAATAGAGGGTATAATTGGCAACCAAACTGGGAGAAAAACAGGAAATTAGAAAAAAAAAAAAAAAAAAAAAAGACTGCTTTTCTGTTGCACTGTGTTAGGAGCTGGGCAGAGGGAGGGAGGGAGGGAGGGGGGAGGGGGCCTCAGTGGCCTCTGATCCAGCTGGAAGGGATTTTGTGTCAGATCGAGGTATGGAAATTCAAATAAAACATAGAGCCAGCCAGGTGAGTTTGAGTGAGGCCAGGTGAGGGTACCTTGCAAAGTGTGTCTTGTGTTCCTGGCAACACTGCTCTCGGGCACTGCCATTGGGTCACTTTTGTTTTGCATAGTCAGACAACAGCTAACAGAACCCCCACGTTTCAGCCACGTTAAATCAACTGTTTTTACATCCGCAAAAAACACTATCTTTCCTAACTAGCCTGATACTGCAGAAACATGTCCTCCCTGTCTGCAGTACAGAGGAATGTACACAGGGCCGTTTCTCTCAAAGGTTACGCAAATGTCAATATAATACCTCCGAGATAGACTACAGGGCGTTCCTGGAACTCCAGTGAAATGGTGCAGGTTTGAAAGCAGACAAAAAAGTGTCCACAGCACATCCTCCTCACACTCCCACATTGACCGACACACATTTACATCGATAACAGCAGGCAGATACAAAGTTAGAAAGGAGTCATTTATTAGGGTTTTACAAAATACTGAGTGATTCACTCAATCATCATTCCTTTTTACCAATATGCAAACATAAAACATTGTTTAAAATATATAAATTTTTGCAATGCCCCATTTCCTATACCATCACCAGAACAGGATTTGTTTTTTTCATAGACAAAACTGACCTGAGATACAAAAATGCGACCACAATCCATGTTTTCGAATCCCTCCTAAAATCTGGAATGAGCATTAAAGCAAATGGAAAAGTCAGACAATGGAATATCAATGGCACCATTTCATAGCCGACCAATGGAATGAGCTTAATCGGGAACAAATCTGTATTCATACAATTTTTACATTTTCTCAATGTCGATACTGGGGTTGTGCCCAAGGGCTGTATAATGGTAAAATATAGATCTTTTAAATCAATCCACAGTGCTCTGACTTGCACTTTTTACTGACATTATATAAAACATGATGCATAATTTAATGATAAACACATTGATGTAACAGTGCAGATGTGGAGAACCAATATTCTTATCAGACAATTGTAAACACCGTCATCTACAGATGTAACATGCGGAAGAGAAACAGAAGGCCTTCTGCAAAGCGTCATGTGTTTTACCAGCATTGATATGGGGGTTTAATGGTTTAAAACTATCAATCGCCATTACAACCAAGTGAAAACAAAGCTAAATGAGATGATCAAAGACTGAATGGCAAAACCTACATCCACTAATGCTTTTAGTGAACGATATAACAAAGTGTGAGCACCGCTGAGCAGTGAGAACAAAACAAAAGCAGCCAAAGGCAGAAGGTGGGGCCGTGTTAAAAACGCTCAACACCCTGAAAGGCTTAGGGCCAGACTTACTACAGCGTCTACAGCAGCGCAAAGTTTGCACCTGTTTTTTTTCTAAAAGGAGAAAATAATTAGTGTTAAATAAGCATTCAGTTTTAAATGGTGAAAAGAAAGAAAATTAAAGATAAAGTAGAATGATTTTTAGGACTTTATCTTTTCGTTTTTATTCCTTTTAGAAAAGAAAACTGCTGCAGTCTTCGCACCGGTGTAAAGGCTTAGTAAATCCGGCCCTTAGAGTAGATACAAAAGGTTGAAGCACATTCACTCAGCCTAGAAAGTAGCCTCCAAAAACAAAAGGCACTCAACTCGAGACGGAACTTTATATATGAATGAATTACGCTCTAGAGTAATGTGACACATTCAAAGCGCTATGCGGGAGATTTTACGAGTTTATGTTTAAAAGAACATCTACGTCATCGAATCACTAACTAGTTTATTTTAATACATAACTGGATAAGCCCCCCGTTGAGCGATTGTTGGTGACTTTGAATGATTTTCCAATAGAAAACGACTGGGTGACACTAGCAAGCTCAGGCACACAAATCTATTTTCCTTCATTCCTATCAGGGAAAAAGAGTGCCTGATTAATCAGTGAGTGAGCCACTCTTAAGACAAAGGCAGAAAAGATAGAAAAGATGATAGTGACTCATGTTGAGAATATTCGCAACCGATGCTAAAGTTAAACTCAAACAGCAATAAGCCAACAATGACTGCGCAGATTTTATCAACAGTGGGGGAAAAAACAAAAACCCAAGAGTGTGAAGCACTCCAGAGACATGGAAATAAACTGCTTGTGTTTCCCAGAACATTTATCCACACTGCCCCGGGCCAAAAAAGGCTTTATCGGAACCTAGAGCCGCCATGTTTGCTTTCTTCTTCACTTAAGCGAGAATTCTCAGCCCATAGCTGCAACACGATCCAATTACTGGCCCCATAACACACATACATTTTCTACAGTAAAACTGCAACTTTAGACTTCAAAGAGCTCTGGTCAATACCATTTTGGAGAAGGCACATAATAGAAAGCGATTGTGATGTACTAATAACCTAATGGTATTTTAGAACAACAGATCAATACTTGGTGCAGCACTTGATTTCATCATGGTTAGGGGAGCAGGGGTTAAACCAGCTAGAGTTCCATCCGCCATCGACGCAAAGGCACATTTTACAGTAAAACAGTTTAAAGGTTGTCTGAAATGTTTTAAAAAATGTCATTTTCATTGTAATCATGGTAAAACACATTGAAATGATTGCTTATGATTAACCAGTAGGATCAATCAAGGTACACTGCAATCGTGTTCCTGGAGTGCAGCAGCCCTATAGGAGTAACACTGTGGCCATGTGGTCACCTGCACTCAATTACACAAATAATTAATCAAATTACGCAACAAGCACCATCTCGACACTCCTAAACCAGGGTTGCCTAGCTACCCCCTTGCATACAACTTAAATTAATTTGAAAGGCTGCCATGTATAATTTAACCAAAAAAGGCTAGGCTATCCATTTAATTATTTCTGCCATGGAACTTAGAAATTTGTAAAAAAAATAATAGTAATATATTAAAAATATGTTCATATATTTTTCCACTAATTGTAGGCATACGAATACACTTCTCAAAGAAATAAAAGAAAGTTTTTCTGTTAACAAACATTATCCTTCAATTACCGGCTAATGGTGCATGGATTTTCCATAAAAAAATATTTGATTGGAACAAAAATGTTTTGTAAGGTCTACAGTCTTAATTGTCTCGAATTCCTCCTGCAGGAAAAGCTTATTGATTGGTCAGACCTTATTATGCTCATACCTGGAGGCCTTTACCCTGAATCGACAGTGAATGTACCTGTCCCCCACCTTTATAAATGCTTGGCACCAAAAACAGCTGTACCACACAAGCAGGAAGTGTTTTGGTCTATATAAGACCTAAAGGCAAATTAATCAGAGTATAAAAATATAGGCTAGTGTTATATGGGAAGCATGTCACACGGAACAGCACCCTGCTTCAATCTCGCTGACGGCTCAGCTTTCAGAACTTTATTTGAAGCAGGCTGCTGAGTCAGTCATTCGGGTGCTGGCAGCGAAATGTTCTGGAGGCGCAGAGTCCGACCCAGTTGGGCACCACCTGACGTATCCCAGGGGCCGGCCCTCATCAGAGGTAGACGTCCATCGTCTGGATGATGATGCGCCGGCACAGGGGGCAGTTGTGTCGGTAGATGGGCTGGCGCAGGAGAAGGCTGGCGCAGTCCCGGCACAGGCAAAGGTGGCGGCAGGGCAGCAGTAGCACCGTCTTGCTCTTATCCTGGCAGATCACGCACTTCTTCCGCTCCTCCTGCTCCTTCAGGAGGCTCAGCAGGCTGTCTGCCGGGTGGGGGTGGCGCGATGCTTAACGCCGCAGTCTCCCGGCGGGACGCCTGGTGGTGCCGGTGCCGGGACTACGTCCTCCTGCCGGCCGCTCCCTGCAGCAGTGCCCCCGCCTGTGGGAGGTCCTCGCTGCGTGCTCGGCGCCGGCGGCCCGATGTCATTGCCGCCGCCGCCGCCCCCTGCAGTGTGCCCCTGCGCAGCAACCCCCCCCCCCCTCTCCTCCGCAGCCACACGCCCATCTCCACGCGTGCGGTCCGGGCGCGCTCCAGAGCCAGCGGCGACAGGCGGCACAGCGCCCGCCGCAGGCGGCACAGGACGGGCGCGTGGCTGACGTAGCCGCGCGCGCGGTGGACGCCCTGCAGCGTCAGGTCGGCGTTCAGGTAGAGGGTGGCGGCGGCGACGATCGTCATGGTCACCACCACGCCGTAGGCGTTGAGCAGGAACACGCTGACGAAGACGTGCGACAGGGAGCAGAGGAACTCGAGGGCGAGCTGGCACGGCGTCCACAGCAGGACGGTGGTGCCCAGCAGGCTGCTGTGCACGAAGGTGAGGAGGGCGACGGCCAACTCCGCGGTCTTCTGCAGGGAGCCGCCCGCCGCCTCCAACGCCCAAAGCCGCGGCGCCGTAGCAACTCTGCGTGGCGAGCAGCAGCATGTTCACCACGGTGTTGACGAGGTACAGGATCAGGCTGAGGGCGATGCCGCAGCCTTCCCAAAACTGCCGCAGAAGGCAGTGCCCCGACAGCACCCCGCGCTGCAGGAGCTCCTTAACGCGCGCCAGCACGTAGGAGGACAGGTGACCCGCCATCTTGAAGCTCTCCGACACGCCGCCCAGGAGCTGCAGGCAGCTGCCCGCTGCGGTTTGGGCGGCGGTGACCACGCCCTCGCTGGCGGTGAGCATCCAGAACAGCATGACGCTCCAGCAGTCCTGCAGTGACTGCAGCATCAGCGTGGGCAGGTTATTCACGAAGCTGATCAGGCTCACCGCAAGCCAGATCAGGGAGTTCACAATCCAGAAGTTCAAATCCAGCATGAAGCATAAAATGTCTATGCATTGCCCAATGGTGCAAAACACAAAAGACACAAGTCCCATGATGGCTCTTTGTAGGAATAGTTCCACACGGTTGGACTGGTAGGCAGGATAGGTAGCTAAGGCTCACCAAGATTCACTGGTGAGGAATGTATAACGTTAGGTAGCTGGCGAATATTCACTCTCTTTGAAGATGTGAACACTGTTTATTATTAAGTAGCTAACCTGCGAATGTTATCTTGACTTTAGCGTTAGTTCTAGTGAGCGTAGCTAAATCAGGTAATGTTACACAGTGGTCCGAATGCAAAGTTGTACTAGAGGAATTTAAGGCTAATGTGCCTTTTCTTAGCTACTTGGTTTACTGTATTACTAACAACTAACTAACTCGCTGTGGTAAGACTCAACTAGTTAGTTACATTATAATCATTTTAGCTAGCTAACTTTAACGTAGCTAACTCGAGCTGCAACTCGAACTGACCATTTCTAATGAGCTAGATATGCAACGTTAAACAAATGCCAACTACCCAACCCGTTTGCGCAGTAATTCCAGGATAATTGTTCTAATACTTATTTTCGATTCTAGACGTCCGACTATCTGACTAGCTTGCAAAACAACCTCAAGGGAAAATCAATAATCCCTCAAGTCCAAAACTCACGTGCGCAATATCCGTACAGTGGAAGGATGTTTACATTTGAATATCAGCTAGTTTGCTAGCTACAGTGCCTTAACACTGCTTCACGCCATCAAAAGTCTCGACCTCAAATCAAGTCTGGTTGCGAGTCTGAAGTCCATGGCTACTTTTTTAACCATATTTCGCAAACCATACTGCTAATTTAGGTAAAACATGCGGCTCGCGTCTGAAGTTATGTAGTTAAGATACCCTTACCTCCACCATATTGTTTCGTTACTGTAGCTAGTGACGACATCCGGGGATTAATATGCTCAGCCAGGCCTGAGTAAGCGATCACAGAGAGCTAACTGTCTCAACATCCATCAACACATTCAGTTTATCCTGCAAGCGAATTAGCTCGTATTCCTAACTGCATTTAGGTGACGGTTGATTTTAAAGTTTAAACTATGTGATAGTTTGTTGTGTGATTGGATTAGATGTTTCTAACTGTGTGATGTAACTCCAAAACGAGTTGCCTTACTCTCTATCAGAGCATATCTAGATTCTAGATATGCACAACATATTGTATTTGCTCTTTACTTAGTTCCTTCTCTGAATTCCAGCATAAACTGGTGGACATGCAAAGTACTTTGAACCCTCTTATCTACCATGTATTTGTTTCAACAGGTGTGAAATGTAAAAACTATGAGTTTCAGTTTGGGCTATTCTTTAAGTTGCATCTTGCATTTAACCCTGAAAATTGGCTATAATAATAATAATAATAATAATAATAATTTAATTTGTTGTATAGCACCTTTCATACAAACATCAGCTCAAAGTGCTTTACAGGGAAAATAAGGCATAAAAATATATATACATATATATATACACACATATACATACATATACATACATACACACATATATATATACATATACACATATATATACATACATACATAGGCATAAGACAAAAGTAAAAAAGAATAATAAAAATCAAGTAAATACACACAACAATCATACTCAATTCTAAGGTTTAAAACATAGAGACAATAAAAGTATAGTCAACCTAATAAATTAATTAAAAGCCAAATTAAAAAGAAAAGTTTTTAGCTGCTTTTTAAAATTGTCAACTGAGTCTGCTGTTTTAATGTTTTGTGGGAACTATCTACCATTGTTGAAGCTAAGAGCGTCAGACCATTATTTGCTAGTTCTTTATGAATTTCACAGAATCCATAGCTAGCACGACAATATAGACAGCACTGAAAACTGCTATTACCATCAAGGTTAAAATATGGTGAGACATGTAGAGACATGTCCACATACTGATTCAAAAGCAGAAGTAAGTAACATTAGAGTTGTTTATTTCTGAATTTATCTTCTGGTTTGAAAATTATTCTTGGATATGTGGATCTGTGTTATCCCTGGTTACCTAGTAACTATCAAGAACCTCCTAGATGTGGTATTATAAACAACAGAAAAAATGCAGAAGCTGAATATTAAAATAGAACATTAAATAAGTTACCATGTCTCAAAAGCAGTGGTGCCGGAACCTCTAGTGTTCTAACCCAGAGTAGAACTGAGTGTTATAGCCCAGAGCACAACCTAGTGCCATAGCCTAGAACACCACCTAGCCCAGAGACCAACCTAGACTAGTAAAGACTAATAAAGCAGCCGGCCCGGATGGCATATACCCCAGGGTACTAAAGGAGTTAAGCGAGATCATTTATAAACCACTGGCAAGTATTTTTAGACTGTCTTTAAAGACTGGTGAAGTACCTAATGACTGGAAACAGGGCATTGTGGTACCAATATATAAGAAAGGGGACCGTACTGATCCAGGAAACTATAGGCCTATTAGTTTAACTTGCATCATATGCAAAATATTAGAATCTATTATTAAAGATAAACTAGAAGTATTTCTAGAAAATTACAACATCCTAAGGGATAGCCAGCATGGTTTTTGCAAGGGTAGGTCATGTCAGACAAATCTGCTGACATTTTTGAGGAAGCAACCAAGTGTCTGGACGAGAGAAAGGCGTATGATATTATATACTTAGATTTCCAAAAGCATTTGATAAGGTGCCACATGACAAACTCATTATCAAAATGAGAGCAGTAGGAATTACAGGTGGCATTTTAGAGTGGGTTCGGAACTGGTTACTGGATAGAACACAAAGGGTAGTAATAGGCGGGATCTTATCCGAGGAGGGTATAGTGGGAAGTGGAGTTCCGCAGGGATCGGTGCTGGGACCACTGCTCTTTATCATCTACATAAATGACATTGATATGGACATTGAAAGTACATTAGTTAAATTTGCAGATGATACAAAACTGGGAGGCTTAGCAAATAGTCAGGAATCTACTAAAGTAATCCAAGACGATCTGAATAGAATCCAGAAATGGGCAGAAACCTGGCAAATGAAATTTAATATAACTAAATGTAAAGTTCTACATGTGGGGAATAAAAACATAGGACAGGATTATTTTATGGGAGGTAGAAAACTAGAATGTGCACACGTAGAAAAAGACCTAGGAGTCCTAGTTGATCAAAGCTTGTCAGGGACTGGTCAATGTGCGGTAGCAGTTAAAAAGCCAACAGGATGCTGGGATACATAGCCAAGAGTATAGAGTACAAATCGAAGGAGATCATACGCACCCTATACAATGCCCTTGTTAGGCCACACTTGGAATATTGTGTGCAGTTCTGGGGACCGCATTACAAAAAAGATATAGATGCGCTGGAAAAGGTCCAAAGACGGGCAACCAGACTGATTCCAGGCATAAAAGACAAGTGTTATGAGGAAAGGCTAGAGATGCTTGGACTGTTCAAGCTTAGTAAAAGGAGACTTAGGGGAGATTTGATTGAGGCTTTTAAATTTATTAAAGGAATTAACAAAGTGAATTTTAGGAAATTATTCAAGTTGAGTTCGGTTAGCAGAACGAGGGGCATAAATGGAAACTGACAAAGGGTAAATTTCACACGGACACTAGGAAATATTTTTCACACAGAGAGTGATCAATGCGTGGAATAGCTTGCCTGGACATGTAGTAGAGGCTGAGACACTAGGGGTATTCAAGGCTAGGCTCGATCCAGTGTTAGACACTCTAGCCCTTGGATAAACTAAGCATGTGAGCAGATTAGTGGTAGGAACGGACGAGCAGTGTTGGGCTGAATGGCCTGTTCTCGTCTCCCCCTTATGTTATGTTGTGTTATGTTAGTGCTATAGCCTAGAACACCACATAGTGCCATAGCCCAGAGTATCACCTAGTGCCATTGCCCAGAGCGCCACCTAGTGTCACAGTTCAGAACCCATAATTAAAACAACACAATACAACTAATTGGAGTCCAGTTACGACAGGTATCCAAAATGTAGGTTGAGTTTTTAATTAGAAGCTAGCAGCTAGCAGATGCTTCATTTGTATTTATTTTATTTTTTTATTTCAGATTTTTCCCCCGTTTTTCTCCCAATTTTGGTAGCCAATTATACCCTCTATTTTTATTTTATTCCCCACCCTCACGAGTCCGCCGCCCGTCCTGGACCTATTTGGACCCGCCTTCTTCTTTCGAGACGGAGATCTTCCACGGACTCCATTAACCTTCTCCTCGGCGGACTCATGCCGGCTCTCCCTCCCCCCTCCCCCGGAGGCGGACAGCCAAATGCCACCTCCGATCGGGCTGAGGACCAGGGCCGGTCTGGTGTAGAGACGCGGGTTTCGATCCGCGTCTCTGACGGGCAGCGCGCACCGCTCCAAAGCACGGTGCACTAGACCGCTGGGCCATCCGCCAGCCCAGATGCTTCATTTTTAATACATTCTAGGATGGCCATACCACAGGCAACATGGGAGCTAACCTGTCTTGAAAATGAGGCAGATATACTCATATTTTGCAAAAGATACACTTGATACCACCAATTTCTTAGACCTACAGTGGTTTCTAAAGCTGTGTTTGAAAGAAATGGTCACTGAATATAGCTACATCGATTAATTGAACATTCCAAGCTAAGTACGGTAGCTTGCTACAAGTATAATCCCTCTCTTGTGTAGTTATAATAAAAGTTTGGGCACGATCATTTACTGTAGAATGTCAGCATTAGTATCCTCATAAAATGACAGATCATAGCAACTGACTAGCAGACTTGTTTGAAAGGACTTTCAACTATCCAGTGAGTTGTGTTCGGTTGTAATTAAAACGATAAAAATGTCTCCAAATGCAGACTGGCTGTACCAGTGGTAAATCTTCGATCATTTCCACAGTGCTGAAGGTCTGGGCAGTGAGGCTGCAGAGGGAAAGCCAGGGTAAGAGGTCACACGGGCTCTATAATGCTGGCTGTGTCTCCATTCAGTTCATTTGCACACTTCCTCTGGTTAAATAGCTCACTGTTTTTCCTTTCCATATCCACATTTCAATGTCTTTGGTCAGCTGACACAACAGATTGCACAGATTGTTACTGTAAAGATAGTGACCATCAGACTTTCCCCCTCAGTTCATATATAAAACAATAGTCATACATATTGTGCGGATGTGACGGTGTTGGTTCTGCCCGCAGCGAGTTTCGAACCGAGGGATCTCTGATGCGACAAGAGAGAGATTAAGCTCGCCGAGCTAAAGACTCAAGTCCCTAACTCCGGGAACTAATCGTACCCTTATCCACGTCACTCTGCAGCGGGCGCTCACGCGAGCCCATCCGCTACACTGACACCATTTAATGGTGCAGATTCGAAAAAATATTTTGAGAGCTTAACTGAGACCATGGTGTATTATAGTGTGGACAATAGACACTATTCCATTGTTTTCTAATGAGGAAAAAGCAGGTGTCAACCTTCATGATTCATGACCGTCACATGACTGATGAAACCGCTAACAAGACAATTGATTGAGGAGCATGTACAATGTGGCTTCCTGAAGATTCCAGCTGTCTCATCCTCTTCCCCACTTGACATCTTGTGTTTGCATTGTGCAAGAAGGGGCTAATTGTTTCCAAAACGGAAGTCAATCTGACACAATCGTGGAAATAAATCCAAACCCAAATTTGTTTTAGTAATTAATGACTCATTTTGTGAACAAGGGCCAAAACTTGTATCTTGTGCATTGTTGGCTTCTGGTTTTCCTTTTATGGTCATTGGTCTGGTGCTCGTAGTAAAGAGACCACAGTGCTTCTCCCAGTTATCTCAATGACTGGTGTTATCCCAAACCCTGGGAGGCTGATGTGGCTTCTGTGACAGAGCTACAGTGTGACTGGTATCCACATTCTTTCTGCAGCAGGTCAGACGATTCATTGGCCAATAGAGGACGGCTTTATTTCCTCTTTATTTGCTAAACCGCCTCCCTCCTCTCTTCCTCTGCCCCCTTAGCCTTTATGGAAAAACAAGTATATGTTAGTATATTAAGTCCAAAATGTAAGGAAGGCCATTTTAATCATTTAAATATTTTATTTGTAATAACATTGTGAAAATAGATTGAATTATAAATTAATGTTTTAGTTTTGATAACTCAAATTAATATGTTTCTGAGATATAGGTTTATAAGATAAGATAGAGTATGCAATTTGACACTGATAGAGATAGATTTTGGATTTCACATTTGACAGTATATTGACAATTACTGGTATTGCTTGTTCATGGGGGGGGGAAAAATGCCTGTGGTGTTCAACATATTTAAGAGATTAGCTAAAAGCCTTAAAGAAATAATATGCTGCATGACATTTCATTAAAGAAATAACGTGTAACCACATAATTCATGACAACTACTACATCATTATTATTATAAAGTGTAAGAGATGCTATTTTACTCGGACAAACATTCGTCTTATTTGGCTCAGACCACACCCATGGAAACTGTGGAATAGCAGCTGTTAATCACCCTGTAGGCTACTGTGGACCTCGTCCTGAAACCTCACACCTCTATTTTCTGTGGACTGTGCTCCTGGGTATCCCGTATCTCATTATGATCCCATAAATCCTTAAACCAATCAGAATCTTAGAGAACCCTGGGGACATCTATAACGCGAAATCCAGAACTATCTTCTCTAGCCCCGCCCCCCAAACCTGTCACCTCTGACAGCGAGCCCCTTCATCATGTAGCGCAGTGTCTGAATGTGACTGCAGACGTTTAAAACGTCCTTCTGCATCCCGACTACCACGTGGCCATGGCAGTGAAAGGGCACCTTCCAGAGACTACGCAATGAAACCTCAATATGGCATTCCCAGAGGCATGTTAGCAAACGTTTTCACTGGCCATACACACTCATCCCACACCAGCTACAGGGTGTGTGAAGCACACCGACTCCACCTCTACCAAAGATTCATAGCGGGGTTTCTGTTAGGAGAACGTGGTTTTAATTGACCGGACATCCATATAGGCATCCATATTGTGGCGTTCACCCACGGTGCTCAGAATGACAGAAATCATATTTAGATGATGGTAATTAATCTAAACCGAATATAAATGAGTTGTAATACAATAGAATCGAACGATGTTCCTATACCAAAATTACATTATTTATCATGTCAGCATGCGCGTTGCGACTGTATGCTTGCTATAAACAATACATATAATTTATACAACAAAAAACACTTAGGCTAGAAGAACAGGTACGCTACACAGTATTCAAACGCATGTTTGCATTTGAATTAAATAAATGACAAAACAGAGAGCTGTTTACGAACACGAGCCTCTAAATGTAGGCTACTTTCCTTTGCGTCAGACCCTGGCCTGCTCACTTGGCTTCCCGCTGTTGGAAAAACAAAACTGTCCAACTCCTTGGAGCAATTACCGATGCGCATCAGCCCCGGTGCTTTGCCCTCCAGAAGGCGCGATCTTGATTCGTTTTGATTCGATTTTGGAGAGAGAACCCCTCTCAGCGGGGAAACAGCGATAATTAACGCAATCTTCGCAAATGTTGCCCAGTCGGGGTACACTTTGCTGAAGTCGTTTATGAGGATCTCTTAAACAGTGTTGAACTTTAATCCACCGTAGGCTATCCATGAAGTGCTGTCGTCATTAGTACCGCATCTGGCCGTGCGCTTGGGGCAGCAATCATTGATTGAGGACTTATTTGTCTTTGAAGTTGGAGCACATCGGCTGGTATATCCATCAATGAAAAAAAGGCATTGTTTTGCAACGTGATTTTTTGGACAATCTGGCCGGCAACAATTTTATTTATAAGCTTTTGATTATTTTTATGGAGTTTTCCATCCAAGATATTTCGTTTTCTTTATTTTGATGGCAGGGCAGGCTATGACCCGAAACCTAACATTGCACAAGAAATGACCGATGTTACACACCGCGATCAAATGTGGACAATTCCACCCACTCGCCCAATCAGAGAGGAGGTGGACTGAAAAACAGCCAACTTTGGAATGAAGCAGTGCTACCACTGAACTGCAGCTCAGCAATGAATTGATACATTGTATGCAACCGTTATGGGCAATAATGTAAAGACGTGTATTGTGTAATAATAATACTATAATTATCGTGATACTTTTTATATTACAGCAATAACCATCAAAACCAACAGTTTGCATTTAACACAGCTTAATGAAGGCAAAAGTCCGGAATGTTAACTCAACAGGGATAATTAACTGTATGTTTGTGTTTTTGTTCTGGTGTACACATCTGTTCCTCTTATATTAGGAGGATGTTGCAGTCAGTGTTGGGTTTTGATTCATAACCACCCCATTCATGCTTGGTGTCTCTACATGGAGGATGTGGCTTCTCACAATGTCCCATGATGTGAAGCCTGCGTAGGTCATCCCAGGTCATCTTTCCACAGATTGGATAAGACCACCCACACAATGCTCCTTCCAGAATATTCCAAAGCATTCCAAAACAGTGGGACTTCCCAAACCGATGGTAAACCATGCCTTGTGTTATTTGACATTTTTGACATTTAGCAGATGCTCTCTTCCAGAGCGACTTAAACAGTTCACATTTATTTACATACAATCCATTTAATGCAGCTGAACATTTTACTGAAGCTATTCTGATTAAGTACCTTGCTCAAGGGTACAACGGCAGTGCACCAACTGGGAATCAAGCCTTACAAATCGAGTTGCAAGCCCAGCTCCCTAACCATTATACTACACTACCAGCCAGTAAGATCATTAATAATAACAATTATGATGTGAAACCATGGTGTGCAATGACAGTGGTTTTTTATTGGTAAAACAACACCATATATATATACACGTATATATATATATATTGTGGCATCACAGGGGGACGTGTGGTGGAGGAGTGCTGCATTCCCCTGCTGATCGGCAGCCACTTCACAAAATGGCCGCCGTTGTACACACTACAAGCCCCACAATGCAACACAACTACAGGTGTAGGTGCTTGGGCCACCTAATCAAGGCCAGGATAAAAAGCCCACACGCAGGACAAAGAGGGAGAGAGTGAGGAGCCGAGCACATGGCTGGAAGGAACTGGAAGGAAGGAACAAACAAACCAAGCAACCAACCAAGGAAAGTAACCTTTTGGATTTGGGAATTGTTTAATTGAAGAGGATTGTTGGCAGGATGAACTGTAACATTTTTGATTGAGGCATTTTTTGAATAGTTGGATTTTGGATTATTGTTTGGAGGAAAGTACCCATTGATGCCCTGAGGAGAAATAAACCTGGACTTTAAGTTTGAACTATCTGTGTTTTGCCTGTTTTTTAAGTGTTGTTGCACTGCCCCACACCAACCTGCCCTGGTCAAACCTCTCATGACGTCACAGATGGTGGAGGATGCAGGCACTGGGGCCTAAGTGCGGATGAGTGGACTCAACTTTTTTGCAGTACACAACACAGAAGAGGACAGGACACAAGTAGTCAGGTTAGGTTTTTTTTTTGTTTGTTTAAAAAAAGAATAATAATAAGAAGCACTAGGAAAGCACTGCTCCAGCAAAATGGCTAAACAGCAGGGAAGCCCTCGTCTCGATGAGATGCCCGTCACCCCAATGGGCATAACATGGGAGGACTTCGAAGCCTGCCCCTTAGAGTTCCTAGGAGAGCTATTGTGCCTTGCTGCAACCTTCCAGCCAAAAGGTGGGGAATGCCCCAACCCAGGGCTCCAGGGAGCACCCAAACCCTGCCGGGATGTGGAAGCGGATCTGAGATGGCTGAGGTCCCCAGAGGTGTACCATTGGCTGCAGATGGACGGGGAGCTGTACCTGGATCAGCGGGACATTGAGTCAATCCTGGACTTCATGGATGAAGACGAGGCTACCCAGAGGGAGGCACTGCTGCAGGTGAAATGGACCTACCTTGTTCGTCTCATGGAGATGGTTGCTCCAGTGGTCCTTCTCCATGGGCCATTGGGCCAGAAGAGGACGGACTACACCCTCCCACTAGTCAACGCTCCCCAGCCCCAGCCGCAGCCATGCCAGGCTACCGACCCCAAGAAAAAGAAAAAGAAGAAGAATAAGAAGAAGACTGCCAGCCCGGTAGAGAAGCAGACCGAGGTGACCCCCATTGCCGCTCCCAAAGCGATGGATAGGAAAGCGCACAGTAATGAAGTTGCTGCTGAGTCCATGGGGGAGGCCGTCGCAGCCTCACAAGAAGGGGCCGTGGAGGCCGTCGCAGCCTCACAGGAAGGGGCCGTAGAGGTGGTCGCAGCCTCACAGGAAGGGGCCGTAGAGGTGGTCGCAGCCTCACAGGAAGGGTCCGTGGAGGTGGTGACAGCCTCAGTGAGTGAGGAACCAGTGCCGGCTGAAGTGTTAGAGACACCGGCCGCAGAAGAGACACCACCTGCAGACGAGGTCACCGTAGCAGAAAAGGCAGAAGGTGATGTTGCAGCGTTAGCCGTGGTGGCTGAGGCAGTCCAGGAGATTGTCCAGGAGATGGTGAGTACCGAGGTCCTGGCACCCACAGACGAGACTGCAACCACAGAACCGGCAGTGGAAGAAGCTGCACCTGAGCCTGAACCTGAGCCGGAACCTGAGCCTGAACCTGAGCCGGAACCTGAGCCTGAGCCCGAACCTGAGCCTGAGCCCGAACCTGAGCCCGAACCCGAACCTGAGCCCGAACCTGAGCCTGAACCAGAACCAGAACCAGAGCCAGAACCAGAGACGGGCAGTCAAGCAGAAGAGCCGGTCCTAGCAGGTGAGCCCACTGCGGACCTGGTGCCAGAGCCCATTCTGGAGCCTGAAACGAAGGCTGAGGAGGAAGCCCCAGAACCTGCCCAGGAGGAAGTTCCTCACCTTGTCATGGAGGAGCCTGCACCAGTCAGTCTCGCAGCCACAGGAAGCACAGAGGAATCAAAGAGTGACTTGGAGCCTGTCCCGGAAGCAGTGCCCATCGTCAAACCCGAGCCCGCGGAAGCTGAGTTTGAGGCGGAGGCAGAAGCTGTATTTGAACCAGTGGAGCCTATGGTAGTGTTTGGCATAGATGGCGACAACCTGGAGGGCCCAGCCAATGTCGCCCCACTGCGCGGCCCAGTGGGTCTGCTGGTGGCCCCCATGTTGCCTGGTCCCGTGAGGCCAGATGAGGCCCGCATGTTGCCTTGTCCCGTGGGGCAAGCGGAAGGCACCATGCTGCCCTGGCTGGACACCCGTCCGGTGGTTTTCTCACCCCACACCAGTGTGCGTCTTCCAGTGGCTGTGCCCTCATTATGGTCCAAGGGATCAACTGTCTTCCTTCCCCAGCTAGGGGGAGCCATGGGGAGTGTGTGCCTCACGTTCAGCATAACCATGCCCTTTGCGTTACAGAACTTCTACGTCATCTCCCTGAGCTGTTGGGAGAGCCGAGTGTTCGATCCGGGGGGCCTCGTTCACCCTGCCGAGGGCGGCAGGCACGGGGAGAGGGATGTGTGGCATCACAGGGGGACGTGTGGTGGAGGAGTGCTGCATTCCCCTGCTGATCGGCAGCCACTTCACAAAATGGCCGCCGTTGTACACACTACAAGCCCCACAATGCAACACAACTACAGGTGTAGGTGCTTGGGCCACCTAATCAAGGCCAGGATAAAAAGCCCACACGCAGGACAAAGAGGGAGAGAGTGAGGAGCCGAGCACATGGCTGGAAGGAACTGGAAGGAAGGAACAAACAAACCAAGCAACCAACCAAGGAAAGTAACCTTTTGGATTTGGGAATTGTTTAATTGAAGAGGATTGTTGGCAGGATGAACTGTAACATTTTTGATTGAGGCATTTTTTGAATAGTTGGATTTTGGATTATTGTTTGGAGGAAAGTACCCATTGATGCCCTGAGGAGAAATAAACCTGGACTTTAAGTTTGAACTATCTGTGTTTTGCCTGTTTTTTAAGTGTTGTTGCACTGCCCCACACCAACCTGCCCTGGTCAAACCTCTCATGACGTCACAATATATATATATATATATATATATATACACACAGAGAGAGAGAGAGAGTGTAATAATGTGTATAGGAGCACGTACAGGAAAAACACATTTGCTGTTTTCCTGTTGAACTCCAATCTTCTAATCAATTGACCACATTTTTTACCAGTTCCTTGTCTTCTGATTCTCGCATCATTGATCAGCGCAATCAGAGAGACATGAATGAGAGAGTAGCAGAGGTGTTCTGTGGAACACTGTCAATCAGGGCCTCTGCGGAACAGTACACTGTCAGTCAGGGTAATCAGACTGCACACCAACACCAATGTGGGGTATTTCAGTGCTCTGCCTGTGGAACTTGGGAGAAAGCTGCTGCGTCTGCCTAGGGATCTCCTAGAAGTTTAGCCTTTAGTGTTCTGCCCTTTCTCTTTTAGCCTTTAGCGATGTACTATTCTGCCGTTCTCTGACAGCCTTTAGCACTAATAATATAATAATATAATATACGCCATTTAGCAGACGCTTTTATCCAAAGCGACTTACAGTAGTGAATGCATACATTTTCAGTACATGTGGCCCCAGTGGGGATTGAACCCACAACCTAAGCGTTGCCAACGCTGTGCTCTACCAACTGGGCCACAGAGAACCACTCTTCTATTCCGCTGTTTTCTCTGTTACCCTTTACTGCTGTGCCATTCTGGGCTGTTCTCTCTGGTCCCTGTGATGTCACAGCTACCCTTCCCCCGACAGCTGTTCTCTCCGCTCACCCTTCCCCGTCATCTCCTGGCACAGCTGCTGTTCTCATTTGTCACTCAGCGAAGTGGCTTTCACCAATAAGCCATGAAATCTACCCCACCTCTGCTGTGTTCTCACTACCAAACAGCGCAACCTTTCACCCCTCACCCCTACCTACACCTCAGAGTCCTTTGCCATATGCTTAATATCAGACATCACCCTAAACAGCACTTCCAAACACAAATGAGCACAATGGTTTACATTTACATTTACATTTTTGGCATTTTAGCAGACGCTCTTATCCAGAGCGACTTACACAGTTTACATTTCTTTACATACAATCCATTTATACGGCTGGATATTTTACTGAAGCAATTCAGGTACCTTGCTCAAGGGTACAACAGCAGTGTCCCACCTGGGAATTGAACCTGCAACCTCTGACTTACAAACCCAGCTCTCTAACCATTACACTACACTGCCAGCCCAGTTTGAATGTACAGGGCAAGAAGGACAGGCCTGTGTTAGAGTATCTAATTGAATCCAGTGGTTGTGTAAGGGATGAAACTAGTGTACATACATTCTGTGTCCCTGTCCGATGTGCGCTGGTGCCTTGTGCAGACGGCACAGCAGAGATGCATGCTCTTCCTCCTGCAAAGCCGATGACAGAGGCAGAGCCTCAGGACAACGAGACACGTTTTTTTTTTTCCATGTTGAACATTTCTTTGTGACGACAGGTCCCACAATCTTTAACCTCTGCTTTTAAGCCGAGCTGGAACATTGCCCTGGGAACCCCCTGGGAAAATAAATAAACAAGCCTGGATATAAAGGCCTGATTGGTGGACAACAGAAGCCCACAGGATCCCGCGCACGCATTAGCCAACTTCCCCCGATGTGTTTCCTTAAGGGGGGGGTGCGCCAATCCACTGCTTTTGATTTTTCCAGCCCCACTTTGCTCATATCCACATGATCAAACACACAAACACAGACCCAAGTGGCTGCCCCAGGAAGGCCCCATACCTGGCCCTGCCACTCCTGTGCGCTTTGAGAAAGGGGGACTCACTCTGCATGGATGAGTAAGGACCACACCTATAACCTGCACTACCATCTGATGGCAGGGACAGAAAACGCTTTTGTTTCAGTCCTGAAAATATCAGATTATTCTACATCAATCTGCATGAATTAGCATTTTTATCCTGCCACAACATCAATCTATCTTTATATGAGCAAGGGTTAGATTACAACTATAATTGTTACATTTCACTTGAAATGGGTGCAAATGTCTTAGGAGCGTTTTAACTTCAATGTCAAAGGCTGCAATATGTGAAACTGGACTAAAATGCCCAACAGCTGTCTGAATTTATTTTGACCCTAAAACAGTAACTCAGATGTCTGAAATCTTTTGGGTATTTTTATGGGCCCATTAATCTAGATGGAAGGACTCCTGTTTGGATTTGGGCTGCTAGTTGAGGCTTCCATCTGGAGCTGATTGTCTTTGGGTGCTTGCCAGTGTCCAGTAACTGGGAGAGATGGCTATTAATACACACCGATCGAGGGACATAGCGATGGGGGCAGCCAGTAGACAAGAAACGTCTATGGGAAAACATCAACTGTAAATAGCTGAAATCACTGGTGCATGGTCTGGTCACAACCTCGGCCGGCCCTCACATACCATACTGGCCCACCGGCTCCAGCCCAGCCTGCATTGGCCAGCCCTAGAGGTCTCTCACACAGTAATTATGAATATTTGTAGAGCGCCATGGTGTGCGTAAGTCCCCTGGGCTGTCTTTCCCAGCCCTGTGAACGCTAGCCTTCCCAGAGTGCCTTGCAATAATCCCCATCGCCGAGCTGCCAGTCAAGAGGGGAAGAGCCTATCGGCTACTCATAGCTAGAGGCTGCACCCCTGGCCGGATTTCAGTTTGATGGAGACTGTCCAGATCCACACATATATCAAAACTCCAAGTAATTATCTATGTTAAATTCCCATTGGTGATTTATCACGCACGCTACATGCGTATGTGAGCAGGGAACTGTATGCCAACTGTATGTGTTCCCAGGTTTCCAGATAATACATTTAAAAAAGCATGAAAATGTATGGTTCACAATATGGCTACTCAGTCTTCAGCACTTGGTTTAATTGTAATGAGATTGGGTATTGGGATGATCAAATTGTAGTTCCCTCACCATTCAGGCAATGAAGGAATCATTCAAGACGTGTGTCACACGCCACGTGACAAACCCTGGATGGGAACAGAGCAGCCAGGAGACGGAGTGGAGATTGTCACGTGGCGTGTGACAATTTGGTGCCAAAAAGCCAGGAATAAACCGGCGATAATAATTTGCCAGTCCCAAAAAGGATCTCACCAGTTTTTAAAACTTGGGCTGTGGGCAGGCCGAAATGGCCGAGGTTTTATCAATCAAAGGTCGGACCTGCCCCCCGCCCAAGAGGAACCCCAGATACTGTACCTCTCTCCGCCCAATAGCGCACTTGCCTGGGTTAGTAGTGAGCCCCGCTCCCCTCAGTGTCTGTAGGACGGCCCGCAAATGCTGCATATGCCGCTCCCAATCATTGCTATAGATGACAATGTCATCCAAATATGCTGCGGCATATGCAGCATGCGGTCGAAGTATCCTATCCATTAGGCACTGAAAGGTGGCCGGAGCCCCATGCAAACCGAAAGGCAAGGTCAGGAATCGGTGTAAGCCGAACGGAGTAGAGAATGCCGACTTTTCCCTGGACGCTGGAGACAAGGGAATCTGCCAGTAGCCCTTGGTTAAATCCAGTGTCGAATAAAAGCGAGCAGTGCCCAACCGATCCAGCAGCTCGTCAACCCGGGGCATTGGATAGGCATCGAACTTCGATACTGCGTTAACTTTCCTGTAGTCCACACAGAATCGAACAGACCCATCAGGCTTAGGTACAAGCACAATGGGGCTGCACCAGTCACTACTAATATAATATAATATAATATACGCCATTTAGCAGACGCTTTTATCCAAAGCGACTTACAGTAGTGAATGCATACATTTTTCAGTATGTGTGGTTCCAGTGGGAACTAGACTAGATTCCTCTATTACCCCCATGTCTAGAATTTTTTCAAATTCTTCCTGAACCACTTTTTTTTGTGTTGAGGCAAGTGATATGGCCGGCTCCTAATCACGGTGCCTGGCGGGGTCTGAATGTGGTGTTCAATCAAGTCAGTTCGCCCGGGTAAGGGAGAAAACACGTCAGAAAAACAGCACTGTAAATTACTCACCTCTGCCCGCTGGCCCGGCGTAAGATGGCTACCAACGGGGACCAGAAGTCTCGTACTTTCATTTGGAATTTCCGGTCCCAGCTCATCTTAGGGATTTTCTGGTTGCACGACGAGTGGGGGATGTTGATTATGAAGTCATTCGCTCGGATAGAGGTGGGTCACGTCAGATATACCACCTAAATTTAGACCCTGTTTCACCAGAAAATCCTGCCATGCCAGAAAATCCCTGAGATGAGCTGGGACCGGAAATTCCAATTGAAAGTTGGCTGAGACCTCTGGTCCCCCCACGTTGGTAGCCATCTTACAAATACCGGGCCAAATGCGGGCAGAGGTGAGTAATTTAAACAGCGCTTTTATTTTTTTATTAAATTAATTCAGTTTTTCTCTCGTGTTTTCTTTCTTTCTTTATCATTCATTAAATTCCTTGAGAATAGTGCTTTTTCTCCTCGGTCTCCCATGCCTTTTCCTTCCTTGTTCCAGCCACCTACTGAAGAGAGCAGAGCAGTTTTAAAGCACACAGCAGATGTGATTAGTAAACACAAGACCGGTGTGTGCGCTGGCTGCTCTGCCAGTAGGCGTGGCCGCTAATCGCCCTGATCAGCTGCCGAGACCGACGCCTTCAACAACGTGATTAATGAGTACAGCTTTGGTTATATATCATGCCTGGAAATGCGCACTATGTTATATGAAGGGTAATTTGTCAGTATGGAATTAGTTGCTGTAGGGAGAAAATGTATCTCTCTAAATTAGGGAACACACAGCACCCTGTATGAAATGTGTGAATCTCCTGAGGGCTGTTTGGGCCTCTCTGAGGGGAAATAGTCTAAACCACAGTAAGGAGTGAGGAGAGGGATCTCCTCACCAGCCAAAAAAGCAGCCTGTTGCTATATAACTGCCACAGATTATGACCATATTATTGAATGTTTAAAATTCTGTCTGGAAACTACATTTGCGACATCCTTCTCATTGAATCACCAGTTCAGTGATTTGGCACAAAACTCATTGAAATGACTGTAAAACTCCCAAAAGTCCTGCCACCAACTGAAGCCTCCCGGAAGCTGCTCCATTCCAGGATGCTATATGGTAATGGCTTCTTACCACAATCACATTACAGGGTGACTACATAACAGGAACTCCTCACTCAATGTGAATAGCAAAAGATTCAACATGGCTGCAAAATGAGCGCACTTATTTCAGTCTTCCAGTGGCTAGTTTTTCCTGCAGTCAGTTCAACGTTTCAAGTGGATGCAGTGTAGTAAAAAGGGCATCCACCTGCATTTCCTATAAACTACACCCCTTAGAGAGGCTCCACCCCTTAGTGACCACCTGTATTGCCTGTAAGTCCCACCCCTTAGTGACCACCTGTATTAGCTGTAAGTCCCACCTCTTAGTAACCACTTGAGTTCTCTTTAAGCACCGCCCTTTTCATCTCTTCACATGCTGTTGAGGACACACCCACAATTCCATCTCAGCCTTTCACTATATCTGATCTGTTTTCTCTTTTTTTCAGCTGTGCCTCTCGCTGTGCCACCCGCACTTGCATGCTGGTGTAGCGGATGGGCTCACGTGAGCGCCCGCTGCAGAGTGACGTGGATAAGACCGTCACACTAGGAGCACTGAAGCGGAAGCATGCCCTCTCCTATGATGCATTCGACTGCCAGCCAGGGACTATTCTACACCCTACAGCAGTGGTTCTCAACCCTGGTCCTGGAGGGCCGCAGGGTGTGCTGGTTTTCATTGTTACTCAGCACTTAATTGATCAATTAAAACGGTTCACCTCACCTCACCTGGTTTCTTGTGTTTAAATTGGTTGCTGATTTTAAGGTGAAAACTAAAACCTGCAGGCCCTGTGGCCCTCCAGGACCAGGGTTGAAAACCTCTGCTTTAGGCCACTGGTGTTGAACTCATTCCATCGAGGGACGAATATATGTTGCAGGTTTTTGTTGCAACTAATGCACTACACCAGGTGATTTCAATGAGTCCATAATTGGTTGAAGTGAGCTAATTAGTGAAATCACCTGGTGTAGTGCTCCAGGACCAGGGTTGAGAACCACTGCCCTACAGTACCACAAAATCTCTCGCTGATGACAACTGGTAATCTGTAGGAGCCTGACGTGTCATTGGGAGGAACTAAAGCAGCCATAACCTGAAGACCTAAAGCCTGCCCGAACCCCAGCGGAACCTGCGGTGGCTGCGCTATAGGACTCAGCCTGTGGTCGTGGCGTGGCGACTGCCTTTGCCGAGTGAGCCACTCGGCAAAACCCCAAGTCTGAAGTTTCCATGATGATTATTTACTTAATTGTGGTACCACCAGGAATCGCCATGGAAACAGTAGTACCCCAAAGCCCAGCCTTGTTGTCGGAGTGTCAACCCCGACACAATCCATGTCATTGTGACGAAGTCACACAGGAATGGGCGTCCAACTGCCCCTTCAGTCGTATCCCCAACCCCCCACCCCCCGCCACCAACTCCCCACCATCCCCTCCCACACACATTCACACACAAACAGCCCCCTCCCCAGTGCCCTGCACACAATGTCCCTCACTCATTCACAGAGGCAACCCCAACACAATGGCCTCTTAGGCGCTGGAAAGAATTAGTTATTTTCCTCCTTCCTTCCTTTTCGTCCATCCACCGGACATGGGCTTGAGTCTCTCGCCACTGACGAAATCAAGATAAACCAGTCAGACCCCAATCATCAATCATAGGAATGCTGTATTTACAAAAACACACCTATGACAGACCCCAATGATCATGACAATGCCGGGTTTACAAAGGGCACTCCTATGATGGATGCCAATAATTGTCATGATAACGATGGGTTTACAAAGAAGTTGTAAAATGAGTTGTAACGACTCTGTAACAACTCACTTCTGAGTTGTTGAATGGTGATAAAAAAATCCTATTTATTTTTTTTTCAGAAATGGGGTTTTATTAATGAAATGTAACAACCATATTTAGGGCTATTATGCACTTTCAGTGCTCTGGAAGTTTGCTTCAATTCTTTCCCTGCATTTTTGTCTACCAAATGTCTCGTTCTAAAATTGAGTCACCCTCTCTGGGGTGTTTTGTCTCTTTGCTTGTCCCTGGGAACCTAACAGCATGGGGGTTGGGGGTTGGGGGGGGGGGGGCAGGACATGACCGCCTCCATGATTCCCAGACTCGCTGCCTCTGCTTCTCCTGCCTTCTGCTTGGGTCGGGTGATGGAATATGTTAAAGGTGAATACATTTTTTAAGAAATATGTCCTGATCAAAGAAAAAAAATGTTACCGGTTTTGTTCCATAAACAGCCTGTTTATATCTAAGCTGTCTGTGACATATTTTGGAAATCATATCAACAGCCCCACAAAGTTCTGTTAACAAAATGTAGAGAGAGGCGATCTGTGAACTATATCCACCATCTGTGCCCTGTGGATGCTTACCTTGTCGGTACCAAGGATAACAGAATGAGATCAAAATGAAATAAGTAGCTGTAAAAGGGCTGGCGGTGTAGTGTAATGTTGTAGGGAGCTGGGCTTGTAACTCAGAAATTGCAGGTTCAATTCCCAGGTGGAGCTTGTCGTTGTACCCTTGAGCAAGGTACTTAACCTGAATTGCTTCAGTAAAATAGCCAGCTGTATAAATGGATTGTATGTAAAGAAATGTAAACTGTGTAAGTCACTCTGGATAAGATGCCTAAAATGTCAATGTAATGTAAATGTAAAAGCTGTAAAAAGATTTTTTCTCCAGAATTATGAGAATGTGGTGAGAATAGTCTTTGGTTAAGTTCTCTTCCTCTGGTTAAGTGAGCTAGCACATCTCATCCTGTGTTTAGTGGCATGGGGTCGAACCTACATGGCATGATCCTAGTTACCCCTGGGCTGTGAAACCCAATGTTCCAGGGGAATACTAAAGGACAGGATGCATTGGACAAAAACATTACCAAAGGGAAATTAATCTGATTAAAGACATGTGGGTACATTGTAAAACATGTTAACGGTTTGCAGAACGGTGGCTGTATAGATGTAGTGTTCTTTATCAATCAGGGGACAGGGGGTGGAAGAGTAGAGCGGGGCGTAGGAGGAGTGTGGTAAGGTCGGTGGTTATAAAGGCCTCTACATGCTCGAGCGACTGCAACGCGACTGCAACGCAACATCCTCTGCAACACGTCGCAACAAAGGAACCGGCAGACGACTCTTGAAAAGAATGTTAATGTAGGGAAATGAAGGATAGTCTTTTTCTGTCCTTTCACAGAATTTTTTAAAAATCGCTGCTTTAATCTTTCTCCTTTAATCTGGATGTCGCTCTGGATAAGAGCGTCTGCTAAATGCTTAAAATGTCAAATGGAAAAAAATGATTGATGAACTATGACAGCTCCACCTCCATTCGCTAACCAACCAATCAATGCTGTGCAACATCTACGTGACATGTTGCGCTGCGGTCGCGAGTTCGATTTTTGTGCTAGGTACACGACATCCTCTGCAGCACCCTCTGCGACATCAACGACATCAACGCAACCTCTGCGACATCAACGCAACCTCTGCGACGTGTTGCAGAGGATGTTGCGTTGCAGTCGCGTTGCAGTCGCTCGAGCATGTAGAGGCCTTTATAACCACCGACCTTATCACACTCCTCCTACTCCTCTACTCCTTCCACCCCCTGTCCCCTGATTGATAAAGAACACTACATCTATACAGCCACCGTTCTGCAAACCGTTAACATGTTTTACAATGTACCAACATCAGATTAATTTCCCTTTGGTAATGTTTTTGTCCAATGCGTAGCATAGTTATAACTGCAACAGTAATCTAATTTCATTTATACAGCTGGATATTTTACTGAAGCAATTCAGGTTAAGTACCTTGCTCAAGGGTACAACAGCAGTGCCCCACCTGGGAATCAAACCAGCAACCTGTGAGTTACAAGCCCAGCTCCATAACCATTACACTACACTGCCAGCCACTACCTCATATAATATATACTTCTCTGTAAACGTGTCTGATTTCAGAAGAGAACACCTGAGTGCCTGAAGCACAGAGAATGAGGCTTGGTGCACTTCATGTACTACTATATACTATAGCCTTGTATGATCACCAGCACCATCAGATTTTAGTCCCATTAAAAAGTTAAATATTTATATATATATTAAAATATCAAATAGGAACATAGACTGCAAACCGAATCACAGTGTTGAATTGAATTATAGGATCCCAACCTAATCCTTGAAGGTTACGGAGCACAGGAAGTGAATGACATAAACTCAGAATAATTCCCAAATAATTATTGATGTTACATCTAAATTGACATCTGCACCTACATATACAGCTACATGTACACCTGAATACCTGAACACCTACATCTACAACTACTATATATCTACATGTTAACCTACATCTCACTGGCCTGCCGCTGTGTCACAGCTAATGGGAGCAGTTTCACAGCACATAAGACTGCAAGGCAAGTAGGCACAAAAGTAACTACACATGAATTATTTATCTATAAGCCAGAATATTTGTATTTTTTTACTGTATAGAATCTTTTGATATCTTCAGCTGTGCTGAAAGTTCACATTTACATGAAGGGAGGGCTTGCCAGATTGTTGCTTAATAATCTCTCCCATGGCCCAAGCATAGCCAGAGAAGAGATAATTAAATTGCGTGCCTGTCTGCACAGAAACACAGCGTCTCTGTGTAGAAACACAGCCTCTTTGTAACAGGAACACAGCCTGTCTGCGCAACACAGCCTGCCTGCATAGGAACACAGCATGTATGTGCAGAGAACACAGTCTCTATGCACAGGAAAATAGCCTGTCTGCACAACACAGCCTGTCTGGGTGTCTCAAAATGGTGTGTCTGCTGCTGATGAGATTACAAGCACAGACGATAGGAGGGGAAGCCTCTGTTATCGAGCAAGGCTACGTCAACTGCATCCGTGTAGTGTGTGAGAGTACTGGAACTAAAGGAGAGCCCTGAGTTGTACTTACGTTTTGTCTCAGAAACCTTTCCCAGACAACTGGGTTTTTAGCATCAGCCCAACCCCCCATTCTGCCTGAGGGATCTAAGCATGCATGTTATCCATGGGGTGTCCTTTACATCCTTACATTAACCGGGCTGTTTACAGCTTGTGTGCACCCCACCGACCGTGAATTCGGCTGAAGCTCACAGACATAAAGAAGACCCACCGCTGTCTGTCTCAGGTTTTTTCAATCTGGGGTCTTACTGAAATTAGAGGGCTAAATTAAATCACGAGCTAATTTAAAGCAGGCCGGCGCATTGCGTGTGGGGACATGTGAAGACATTAAGCTGCGTGTTTTCTCAGCTCGCTGGGATCAGCTGACTCTGAGTAGGCGCCGACGCAGAAAAGATAACGCCTTCAAAAATCTTAGTTTCGTACCTGGAATCTCTATTTACCCTCCAACCTGTGAGAATATCACTGTAAAGTATTACGCGTCTTCAGAGCCGTTCTTAGCACTTTCTTATGTACCATACAAGCCCAAAATGTAATCAAAATGACCTAAATCTGTCTGAGTGTCCTGTCACATGGCCACTGGGCAGTGTTCCAGGGCTTAGTGTAGCTTGTAGCTTCACTAAATTCATGGTAGAGTAAAACTTTCCACTGTGTGGATCGAACCAGCTTTGCGGTGTGTCAAATCTAACACTGGGTGCCCTCCACAGTCCACCTGCATTTACACTGGGAAAGGTGCACCTCCAGGTAAAAAATATACCCCACAGGGCAGAATGTGGGCCCTGTATTATTGCGACAGGACCCAGGTATAAAGCAACAAACGGTTAATGCAGGAGAAACACAACCCCTCCAACAGACCCTGTACTGCTTCTCTCCTCCTCTCCTCCTCTCCTCCTCTCCCCTCTTCCTCTCCCACTCAGAGCCTGACTACAGACCGCAGGCTGGATTGCATCACCGATTCAGTGTAATTAATTGCTGAGCAGCCTGGGGCTGTACTGTATGTGCTCTGTGCCAGGTGTACAAACACTTGATATGTAGGCGGTGTGATCAAAGCCACGCCCTCTCACACAGAGGCTATTTGCACTTGCACGGTCTGCACATGGGGAACAGGTGCCTGCCGAGCACTCAGAAACAGCTGTAAATACCTGTTGACATTTTGCATGTGTCATACCCTGCCAGACATAAACTTGCCTAACAATGCGATTCTCCGTTCTTTCTGTATATTACCTTTCCTGTGTGGAGCCTGATGTCTGCAGTGCTGTGTATGGATCTAGAATATGGACATTGCATGAAGAGCCAGCCTTTCACCTGGTAAGAAAGGTGGAGGGTGGTTTAATTGGTCTTCTCTGACAGAGACAATGATTGTACAATCAACATTCCCAATCTGGAACTCTGTCACTAACTACCAACTATTCTGGGTTTCTACAGAATAAAGCACAATCCAGCCCCCCCCCCAAACACACACACACACACCACACAAATTAGAGAATATTTTTATGACAATACTCTGCATTGCACTCACATTCATGCAGAGGCGATCTCCCCACGGTACTCACCACAGCCTCTCCTGTACCTGGGGAGAAAGTGGCAGTAGAGTGTTGAAACAGTGCATGTTCTGAACCACCAGTGTGTTAACTCAGCACTGCAACTGTGCCAGGGATAAATATGCCCCTGGGACACTGCCGCATGGGAACATGCCAACCCAAAAATACTCTTGACTGCAGTGCAATTAAATTTACCATCACTGCCCCTGAGGGACAGACACTGCCGTTTGTGCCATCAGACCTCTCGAGAATGTTAATCTAAAAAATGTTCGAAAAGCTATTATTAACCACATTATTATGTTAGATAAGCTGATATTAGTATCATTTTTCATAAGCAATAGGAACATTCTTCAAAACAGCACATCAACATTTGAAATTAACAATGCGTAATGACTATTCATTACAAAGCATTTAATACTGGATGTAAGTTATACACCGGCTTCGAAGCGGCAAAAATGCGACTGGGAATGTACTCCCCTCCTACGGGAATTATAGTGGGCTGCTACACATAACCTACGCAACCCCCCACCGAATCCCCCCTCTCTCTTTCGCTCTCTCGCTCACTATTATCTCTCTCGAGGCGTGCACGGACCGACCAACTCATTCTCTCATTGCACAGGATAAGGCACAAGGAACATGGCTTTCCAAAAAAACGCATTTATCTTCGCGGGACTTTACACCTTCCTAGCGACATGGCCAGGCAAGTACAAACAATGCAATGAAAAGCGTGGCAAGGCATCTGTCACACAAAGATTAATTGTTTGCATGTAGTTGATTTGTTGGAAACTTTGTAGTGCATATCACGAGAGCTGTAGCCATTTGATTAACAGTGCATTAATCAGGGACTTGTAGCAAACACTGGGGAACTATATGGTGGTATAAATGTACTATTTTACTGCTGCATTGTAGAAACAAGTAATGCTTTACCCAACCTCCCATTTTGTTTGCTGTTGTTATATTTTATGCAACTGTTAAATACTTGGTACGTATTTGTAAGAACCCTCATGTGTCTTGCTACGAAGGCTACGTTATGTTTTCGTTTAACGTGCGCAAATGTAGACCGAATTCAAAACGGGACAGAAAGTGTCGCCGAAATGAATGGATACTTGCAGAATAACCCGACACGCTAATTATGAAACATAACATCTCAGCTTTGAATACTGGAAATAAAAACAGCGAAAGAAAACCAGTGAGCACTGTAGCACGCATATTTATAAGACAAGGCAATAGAGTTTAACCTATATGAACATTTTGCATTGCTCTGCAAAACTACTTTATTAATGACATGATATGTGAAGGCAGAGTATACCAAGCTGAATGTTTTGTACTTATTTATATTTACCTGACAGCTGCGGTTTCTCAAAATCAGGGTAATGTTGATTCTAGTCGCTCTGGTCTATTTTGTTTTTAAATTATTTTAGATAATCGTTTCACTGATATGAAATTGTAACTTCCTTAGTTTAGAGGTGTTCTCAGTTTGAAAGAAATACACGCTGTGGACACGAAATGGACACGCTATTTCTATTCAGATGATGCATTAGGCGTATAGTCTCTGGCAGACTGTAGGCTATGTTACGCGTGGTGCAGGCGGGAGAGTACAAGTCAGATTAATCCACATACCGATTCCTTCATTTTGGAATATTTTCCAAGATAATCGTGTCAACCATATATTTTTTCTTGAGTACATTTTCGGATCCCATATCCCATAGGTTAATCGCATGTTCTGTTGCGTATTCTTCTGTGGTATTCAAATTAAAATAGCAACTGGAACTGTTCTTTCATTGTCAAAAAGTGAATGTGCTTATATATCATTTGTAAATGTATATATTTATAAAAGCTTACAGAACCTATGGAGTTATTCCCTCTGTTTGGGAAGAGTGCCAATAGTGCAAAAGATGAAAAGATGTGCGCTCCTGATTTGAAACATTCTGTGGATAATGAAAAACCTTTGCGTTCTCTGTGCCGACCGTCAGAACTGAGCCTCAACCTCAGGAGACCGCAACTCCCTCACCTGCTTTGCTCTTAATATCAGCCAGACTTGGTTATCTGTGATACAGATGCTCTTTGTGTGCTTTGATTAAAAAAATACTCAGATGACTCTCAGACATAGAATGTGTTAATGAACGAAAAGGACTTATGAGGGGACAGCTGTGCTACAAAGTGTGCCTGTTCATTTTCTGTAAATACATAAATATAAGACATGAAAGCAATTAGCTGCAGAGCTGGGATTGGCTTCGGTCAAATGGGAAATGGGGGGGTGGTGTGTGTGGACGATGTGTGCAGGGTGGGGCTCTTTGATAGGACTGTGTCCAGTAAAGATGTTTAGATAGAAGGATCAGAGTTCTCCTTTCAGTGTGCCCTTACCTTCTATTTCGGGTCATCTGTGTTTGTCTTCCTGCCTCTGCCTCGTTCCATCCACCACTCTTTCCCTCCTTATCTCTGAGCTCGTTCTTTGCTTTTGTCTCTGAGCTCACATTTTCCTTCCCTCACTGCCCTCCATTAACCGTCGATAATCTCCCTCCAACTTTGCCTCATTGGGTCACCTCTGTTCTTGCTCACGCCCCTCAACCACCCACCCCACCCCCTGCCTGTCTCTGGAGCCCTAATGGGATAAACACACTGGCTGCGAGAGCGTCTGTGGGATGGATGTATTGCTTTGCTCACCAGATACGGGGACTATCAGCGTCATCTACTTTGCAGCTGAAGAGTCTAAACAACAGACAGAATTGCAGGGCAGTTCCTATTCTGAAATGTAAATGAAGATCAATGTAAAATACTGTGCATATCGGATCAATAGACCTGCCTTTGTTTAGGCCTCTGAGGTTTACCACACTATTACTGCCATACCCAACATACATACAACCATAAGAACACGCATGTGTCCTTGGTCTAAGCCACGGGTGCCCAAGTTCGGTCCTGGAGAGCTACTGGGTGTGCAGACTTTTGTTCCAGCCCTTCACTAACACACCTGATTTGAACATTCATTGCCTTGACGAGCAGTTGATTAGTGGAATCAGGTGTGTTAGTGAAGTGATTAGTGGAATCAGGTGTGTTAGTGAAGGGCTGGAACAAAAGCCTGCACACCCAGTAGCTCTCCAGGACCGAACTTGGGCACCCCTGGTCTAAGCGGTCTAAACCCAGCCTTTTCTGGTTGGCTCTGAATACCTCTAAATGAAAACTCTACAACATAGTAAGGGATCACCTGAGCAAATTATTACCTTGAGCCTTGAGTCAATAACAGGTTTTCAGACCATGTAAGTGTGTGTGTGTGCATGTTTGTGTGTGTGCGCATTCGCATGTGTTACTGTATGTAGTGTGCTTGCATGTATTCATGCGTGCATGAATTATTGCTACCTTTGAATTGTGGCTACAGATTTACCTACAGGGTCCTAGTTTAACTATGTGGTTGCTCCTAGCACCTAGGAACTGTACTTCCCACTAGGGTGGCTTTCAGCTAAACTGTTCTTGACCCCATGTCTTATCGGTTAACACTTTGACCTTGTCACTGGACACTCTTGATAAGAGCGTCTGCCAAATGCCTGTAATGTAATGTAATGTAATGTAAAGTGCATTACTGCGTGTAGCGTATGAGTGTGTGCACGTGTTCCTTTGTGTGTCCATAAGGATATCACTTGTATGCAGAGCCCCATGTCTTATCAGACTTTCTGTGAGGGAGGACATTGGTGACCTCTGTCACTGGACACTCTGATGTCACACAGGGATCAGACATTACTCTGGAATCTCTGACATGTGATGCATCGTTAATGGTCACTGTCCCCTGATGTACCTTAGGCAACCACTCCAAAATGAACGGCATATTGAATTGTATTCAACGCGAAAACGCTTCAAGCGATCATTGCAGCTCCGTCTGCTAGGCTTGTGAAGTTGATAATGTGTTTATTGCACAATGACATGTACTGGATTTGCATCGCCCATTACCTTCCACAATAGGGAAAGTCTTGCCTCATTCCAGATCATTCTCGCTGGGTCTCATGAGCTTTTACAGTAAATATGGACTAGTCTCGTGTATGTGCATCATAATCTGTTCTTATGACAACAGTTAGTGCTGACCATGCGTTTCATTCAAATGGAAAACATATGAGAGAGATGGAAAGTTCTGTCCAAAGATGGAACGCAACATTTATTCGCCACTTTATGCAAAGCTATTAGTCACGGCCACATGGCTGACTGTCAGGCCTGTAAATCATCTGGTGAATCAAATGCAGTGGTAGGAGAATGGAGAAAACTAAATTCATGAGTTTGCTGGTTAACAGAGTTTCTTAAGACAGTCAGAATATGTTTGGACGAATGGAAATACCAACAAGTCTGTGTATTTATTCATGATATTTTTAGCTTTTTGTAAATACTAAACATTAGCACTGACCCCATTGAGGATCTTTTGTGTATAATATACATTTATTTGTTTATATATAAACTCAATAATTTCCTGTCTGATGAGTAAAAATACCATTGGAGTTTTAATGGGGAAATGTAAATGTGCATCAAAAGGAACTGACTGTAACCAGTTGTTTCTGGTAGATAAGGACATTTGGTTTTCCTTCTTCTGGGAATTCCGCTCAGAAAATTGTAAATGTCCCACTGTGATCCACAGATATGCTGATAGGAGTCCTATAATAAGCATAGTTGGAGAATGCATTTCCCTTGACATGGTCCAATTAGAAGTTAAACTTGGCTTTAGAGTCTCGTATTGAAAGCTCACATGGGCCGTGTCCCACCCCAGCCAACAAAGGCATCTCGCTCTGTATAGACTGCCTGTGAGAACAGCTTTTGACCTCTGAAAGCTACACAATGACATGCTGTTCCCATCCCTGAAGGCTCCTCTTGAATGATGGTGCCGCAACAAAGAGACTGTGCATGCCCAACTCCATAATCGTTAGAGGGGAAACTGTGAATCGGGGCAGTATATCAGCAGAGCTGTGCTCAGGCCGTTCTTGCATTCTCTGTGCTGGCAGAGGAGCCGGGATGCCACAGTGGGATGCACTAACCTTTTAATGATACTGCAGGGGTGTGCCATTTGGACCCATGTCTGTTGGTGTTCCTTAATGGCAGCTAAAGCTGGTGGTGTCAATTTTCCAGTCCTGTTTACGTGACACATGTGTCTGTGTCTGTGTAATACGCCATTCACACTACAGGGTCATAAGAACATAAGAACATAAGAATACATAATGACGAGAACGGGCCGTTCAGCCCATCTAGGCTCGTCATGTCCCAATCTAAAGAGTATCCAGTACTGCATCTAGCCTGGACTTGAATAGACCAAGTGTTTCTGCCTCAACTACCTGACCAGGTAGGCTGTTCCAGGCATTGACAACTCTCTGTGTAAAGAAAAACTTCCTAATATCTGTGCGGAATTTGCAGAATTTGCCCAATTTCCACCTATGGCCCCATGTTCTGCCAACCAAACTTATCTTTTTGAACCGGGTCATGACCGGTTCAAACAGGAAAATCCCCAGATTGCAGTCTCAGTGGGAAACACGGCGATTCCCAAGCGGTTTGCGAACTGGCCGCCTACTGCTCTCCCGAATAGGTGGTGTCAACATTAACAAAATGTGTCCAGAGTTTTCATTTGAAAAAAACTTCTAAAAGTTAATTCTTTGCGTTACACAGTTAGTGGTTATATTGTGTATCACAATTATAACTATTTCTACGAAGAACTAATTATAAACCGGTCCTGTTTAAATGGTTAAAAACCATATGCTTAAACTTTCAGTGATTTATGAATATTTTGCCAGTCCTTATTTGTCATTGTAGCCAAGTTTTGCTTTTAAACGTTCTTGGAAATGGACTCAGTCTGGACATTTAATTTGATCACCCATTGTTCTGATCTGCGCTTCTTCCGTTCCATTTTTTTAGGGCCCTATTAGTGCTGAGCTGGACATACGGTCACCACATGGCCCCCTTATCTCCAGCTTTCTGGAAAGACCCCAACCCCCTTCAGTTCCGAGCACGCATGCAAGGCATTGTGGTTGAGTTTTCGATCTTCTGAACAGAATCCTTATTTCGGAATACTATAACCACATACAAGTGCCATTCTAAATAGACAGTTAAAACAGAAGATCGCTCAAGATCATAAATTGATAAGAAATATTTAGAAATTTCTCACATTCGTGTCTGACATTCAATATTATGTCTCTAAATGCTCGACTTGACAGGTAGACCAAGGCAAGGGCCTTGGTCTTACATCCTCTATGAACCTGAAGCTTATCTAATTGTTTCTGCTTAGTGATACTCTTGTTATGACAGTTGCTCACGCCCGTACTAACAAGCCCTATATGGTTTTATTTATCATTATGCAGCCAATAGTGCAAGTATTTTCCCACATCAAACTGAAGCTACAGAATATAAAAACCAGCAGTGGTTTCCCGGACCATACTAAGCCATTCACTGCTCTTATGACTGAGATAAAGAGAGGCACAAAGGAACAGTTGTCATAGCAATGTTGAGGTAAGACAGTAGGAAGCAGGAACCAAGGCAAGGGTCTGCTTGACTACTCTGTAGTGACATTTGGCCTCTGAGAGAAAACAATAGACAGTAACTGATGCTTGTCATTCAAGGAGACCCTGATTAGTGTCCGGCACTCTGTCTGTTGCCTGCTTGTGGGAGTCATTCATGAGGGGGTATTCAGATCAAAAATTCCACTCCAAGCCCCATTAACAATGGTTTTTTTGTAAGGGAGATTTGCTAAATTGAAAAATTGTATATTCATTATAATCACATCAACAGTGTTTTGTTTCCTTCTCGCTAGATGAAAAGCATCCTTTTTGTACTCAGACAGTTTGCTTATTGGTTGAAGATAAACTCGGAATAAGAGGGTAGACAAATGGAGACACAGCAAGGCCTCTGATCCTCTGTTTGCCACAGGATTAGTCTTGCTGCTTGCCGATGGGCACCTGTCTTTGACAGCGGGGATTATTCTTTGCGCAGCTACAGAGTGCTGGTCTCAGATCCAGAAGTTTAATTCATATTGATCCGTAGCAATTCAGGAGGAGGCTGTGTTTATCCCTTGTGCTCCTTTGCAAGGGGACAAACGTTTCCCAGCATTTGCTTAGTCATGATAAACCCTGAAAAATCTATCCTCCATCCCATTAGTTTTTATAGTTCCACTCAGTGGAGCACGGTGGAGATTTGGAAAGCTTCAGCAGTTCAACAGATCATGGGAGCCTTGCATGGCAGCTTTGATGAGTGTTTATTTAAGTAGCGTATCGCTCGGAGACAAAAGTAAGATAGTTGTGTGAGTTGGTGAAAAGTCATTAGTGTTCAGCGAGAGAGATGAAAAGATGGTAATGACAAGGAAGCAATTGTAAAGCAACAATACAATCATTTTTTACAATGCAACGCTTCCCTACCTGCGCGTTGGATTGTGAGAGAGGTCATAGCGCATTGCAAGGTCAAGGAGGGATACAAAATGACGTTGGATGTTATGTATGTTATGTGCGGCCTCTGACTCGGGGCCACCTGCCCCCGAGCCCTAGATCCTGCGAGAAGTGTGAGCTGCCCCCATCAACCCTCACCCCCACGCCAACCCCAGTTCCAGGATCTGGACCCTCTCCGCGTGGTTTAGCCCCCCCCGCTGACTACCTAACTCAGGAGGGGCAAAGTCCTTCAGCCCTGAGCCACCTTGGACTGACCATGACATGGTCTTTTTTTGGACATACCCTGTGCCGGCCAGAAGAGGATGGGCTCCCCCCCTTTTTAGTCTGGTTCCTCCCAAGGTTTCTCCCTACCAAGGGAGTTTTTCCTTGCGACTGTTGCCGTTAGGCTTGCTTTTGGGGGGGTCTAGGCCTGGGTTCCCCCTCTGTTAAGCGTTTTGTGACAATTCTATTGTGAAAAGCGCTATACAAATAAACTTGATTTGATTTGATTTGATGTATTATTGTAAAAAATCCAATAAACGGGCACTCTTGGCTATATATTTTTGTATAGTATTTTATCCTTTATACCTGTTGCTATATATTTGTGTTAAGACTGCAATTCGATTTGCCTTGCTGCTGTAACCATGAATACTGTAAGAGAATGGCTGTTTCTGGGTTTCTAATATTTTATTAAAGCAGACAGTGGTGCAAGTAGCATATTTTTGTGCCATGTAAGGAATGTAGTTTTCTTCTTGTGGGAGTTAACAAGTATAAAACCTTGGCAGGCCCCTGGTATAAACTATGTTAAAGTGTGTGAGACTAATAACATTACTGTGATAGATGAGGAAGAGAAACATAGATCAACAGTAGCGGGCAGGGTGTGTATGTGGAGAAGGCGGTGTGTGTGTGTGTGTGTGAGATGGCAGGACCGTCTTCTCTGCAGGCCCATCAGTTACGTCACACGCTGTATGTGATTCATCAATCAAAAATCCAGTTCTCATCATTTCAGTTATAATCCTGTCTCATTTGCGCAGATATACTGTTGTTCAGTATAGTTCTGTCACAGTGGCACCAGACTTTGAAAGCCTGCAGATGTCCGCTCACATTTCAGGGGACCGGCTCGTGGGGCTTATGGGACTGGCAAAGGGCTGGGATCGGCCTTCGAAACGGCTGCCACTGACTGGAGAAAGGGCTCTAAACCAGCTCAGTTTTCTCCAGCCCACTAATGAGTAGTAACTCTGCGTGGAAAACAGCTGCACACACCTGGCACTTAACACATCACAGAGTGTCTCACATTACTGAAACCTCATACCACAAAAACCCTCCCCAAACTCAACCACTGCTTCAAACATTCTTTCATGTCTGCCCCTCTCTAACAGCACTCCCACCACCCCCAGGCACTAGTGTTAGCTGTGTTTCTGAGAGTGGTGTGAGCTTGAGGGTGGTGTTAGCATGCTTAGTGCCCGAGAGTGGTGTGAGCTTACATTTACATTGACATTTTAGGCATTTAGCAGACGCTCTTATCCAGAGCAACATAGCAACTTACACAGTTTTTTTAAACATTTTTTTACATACAATCCATTTATACAGCTGGATATTTTGCTGAAGCAATTCAGTTTAAGTACCTTGCTCAAGGGTACAACAGCAGTGCCCCACCTGGGAATTGAACCTGCAACCTCTGAGTTACAAGCCCAGCTCCCTAACCATTACACTACACTGCCAGCTTGAGGGTGGTGTGAGCATGAGGGTGGTGTTAGCATGCTAAGTGCCTGAGGGTGGTGTGAGCATGAGGGTGGTGTTAGCATGCTAAGTGCCTGAGGGTGGTGTGAGCATGAGGGTGGTGTGAGCATGCTAAGTGCCTGGGGGTGGTGTGAGCATGAGGGTGGTGTGAGCATGCTAAGTGCCTGGGGGTGGTGTGAGCATGAGGGTGGTGTGAGCATGCTAAGTGCCTGAGGGTGGTGTGAGCATGTGAGCATGAGGGTGGTGTGAGCATGCTAAGTGCCTGAGGGTGGTGTTAGCATGCTAAGTGCCTGAGGGTGGTGTTAGCATGCTAAGTATCTGAGGGTGGTGTGAGCGTGAGGGTGGTTTTAGCATGCTAAGTGCCTGAGGGTGGTGTGAGCCTGAGTGAGGGTGGTGTGAGTGTGCAGGTTGACGCAGAGTGGTGCAGGGCTTCAGAAGAGCTGAGGGAGAAGCAGGAAGCGTTCACTGTGAGTGGATCCTGGCCGCTGGGCTCATGCCATTGTCGGCCATTGTGGGTTAGGGCTGATGCCACAGGGAAGCCACAAAAAGCTGTGGTTAGGGTCAGCCTTTCATCGATATCCATCAGTCATAACCTACCAGACTCAAGAGACACCAAAGACACATACAGGCGCAGCAGGCTGGCGGTCAGTTTGTGTAAAATGCCTTCTGACAGTTCAAAAAAGCAGACAAAATCAGTGATTTAAGTCAGACTAGGAGTTTCTTTCGAGGATTGTTTGCCCATTTGTGTCAGATCAGTATCAGACATCAACTGTCATACTATACTATAATGGTCCATGTAAATGCTTGTTTCCCATGAACTCTAGTGAAAGCTGACGTACTTCTGCATCAGACCAGTGGTATGCCATAAATAAAGAGGAATTATGGGTAAGATCACTGGGAGGTGGACAGCACATGACACACACCATACAAGGGAAAGATCAAATCAGTACATACCACTGGGGTAAGAAAAATATTGCAAGTAATGCTGGGAATTTGCCACTATTAGCAATATAACAATTTTGATGATTCAATTATGCTAAGTAACTAAATGTATTGTAGCAAACTGCTAGCTAATTATAATATATATTAGTATATATATATAGAAGTTAAAAGGAATACCTTCACCAAAAATATAATGTTAAGCTGCCTTAGGTACAGATATCCAGCTAGCCAGCTTTGCGTATGTAACAGTATCCCTTATCTATTAATAAACTTTGAATAGACGAATGGGTAGTGTGTCTATCTCAGCCTTCCATCCTACATCTGCCTGTTACACTGGCAGCGGACCTGTTTATGCAAATTATGTTTTTGGCTCCTTTATCTTAATTGGTTTATTCAGATATTTATTATTGGTTTATTCGGCTCCTCGGTCTCTCTTGGTGTATTTTTAAACTTCTCTGTCTTAATTGGTTTGGTTGTTATCAGTGCAAAGGTATGTTTTGTCCACACGCAAACAAAGCTGTGGCAGTAGTAATTCAAGGAATCTCATTTCCAGCTTGACTCACTTGGTCATTTTAAATAATAATATAGAAAAATGACAATTTCAAAGCAAAGGCAAGGTCATGCTGTGTTCTTAAAGATGCTAATGAGTTTTTTCCCTTTTACCCTTTGAATTAAACAGAAATATAGATCCATTGCTGCTCAGGAAACGCACATCGATATGTAGACCTACAGTGTGTAAACAGCGATATGCACATTACAGTGTGTAAACAGACCTGGCTGAATCCTGTCAGTGGCTGAATGTTAAAAGGAAGCTGCCTCTGCTCTCGGATAAACAGCAGGCGCATGCCCGCCCGCCCTGAGGTAGATTAGAGCAGCATGACGACTGCGGCCAAATTAAATCTGCATTCATCTTTGAACCGCACTCTGCATAGAGTAACACAGGGACCGTGCTAATCGGCTGCCCTGACTGTCTGTGGCTTTGTGTATAAAAATACATGTATCGCTTAAATGGGAAGAGAGGGATTGCCTGCCGTGTTACGGGAGAGCAGCTGGGGAGGTTGAAGAGCAGGTGGGAGAGAGAGGAAATAGAGATTGGGAGGGAGGAAGAGGAGGTTGGGAGAGAGGAAGAGGATGTGGGGGAGAGAGAGGAAGACGAGGTGGGAGAGAGAGGAAGACGAGGCGGGGGAGAGAGGAAGAGGAGATGGGGAGAGAGGAAGAGGATGTGGGAGAGAGAGGAAGAGGAGGTGGGGGAGAGAGGAAGAGGAGATGGGGAGAGAAGAAGAGGCTGTGGGAAAAGAGGAAGATGAGGAGGGCAGAGAGGAAGAAGCTGTAGGCTGAACAAGGGATGTTCTGCCCAACAGGGGAGAGGGGGGTTTCAATTCCGCGAGAGGCACTCAGATGCAACATACGGTTCTCTTACAGTATTTTCAGTTGCGTTCTGTGGAACGATAAACGGAACTAGATCAACAAAACTCCATTACTTACTTAAAAGGTTTGACATTAGGTAAAATGTTTTGTACCTTTATACAGCATTTAGGCTACTATTCAATCTAGCCACAAAATGATTTGCATTTGACTTCTAGTAACAAATAAAGAGTTACATTGCATTTATTCTTTTCTTACACAGGTTGTGTCTTCAGCCAAACTTCATGTGTTTTTCTCCTTTATTTATTGAAAGGGACAAAGGGCAGCTGAGGCCCTCGCTGCTCCTCAGTGAGCGCGGTGCTTGTCAGCGCTGTGTCAGGAATCCTGCTGATTGCAGTTTCTGAAATGCAGAAATGAAGGGGCGGGCCACAGTTTAGCCTGCATTAGAAGTGTCCGCGTTACGGGGGGAACAGTAGTCCTGTTACGCTGGCTTCAGTGTACCGTATGATGTGGTATAATGGTTAGGGAGCTGGGCTTGTAACGCTAAGGTTGCAGGTTCAATCCCCAGGTGGGGACACTGCCGTTGTACCCTTGAGCAAAGGTACTTAACCTGAATTGCTTCAGTAAAATATCCAGCTGTATAAATGGATTGTATGTAATGTAAAGAAATGTAAACTGTAAGTCACTCTGGATAAGAGCGTCTGCTAAATGCCTGTAATGTAATGTAATGTAATGTATGGCAGGGGGACCAATATTCATGTTACACAGGCTGTGCTGTCTATCATAGACCAGTGGCAGCGATTAATTGATTGATTGCAAAAAATGTATTAACATTTTATTAAAACTTACTGGTCAAAAAGCTTCATAAACCACTTCCTTTCAAAAGACTGCCTGCAAGGGACTGTGGTTAAACAAATCACTGAAGGGAGCTCTTAAGCATGAGCAGATTTATTTGAGCAGATTTTATTTTTCTGATCTCCGTGTGGGACAAATTAAGTGTAATTACAGAAATTAATTTTTGGTATTGCTTCTGTTGTTGATGTCGCTAATCCTAATTTTCTAATCTAGCATGGTCAGCAGGTAATCAGCAGGGAACTGGTGCTTGAATGTGTTGATTGTATGCGGAGGGAATGATTGTTGCCCGTAGGTGTGTAGTCGCGTCTGTGTGAGGTAATGTGGAAGGGCAGGTATACAAAGGCAAGATGTGAGAAGAGGGAGGCCAGAATGAAATGAAACTGGCACGCTGTTCTTTCTGTTTGGATAAAAAGTTTATAAATTTCACTTTTATGTGTAATGGCTTCCCTCCAGTGCTTAATTAGTAAAATAAGAGATGCCGGGGCTCAACTTGCCCCCCCGAGGAAAAAAGGTAAACTTTTTCTACCTCTGTGTCGCTGCATTTCTGTCCTTCCCTCTGGTCTAATGGTAACTTTCCAGTGGTGGAGCAACAAGGGTTAAAAACAGGAGCGATGATATGGTTGCTGTTTTTAAAGACGGTCTTGTTGACGTGCAGATTAGATTCATTTATGGGAAACCCCTCTCGCACTCTGCGTTGGAAATTGATACGGTGTTAACAGCAGTAAAGAGATCCTTCAAGGAGTGTGTAACCTGTTCTCCCGATGTCTCTGTGAACACTCTGTAAGCACGAATTGTCTCTCGGCTGTTAAGTCTGTTAAAATATGCGTTGTTGTCGCACTTTTGATATTTATTTATTTTTCGGGGCTCTGATTCTGAGTAAGACATTTGCCAGGGCCCAAAATCGGATTCTTGGCATTTGCCGGGGCTGTGCCCCAGCTAGCCCCGGCACAAATTAAGCACTGCTTCCCTCAAACTGCAGGGTGTCAACAAGCCTTTTCACCATCACAGTAAACATAGAGTACAAGAGGAGATGACAGAAATGTTCCTGTTTTAAGTCGATCATTAATCATATCATAAATCCACAGCCAGATATTTCATTACATTCCATCATCCAACCTAAAGTTGTTTCTCATTTTGAGCTACAGTGTAAGGCGTCATACACACTTCCACGTTGTGTCGCTGTCTCGTGTAACAGCCGGAACAAAATGGCCAAGATCATGTTCAGCAAACGTGTGCTGGAGAACACAGCCTTTGGATAAACCGGAACAAACGTGAACTGGAGCAAGCCCTGAAGCGTGTTAAATCCCGAATTAGTATAATAAACAGATACTGAGGCCCAGATTTACAAAGCGTCTTCAGTGAATTCTGTACCCTCAAAACTATAGGAGAACACATAATAGAGAGTGGGGATATTTTCTACACACACACGTTCTTCTGTCTCCTGCATGACACTGTTAGTACATCATTCACTGCACTGGGACACTCGACTGTCTGGAAGAATGTCTGGCAAGTATCACATTTTTGTGTGATTTATGTTGCTCTCGACCTCTTAGCCTTTGCTCCCAGTTCAGAAACACACACAGACCTTTCTCTGTCCCGCATGGTCACGATCGGTGACCTAGGAAAGGCACTCATCAGTGTAGGGATTCCCCCGACACTCTCATGTTGACAGCGTGGCCAATCGGCTGGGACGGACGGCCCCTCTCCTGCAGTCGGCCGAAATGGATGGCTGCCGGTGGCCCACGCGAGAGCGTGATTGGCTGCTGTGTGATGGCTGCTTGGGGCCCATGCGTGGCCATTGGCTGATAGAGAGTGATTGTGTGCTGTGTGACGGCTGCTTGGTGCCCATGCGTGGCCATTGGCTGATAGAGAGTGATTGTGTGCTGTGTGATGGCTGCTTGGGGCCCATGCGTGGCCATTGGCTGATAGAGCGTGATTGGCTGCTGTGTGATGGCTGCTTGGGGCCCATGCATGGCCATTGGCTGATAGAGTGTGATTGGCTGCTGTGTGATGGCTGCTTGGGGCCCATGCGTGGCCATTGGCTGATAGAGCGTGATTGGCTGCTGTGTGATGGCTGCTTGGGGCCCATGCGTGGCCATTGGCTGATAGAGCCTGATTGGCTGCTGTGATTGGCCCCTGCGTGGCCATTGGCTGATAGAGCGTGATTGGCTGCTGTGTGATGGCTGCTTGGTGCCCACGCGAGAGCGTGATTGGCTGCTGTGTGATGGCTGCTTGGGGCCCATGCGTGGCCATTGGCTGATAGAGCCTGATTGGCTGCTGTGTGATGGCTGCTTGGGGCCCACGCGAGAGCGTGATTGGCTGCTGTGTGATGTCTGCTTGGTGCCCGTGCGTGGCCATTGGCTGATAGGGCGTGATTGTGTGCTGTGTGATGGGTGCTTGGGGCCCATGCGTGGCCATTGGCTGATAGAGCGTGATTGGCTGCTGTGTGATGGCTGCTTGGGGCCCATGCGTGGCCATTGGCTGATAGAGCGTGATTGTGTGCTGTGTGAAAGGGCTGGGGTGGAGGGTCCCGGCCGCCATGTTGGGCCGGGATGCCAGGCATTCCCAAGAGGGTTCTCCCCCGCTCCGGCCGCGGAGCCTGTACCGCAGAGCGGGAAGCCTGCCGCTGAACACCGCCGTGGTGGGAATCGTGATTAACCCCGTGCCCTCCTCCTCCTCCTCCGCAGTGATACCATTGGCGGTGTTTTCTTATTATGATAAGGATGATGTTTACGGCTTCAGGTCTGTGGGTGTGTTGAGCCTGTTTGGAGAGTGGTCTGCGGGTGATTCATGTGGTATGTGCCAGGCTGTTAGGAGCACTCACTGTATCACCACCACATTGGACTCACATTAATGCCTAGGCACAGTCAACGAGGAATACAATTAAATGTGTTGACAAAATGATATACTGTATACAGTCAGGTCCATAAATATTTGGACATTGACAAAGTTATTGGTATTTTACCTGTCTACCACAGTATATTGCAATCAAAGTGCAGACTTTCAGCTTTAATTTGATGGTATTTATATCCAAATCGGGTGAACGGTGTAGGAATTACAGCACTTTTTATATGTGGTCCCCCCCTTTTTAAGGGACCAAAAGTAATTGGACAATTGACTGCTCAGCTGTTCCAGGTCCATAAATATTTGGCCAGGTGTGTGTTATTCCCACAGCATCATTATTTCATTTACAAGTAAGCAGATCAAAGAGCTGATTAGAGTTGATTTCAAGTGTGGCATTTGCATTTGGAATCTGTTGCTCTTAACTCTCAATATGAAGTCCAAAGAGCTGTCACTGCCAGTGAAGCAAGCCATCATTAGGCTGAAAAATCTAAACAAACCCATCAGAGATATAGCAAAAACATTAGGTGTGGCCAGATCAACTATTTGGTATATTCTTAAAAAGAAAGAACACACTGGTGAGCTCAGGAACTCCAAAAGGCCCGGAAGACCACGGAAAACAACTGAGGTGGAAGACAGAAGAATTATTTCCTTGGTGAAGAAAAACCCCTTCATAACAGTTGGCCAGATCAAGAACACCCTCCAGGAGGTAGGCGTATCTGTGTGGTTCCCTTGTATTTATTGATGATGTGACTGCTGACAAAAGCAGCAGGATGAATTCTGAAGTGTATAGGACTATATTATCTGCTCAGATTCAGCCAAATGCCTCAAAACTCATTGGATGGTGCTTCACATTGCAGATGGACAATGACCTGAAGCATACTGCGAGAGCAACCCAATACTTTTTAAGGCAAAGAAGTGGAATGTTCTGCAATGGCCAAGTCAATCACCTGACCTGAATCCAATTGAACATGCATTTCACTTGCTGAAGGCAAAACTGAAGGCAAAACGCCCCAAGAACAAGCAGGAACTGAAGACAGCGGCAGTAAAGGCCTGGCAGAGCATCACCAGGAAGAAACCCAGTTCTGGATGTCTTCCAGACTTCAGTCATTGACTGCAAAGGATTTGCAACCAAGTATTAAAAATGACAATTTAATTTATGATTATGTTAGTTTGTCCAATTACTTTTGAGCCCCTAAAATTAGGGGGGCTATGTATAAAAATGGTTGTAATTCCTACACGGTTCATACAATATTTTTGTATGAACCCTTAAATTAAAGCTGAAAGGCTACACTTAAAGCACATCTTGATTGTTTCATTTCAAATCCATTATGCTGGCATACAGAGCCATAATGATGAAAATTGTGTCACTGTCCAAATACTTATGGACCTGACTGTAGCTATATACTGTAGTTTATATATAATATAAACAGCGTACTACCTGATGTTTGGTAAAGCCCTTCTCAGGTGAAACATCCCTGATTAGTGCAGAAGAAAAGCCACTGTTCACCTGGGCATGCTACAATGACCTTTTACCTGTTATCGTATCTCACAGAAATACCTGCAAAGTGTTACATGTTATCACTTGCCTCTTGTAGCAATGCTTAAAAACAGCAATTAGCCAAGTCCTCATACTTATTCGAGTAACATTAGAGCCCCAAGCCTTCCTGCAGGAGGGAATCTTGGGAGGGAATCTCTGGTGAATCTCAGCGCATCAGCTTTGAGAAAATATGCATTTAGAACATCAATAGTAAACAGCATTGCACATAATTGATGTCCTTTGTGTCAATTCATAAAATTGTCATTGTGGCTATACAAAGACTCGAGACTCAGGGTGTTACTGACACCCCATCTCCACAGACCCAATGCTATCCAGACTATCGCTGAATTCACACATTGCCATTTTCCTGTTCAGTAAAAACTTCAAAATGTTTTTTTTGAAGACCCTCCTACCATCATTAGCAAAGTATTTAAGAGCTGAAACAGAGGGGGGAATTATTTCTCTCTGCTATTGATGGGCGCCAGTGGAACTAGGGGGTTTAATGATGGCCCTTGTTTTGGAAACGTTTCCAGACGCCGTCCTGCCAGCGATATGATTGTCTGCAGAACAGAGCCAGGTCCTGTGCAGGCCCAGCGAGAGAGTGGCCATCCATAAACCAGCTCGTAAATCAGCTCTTTCCATATCCACACGCCACTTCATTTTCCCATTTCCAGTGCTTGCCGTGAGAACGATTGCAGAGTGTTTTTCCAAATCTCACTCCAGCCCCTTGATCAAAAGTGGATGACAATTATAGGCTAAAAATGACAAGTATTTATGGAGACGCGTTCTTTATGAGGATGACACTTTCAGCATGTGCACTTTGCACAAACTGGAACCTATTCTGACACCAGTGTGGAAGTCCTTCTGCACTTCTGTTTGAACCTGCGGGCTTAACCAGGTTAAATCAACCTGCGGACTTAACCAGGTTACATCAACCTGCGGCCTTAACCAGGTTAAATCAACCTGCGGCCTTAACCAGGTTAAATCAACCTGCGGACTTAACCAGGTTACATCAACCTGCGGGCTTAACCAGGTTAAATCAACCTGCGGACTTAACCAGGTTAAATCAACCTGTGGGCTTAACCAGGCTAAATCAACCTGCGGACTTAACCAGGTTACATCAACCTGCGGGCTTAACCAGGTTAAATCAACCTGCGGACTTAACCAGGTTAAATCAACCTGCGGACTTAACCAGGTTAAATCAACCTGCGGACTTAACCAGGTTAAATCAACCTGCGGGCTTAACCAGGTTAAATCAGTGGTCACAGACAGACGGGGTCTGGCTGTTGGTCTCACTCGTCGATTAAAAATAGTTGTCTCTCTCTACTCTCTGCCTCTGAGTAGTTGGCAGTCTATTTTTTTCCCAGTGGGATTTGGCAGATGATCAAATTAAAATAGGCAACGTGACTGTGAACTATAGGGAGCCAGCGTGACCCTTAAGAGCTTTCTGGCAACTGCAGTGTCCGTTCACGTTTGTGAGCTTGAGCCATGGAGGAAAAATCTCATAAGTGCACATGCCCTGATCCTGAGACTGAGAGAGTTCCTCCGAGAGACTACTGTTGTTGGTGTGAGTGAGAGGACTCCTGTTGATACTGTTGTTGGTATGAGAGAAGTTATTCTTGGGCTGGCAGTGTTGTGTAATGGTTAGGGAGCTGGGCTTGTAACTCAGAGGTTACAGGTTCATTTCCCAGGTGGGGCACTGCTGTTGTACCCTTGAGCAAGGTACTTAACCTGAATTGCTTCAGTAAAATATCCAGCTGTATAAATGGATTGTGTGTAAAGAAATGTAAACTGTGTAAGTCGCTTTGGATAAGAGTGTCTGCTAAATGCCTAAAATGTAAAAATGTAATGAGAGAGAGGACTCCTGTTGATACTGTTGTTGGTGTGAGGGGGGGGGGGTTGTGGTTGATGCTGTTGTTGGTAAGAAAAGGGGAGATTGCTTTTGTGGAAGGCAGACCATTCCAGACTCCATCCATTTGCCACTTAAATAATTAATGTTGTTTCCAGAAGCGCCAGTCCCTGCTAATCCTGAGCACATTAGAAGCCTTTCAAGACAATGTGACTCCCACAGCCCTCATGCAGCCTCCTACTCTCCCCCCACTCAGCCCCCTAATAGAGCAGTCCTTTGCCCATGGCTGATGTGTGCCTCTGTTTACTGCCATCTACTCAGCTAGAGTATCTGTGTAATGAGCTGAGTGACAGTGTGAGTGATGGTAGGAGTGGTTCCTGCTCTTAAGTTATTCTGGGTTCAGATCTTACAGGAGCTCAGGTTTGAAATGAAAACCGATCAAAGACCACGGGTGGGAAAAAGCAATGCCCTGTCCAGAATAGGTGGTTGGCAGGCGTGCCCTGTAGTAGCTGGCTCAGCACCGCCCCCTGTAGTGTTGGAGGATAACATACAGTGGTCTCAGTGCCCTGACTGTGTGTGATCTGTTCCTGCAGATGTTTGTGGGAAAATAGCAAACACAAAACACAATCAGACTTCACTGCCAGTGATTGTGTAATACAGCACCCCGTCCACTTTGGTTTTATAAATGTGTTCAAATACAGACTCCCCAAACAACACGAACGATTATTGTAGATTAACTTGCTAAAACAAGGAATTCAGGGCTCTGGTTTCTGTTGTGTAGCTCTGCCACAAGTCCTATTATGGCTGTAATGTTTTGTTATTATTTTGTTGTTCTTAAAAGTTTTTTTCCCCTATACCAGACAAAATCTGGTACAAAAAATATGCTTTTCATCTTGAAGATAAACCTTCAACGCTGGACTGCGTGGATTTTCCAAAACTCCATGCTATCCCATTTCATTCTCAGTAATGATCAAGACAAATATCTAAATGTTCACATTATGTATATGTAAAATTTTTGGGCCAACATTCCTACAATTGTGGTCACTGCTCAAAATTGTGTGCAAACAAGAAGCCTGTTTTTTTAATTTTATATTTAATAATACAAACACTTTATAGTCATCTGAGGATTCTTCTGACTGCTTTGAGAAAATATTCTATATTAATGTATAATAATGCATTTTGATGCTTATCTACTGGGGCCTCGGGTGGCGTAACGGTGAAAGCATTCGCCAAGAATGCAAGTTGCCCACTGCAGCCACGGTTCCGTGCCCGGCTCTGGCCGGGAGCCCCGATCGAGGACGGCGATTGGCTGTCCACCCCAGGAGGAGGGGGGGAGGGTGAGCCGGCACGAGCTCGCTAAGAAGCATGAAGGGGCGTTCCTGTAAAGTAGGTGGGCGAGTTCCGTCTCGGAGGAGGCGAATCACTGCCGGCCTCGGGGCACTAGCTTGACCCATAGTGACGGGCGGCGGGCTCGTGAGGGAGGGCGAATCGAAAATAAGTAGAGGGTTTAATTGGCTGCCAAATTGGGAGGAAAACAGGGAAAAAATCTTTTTAGAAAAAAATAGCAGGAAAAAAAAAGAAGCAGAATGCAGCTAGTTTTCAATGAGTTTTGACAGGATAGAACAGGATATGAAAGAATCCCTTGGTGCTGTTTTGATATCAAATAAAGCTTCTTTATTGGGATATTTTGGGAGTATTGCATAAACAGGATGTGATGGCTAGCGCCATGTTGAATGTATGCTGTCTCTTTCAGCCAATTAAAACTGCCGAGGGTCTTGTTTACAGTATATCTGGGCGATCCCAGGTGTGCGCTTTGTTCCTGTAAGGCAGAAGAGGTCCAGGCAGAGTTTCTCCTTCTTTATTGGGCTACAGAGGAAGCACAGGCAATGTTTACTGTAGCAGTAGAATCACGTGGCATGGCACAGTGCTATCGCCACATGTCCTCGTGTGAGGTCACTATACAGTCAGCTGCCTCTGGCACAGCACACTGGTGATATGCAGCATTCCGGCCTTTGTTTATAAAAAATGGCTGCTGTCATATTTATTTTTATTTTTTATAAATTTATTTCAGATTTTTTCCCGATTTGGTTGCCAATTAAACCCTCTATTTACTTCAATTCCCCACCCTCACGAGTCCGTCGCCCATCCTCCAGGATCGAGACACACATTCCAGGTTGAGTGTTCCCGCCTCTTTCGAGACGGGAAATCTTCCACGGACTCCTTAACCTTCTCCTCGACGGACTCGTGCCGGCTCACCCTCCCCCCCCCCCCCGAGGCGGACAGCCAAATGCCGCCTCCGATTGGGCTGACGACCAGGGCCGGTCTGGTAGAGACGCGGGTTTCGATCCGCGTCCCTGACGGGCAGCGCACACCACTCCGAAGCGTGGTGCACTAGACCGCTACGCCATCCGCCAGTGCTGTCATATTTTTTGATTGAAGAAGAGGCCATCCTATCTGCCATGAGTAAGGCGGTGCACCCAACCCAATGAGGAAGGCCAATGTTCTAACTGACAGAGACAGAGAGGGACATAATCTTTATTTGATATCAATATTAACACAATATTACACACATACACATGCACACACACATATACACACACACACACACACACACTTGCATGTACGCTCACTCACACTCACACTTCGACAAACGCACTCACTCGCGCACGGACACATGCACATACATGCGTACACACATGCACACACATGCTTGCACACACACTCTTACATATGCACTCTCACACATGTGCACACACCTGCCACAGAAAGTCAGCATGTTTTCTCTCATTGTCCATCAGCATTGATCCATTCTGGACTGTATGCTTACCGCCAGGAAGTCTGACAAAGGAGGGTCCACTGAGTGACTTTTAGTCTCTTAGGAATAATTACACAACTTGAGAAAGAACACCAAAATCTCTACTGCATGAAATCATTTTCTATCAAAATAAATTCTTCCTTCGAACATTAATATAAAACATTCACTTTGATGTCCTTTTTCATTTTAAGAAAAACAAAATCTGTTTTTCCTCAGGGAACATTTTATCCTGGCAAAGACACTTCATCGTAGGATGGGAAAACTGTGAGCTGTGCAAAGTTGTTTATCGTTAGCTAATTTATGTCTATTAACCAAGTTAAATTAAACATTTGCGTGTAAAGATAGATCATCCATAAGAATGTGTGATAACTGGCTGGCGGATAGCGTAGCGGTCTAACGCATTTGGCTGGCCTGTAAGAGTGTGAGCTGCCTATCAGGGACGCAGTTCGAAACCCGTCTCTGCCAGACCGGCCCTGGGCATTCGGCTGTCCACTACTGAGGGAGGAGGGAGGAGGGAGGAGGGAGGAGGGGGAGGGTGGTCGGCACGTAAGGGTGTCTCCAGAAAGGGGGTTTGTGAGTTCCGTCTCGAAGGAGGCGGATCATTGCCGGACTCAGAGAGTAGCTTGCCCCATAGAGATGATCAGCGAGTTTGTGGAGGAGGGTTAACCAAAATAAATAGAGGGTATAATTGGCTTCCAAATTGGAGAGAAAAACAGGAAAAATCTGAAACAAAATGTATTTAAAAAAAAGAATGTGTAATCACGTATATGTAATAATGCAGTCATCTGTAATAATGGAGGTAATTGAATCTGGGCATTGCCTGTGCTGTGGGAAACTCTGGAGAGATTTAAGATTCTCTCCCCTGTGCCTAATCCCCATAGACCCTCTTGAGAAAATCTTTTGATGACTATTAACCTGCCATAACCTCCAGCCCTGCAGATTCGCTAACACACAGCACACGTCTTTACTCCTCCCTATCTGTTGTACCTGTGCTGGTATTTGCCATGATAATATTTAAAGATGTTAAGATAAGAACAGAGATGGAAGTGCTTTTTCCCCGAAGAGTCTGTCCTCTGTACTCAAAATGGTCTTAAAATGGTTGAATATATTCTTTATACAGCCATACTCCTTGGAGCATATAGTACTTCTCAGAAAAGGATAAATCTGTACACCAAAAGCTATTATTTGTGCTCGTTAATTGAGTGTCGTGCTATCAGAACTAGATCTCGCTGTTTAAAAGCTGGCAAAGTTGAACACATCGATAAATGTCAGACTCTAAATGCAGAACAGTTTCTGGTACGATCTTTACTTTCTGTGATTTGGGTTCATAGTTGAAGTTGTGAAAGGATTTAAAAAAAGATTGGCTAAAGAGATTCCTTATAAGCACGGTATCTCACCTGTACTTCATGAGAGAGTGATTCATTCTGCTCCTAAGGTGTACCAGAAGAGCAGTGTGCTGTTCCGTTCTATTTTTTATTGTTGCCAAAAGTAGTGGCGTCCAAATGCTGTTATCCTGAAAGCTCAAATGACCACAGCCAGGGTGAGAGCACACAGATTCCACATTCCCAAAATAGATCCATGTTCTCATCACAGATCGTCTGTCCCCATAATAGCTCCAGTATTTCTGAAGTTGACCTGTACCTTTCTTTCCTCCATTGAAGTGGCCAAAATGGAAAAGGCTTGATCTTTATCTTACTTCGCTGTTGTCTTTTCCCAAACGCCTGTCACACGCTTGAGAGAGTTTTTCAGTAACGTGGGAAATGAGTGAAGGGAAACGTTAGCGCCCTGGGATTAGGAATAAAGTGAAATCCTGCTGAGTGTGCAGTGAAATGCACTTGTGAGCATGGCTCCGTTTGTTACCATTGCGCTGGCGTTTTATGGTCTGTGTGAGAACTGAGCCTGGGAAGCTGACTGCATGCCAGGAGTCACTTTCTGACAAACATTCACCAACAAACCAGTGTGTAGGAAAGATGAAATCCAGAATTACAGAAGCAGATGCAGAGTGTAGAATTCAGCACTGCAGACGCTACCATATAGAACTATTTTTTTTAATGTTTTTATTTGTTTCAGACTTTTTTTCCTGTTTTTCTCCCCAATTTAGTGGACAATTACACCCTCTATTTATTTCGATTTGCCCTCCCCACATGAACTTCCCGCCCATCTCTACGAGGCAAGCGAATTCTCAGAGGGCAGCGAACTCCGCTTCCTTCGAGCCTCCACCCACGTTCTGGAGACAGCCTTATGCGCTTCTCAGCTAGTTGGTGCCGGCTCACCCTCCCCCTGGGGCGGATAGCCCAGTACTGCCCCCAATTGGGGCTCCCCGCCAGGGCCAGTCAGGCACAGTCAGGTTTCGAACCGCGACCGTGATAGGCAGCTCACACTCGTAAACGTGTGCGTTAGACCGCTGCGCTATCAGAGGCCCTACCATATTACATTACATTACAGGCATTTAGCAGACGCTCTTATCCAGAGTGACTTACACAGTTTACATTTCTTTACAATCCATTTATACAGCTGGATATTAACTGAAGCAATTCAGGTTAAGTACCTTGCTCAAGGGTACAACGGCAGTGTCCCACCTGGGGATTGAACCTGCAACCTTAACGTTACAAGCCCAGCTCCCTAACCATTATACCACACTGCCTGCCTATAGACCCGTATAGAACTCTGTAGTGCTGACGCCGCATTATAGAACTCTGCACTGCAGACTCTATATTATGGAACTCTGCACTGCAGATGCTACACACAGATCTCGCATAAAATAATTCTGGGGTGGGTGGTAGAGCTTGCCAGTGTAGTGAGCACACAGATCAGTTGCAGAGCAGGTGTCTGAGCCACAAGAACAGTCGTGAAGCTGAGTAGGAGCAGAAGGGTGTTGCGTGTGGTCTGTGATCACAGTGACCCTTACATCACCTGGCAGATGGCCAGGTGACAGGTATCAGTGGGTGGGCCAGGGTTGGGAGAGATCGGGTTTGGCGTGTACACAGGCGTGTCAGAGATGCGAGCACAGACCCAGCTGCTTGTGTCTGTCCGGGCTCACCTCTCGAGAACTGTACCTGACCTCACCTGAATCCCAAACTCTCACCCTGACGCCCTGTAGAGCAATGCAGCCCATCAGTAGCAGCTGTTGGGTCTCTCCCCAGAAATGACTCAGGAACATTAATCAAGTCACAAAGGTTTAGACTCAACCACCAGGAGAAAATACCTGAGCTTTTGAAAAACACCAGACACTAATAACTCAAAAGTATTTTATTACAATGTCTTTAACCTTGACAGGTTATTTGAATGAAATATGCAGACTGTGTTCCTCAAGAGGTGAGATTACTTTGCAGTGCAAAATGGAGAGTTTGCTTTCTGCTGTGCCAGCTTTTGTCACTACCGGTCACAGAGCTACGGCAGCAAACTCACACTACGGCGGGGGGGGGATTGACTTAAAAATAGTGGGTGTAATTGGCTACCAAATTGGGAGAAAATGGGAGAAAATCTGAGACAAAAAGAAAAAAAAAGATAATTATGAACTCTCAGTTCAGGTACAAAGGAAAATACATGAGTATTTAACCACAACATGTGTGTTATTTACTGAGTAGCCTGTCCTCTCTGAATATGAATAACATAGTGCAAACAAATGTTCTGGAGAGATCCGGTCAAGTGTAATGCACTGTGTGCGATGCCAGGGGAATGCTGGCTGCTGAAGTTAGTCTGAGATAATATGGCCTGCAGTCGCTACCTTCCGTCATTGAAGATTAGTAAACTTTAGAACACCACTGAGCATCCGAAATCCCCTAGCATGTAATGGGGCGTGTAATGGGGCGTGTAATGTGGTGGCTTCTCGTTACACGATCCCTCCGCTGGAAATGGCTCTCAGATCTTCTGAAGGATTTTCCCACTAGAAGTGAATTTTTGGTTTTGTTTTCTTATATCAATATTTGTTTCCTATTAGTACTTTTCTTAAAATGATTTAGTGTATTGAGAAAAATGGTAGCTTGAGTAATACATTAAACTAATAAGAACTTATCGGGAAAATGAAAGTTACACATCTTATTAATCTTATGAATAGAAATAGTTATTTTTGTTCTGCAGAGGTCAGAATGTGGGACGTTGCGTACTGTGCTATCATGGAGATGGTATGACACAAGGATAGCATTTATGATGCTGGAAAGTGTGAAACAGGGATAGCACTAATGGACATGTAAGCACTAATACTCCTCTCTGCATTTCCATGTGACCTTTCATTTTAAAGTTGTACATGATGGACTCCCACAAAATCGCAGAGAAACCGCTACAGAATGTGACGTCGATAAGAGTGTGATTAGTTCCCAGAGTTAGGGACTTGAGTCTTTAGCTCAGCGGGCTAAATCGCTCTCTTGTTGCATCGAGATCCTTGGTTCGAAACTTGCTGCGGGCAGAACCAACTCCGTTACACACACATACCATCAATTTCACTGCAAATTATGTCAGTTTGTACTGTGGTACTGTATTATTGCAATAATATGTAACTGTAGTACTCCATTGCTGTTGTACTGGTGTTATACAGTAATACTGCAGCCTCAATCTCATTAGTTGCTGGGTAGTTTGGTTTAAGATGATATATTGTCTTTTTCTGATGCTAAACAGTGGCTGTAGAAGCACCCAAGTCAACTGTCCGGGGGTGCTGGGGTGGGGGTGGGGGCACTTTACTGTTGACTGTAATGCAGATAAAATGTAGACTGTTAATAAACATGCATGCATTTTTTAGAGGGAAATTCACCACGGATATTTAAATATTAATGGGGGATCATAATACATTATTGAACTTGTTGGGAAATAGATCATTTGAAAAATCCTTTTAAAAAGTGCTTACTTTGCAACATACAGTATGCAGAGGCTGCTGGAAATGGCTCACTTTGCAGTGAATACTCTGAGGGAGCAAGAGGGAATTTGGGAAATTGTTCTGAATTGACTCTGTGGTTTTACCTAAGAACAGCACCCTCCACCCTCAGCCAAAACACTATCCAGCACTTAGCCAAAACACATTCCAGCCTCAGCCAAAACACATTCCACCTCAGCCAAAACACATTCTACCCTCAACCAAAACACATTCAACCCTCAGCCACAGGAACAGGTCTATGGGATTGTATTGTATGGATGGTCTCTGCAGAAGAAAGGTCAGAAGAGGCAGCAGGTGCTGTTGCTTCTGCTCACAGACACACCATACACACACACTCTCACAGACACACCATACACACACTCTCACAGACACACCATACACACACTCTCACAGACACACCATACACACACTCTCACAGACACACCATACACACTGTGGTGTCCCTTGGGGTGGGGTGACACTCACAGACTTTTGCAGAGGGCTTAGGCAGTTAAATAACCCAGAGGAGGCAGTAATACAAACAAAACGATACTTTATTAAAGGAATCTTGATAAACACAAAAGGTTGGGGTTTTGGGGGAATCCAAAGCACACGAAGTCCACAATCCTCATCTTTGTCTTTATCCATGAGCCGTAGTCCAAGTCCAGTCCAGTTCCTCAAGCAGTCCAAAAGTTGGTACACAAACAGGGTCCTCAAAACAATCCAATCCAATCCCAAAAACACCAACCTACTCAGTGTGACCGAACACAGTCCTTTAAATAGGCCTCTAAATTGCCTTCAGCTGTCTGTAGTCCTCCGGCCTTACGGGCTTCAGCTGTGAGACTGCAGGCTGCTGGGAAATGCAGTCTTTTTCTTTTCTGGTTCCAGTGGCTCCAATGATTTAAAGGGCCAGGCAGCCATTTCCTTGGGCAGCCCCTTGGGATGCACTCACAGATACACCATACACACACTCTCATAAACAAACCATACACACACTCTCACAGCCACACCATACCGACACACTCGCAGACACACCATACACACTCTCACAGACACATTTTCCTTTAAAAAAAAAAAACATTTTAAGCATTTAGCAGACGATCTTATCCAGCGCGACTTACAAGATGTGCATTAATACAGACCATACACCCACACTCTACAGTATATAATAATAATATACGCCAATAATTAGCAGACGCTTTTATCCAAAGCGACTTACAGTAGTGAATGCATATATTTTCAGTACATGTGGCCGCAGTGGGGATTGAACCCACAACCTAAGCGTTGCCAACACTGTGCTCTACCAACTGAGCCACAGAGAACCACAGTTCTCTCACATGGTATGCACTTTGAAATGCCTTTGCATGCTGTGGTCTACCTGTAAAGCTTACACACGGTTCCAGAGAGACAACAGATAGGATTATTGTGCCATTTCAGATAGCTTGCCAACACATTCAAATTTTCAGTGCTGCTTGTGTCGCAGACTCTAATGGTAGTTGCAGTGCATCGTGGCCTTTAACATGGCTGGTGCTCAGGTACTCTGTCCTCCCAGGGAAAGATAGATCATTCTCTTCCTGGATTAGAAGGAATGCATTGGGAGGGAGTCAGGGAGGAGAAAACAGGCTCTTTCTTTCTTCAAACCAAAAGGCGGGATTATGGGGCAGAGTGGGGAGTAGGGGGTGTATTTTAAAGTCACTCTGCTGAAATATTTTCACACTGAGCGTATCTGATTAATGAATAGAGGGCTTTATTCAGCCTGCATGCTGTGTAATCTGAATTGTCCTGGCCAGACAGAGAGCTGTGGCGCACTGGCCACAGAGACCAGTGTGCCCGTCATAAACAAACACTCACACAAACGACACACACGCAAACAACGCTCAAGAAAACGACGCTCACACAAAAAATACTCACACCATCAACGCAACATGCTTACAGACACTCATAACCTTTTAAAAATCAGTTTAAAAGTTACTTGGACCCATTTTTTTGTGCCTTTTCAGTGTGTTTTGACTGTTGATGCGGATCGTTTCCATGGTAACCATGTGTTTTAAATCAGGAATAAACCCAAAAACGTCTATGGGGTTCAGCCTGACAGTGGCGAGTGATGCATTCCACAACGCAATCTGCCATCTCCCAGGAGCCCAGAGCTGCCCAACAGCTCAAAACGAAAACTCTGTGGAGCCCACAGTAAGAGGCATCTCAGTACAGTGAATATGGTCTCTGCAGCAGTGCTAAGAGAGGCAACATTGGCCAGGGGCAGGCACAGATCATCAATTAATCAATCAATCTTTATTTTTGTATAGCGCCATTTACAAACAGGTTGTCACACAGCGCTTCACAATTGGCATTTTCCAGAGGGAATCAAAAAACCAGAAAACCATTGGAACCAATGTGGGAGACTGGAAAATTATTCCCTGACCCCCTTAAAAGGCGGTCGAGATGAACTCCTGGAAAATGGTGGGATACAGAGAAAAACAAAACAAATAGTCCTTGAGGCTCATGAGGCTTAACAGACCACCGGAAGGACATTCTTCGTGCCACCGTTAACAGCAGGGTCACCTGAAAATCGAACAGTTTTTCCAGTCATTCATTTTTGATGAATAAAATATGGGGCATAGCATTTGGTCATTATGGGTAAAGCTTGGGTGGGCGTGTGGTTTACGCCACACACCTGCTCACTCTTACCGGATGAATGAGACCTCGTTACAAACAACGCTAATTAGGAATTATTCAAATATTCCTTCTAAATCTACACATTTACAATCGGGTACCATCTGAGGGTCCTGACAATGGTAGTAACACATCTAGTGAAAAGTTAGTGCAATAATGCTTCTTATAGTGAGTCTCAGTGGTGGTGCAGTGTATAGCTGTCGCCTCTCGGGTTCGAATCAGGGCTCTGCATGTTCTCCCGTCCAGGGGTGCACGTCAATCTTGCCCGTAGGTATGAGTATCCGAGAATTCCTGCCTCTCGCCCCAATGCATGCTGGGATGAGCTCCAGCCCCCGCGACCCTAACTAGGAATAAGCGGCTGCCAGTGTGGGTGCAGGCTTCTGTTCCAGCCCTGCACTAAACAACTGATTAAACTAATCAAGGTCTTGATTGTAGACCATGATTGGTGAATTAGTTGAATCAGGTGTGTTAGTGCAGGGCTGGAACAGAAGCCTGCACCCACACTGGCCCTTCTCGGATACGATTGGACACCCCTGGAGTAGAGCATCAGGAGCGGAGGGTTAAGCACTGAGACTCACTATAAGAAGCATTATTGCACTAACTTTTCACTAGATGTGTTACTACCATTGTCAGGACCCTCAGATGGCACCCGATTGTAAATGTGTAGATTTAGAAGGAATATTTGAATAATTCCTAATTAGCGCTTAATTGGCAGGCAGTGTGGTATAATGGTTAGGGAACTGGGCTTGTAACGTTAAGGTTTCAGGTTCAATCCCCAGGTGGGACACTGCCATTGTACCCTTGAGCAATGCAAGGTACTTAACCTGAATTGCTTCAGTTAATATCCAGCTGTATAAATGGATTGTATGTAAAATAAATGTAAACTGTGGAAGTCGCTCTGGATAAGAGCGTCTGCTAAATGCCTAAAAAATGTAAAAAAAATGTAAAAAAACACCCCTGCTCTGCACAGTGTGAGTCAGCACTGTCCTGGCTGGTCTAAAGTGCAGGAAATGTCTTTGTTGGGAATAACTAATCGGATTTCTATAATGGGAAAGGCTCCCTCATGGCTTATTAGCCTGCCAGCAGAGCGGGTGCAACCATGTTTTTGTTATTCACTGGCTTTGAATGGTTTACAGTTCAGCCGCGGTGGGCTATGACACTGTATAGAATCTGGACTGAGATGTGGTGGTTCAGTGGTTCAGGGTTGACCTCCTGCTGTGTAGCTGTTGCTCGGTGTAACATGGATCCACATCTGGAACCAGGGACTCCTCTCACCATGCACAACTCAAACAAGATATTTGTAGTGTAAACTAAGAACATAAGAACATAAGAATACATAATGACGAGAACGGGCCGTTCAGCCCATCTAGGCTCGTCATGTCCGAACCTAAAGAGTATCTAGTACTGCATCTAGCCTGGACTTGAATAGCCCAAGTGTTTCTGCCTCTACTACCCGACCTGGCAAGTTGTTCCAGGCATTGACAACTCTCTGTGTAAAGAAAAAAGAAAAGGCTGCACTAAACCCAGGATTTGGTGTCAGAATTGGCCAAATGTCTCCTTTTTTAGGAAATGTTCAGAGATGGCTTTTATTTTCAAATGATGCGTCCATCATTTGATAAAAATGGACACTGTACATTGCAGAAATTGCAGTTTGAGACTATTGGTGGCCAGCATGCAGTGGGACGTACCACAGATTAGTCCTTGCAAATTTAAAGTATTCGTAATATTTAATTAGATTTGGTTTGCAGTTTTTCCATTTGGCTGAATAATTTTTTGTGTCGTATTTGGAGTCAAGTCAAAACCTAAAATGTATTTAGTGAATCCCAGTCCTTAGGGGTTAAAGGCGTAATTATGTTCCACACAAACATAACTCTGGGGAATTATGTTTTCTGCGAATCCGGCATTTTTTCCTGTATTGTGGGTGACTTACTGGAATGGCACGGGTTGGTGTGGACATGTGTGGGCTCACAGAACTCATCACATAGCTGCTTCAAGCTCCCACCATACCAGGCATTGATGATTCGATGCCATGGTGTTCAAAGAGACTCGTGTTGACATTAGTGCACACAAACCGTTTCTTTTTTTACCTCTGCTTGTGCTTTGTGCCCGTGTTGTTCTCTCACAGCTGATTGAGGGTTTCTGTGTGTGTTTGCAGCATGGGCGAGTGTAGACGTAACCATGAAGGACAGAGTGGAGGCGTCCATCGGGGGAAAAGCAGAGATCCTTTGCCGCTATGCTTTTAGTGGTGTGCCCAGTGTGGTGATAGTACAGTGGTTTGTGGTGAGTACAAGCCATTCACATTCCATTATTCTCTGCTTCAGAATCATTAGTGAGGGGCAGACCTTTCTGTTGGGGTCAGCACTTTTTAACATCCATCTGTTTATTATTGTACGTTATTGTATATTGTATATTGTATATTGTACGTTATTGTATTATTGTATATTCATTTCATTATCATATTATCAATGCATAAAATCCTTCTTATTATGTCATAATATCACTGTTCAGCTTCATTTTACATTAGTGCCCACTCAACATATATAGGTTTCAATTGAGGTAGAGGTGTGTGTGTGTTACTAGTTTATCATGCATGAACGAATGAAATGAATGACATGACATGCGTATGAGTGTGTGAGTGAATGGTGTATGTGCCCTGCGATGGATTCTGTTCAGGATGTATTCCTGCCTCTCGCCCAATGCATGCTGGGAGTAGGCTCCAGCCCCCCCCGGTGACCCTGACCAGGAATAAGCGGGTTAGATAATGAATGAATGAATGAATGATTTAATTAATGCATGAGATTAAAGCTGCACTGCAGGGATGACCTCTGTCCGCCTATGTGACCTCTGACCTTCAGGCAGAGAAAGACAGCGGCCGCAGACGGAGGATCTTCTACAGCAATAACGCTACGGACGTCGTGGACAGCGGCACAGGCTTCACCGATCGGCTCAACATCAGCCGCTCCAGCGCCGGTGGGGATGCGAGTGGCCCGGGACCCAGCGAGGACATCCTGCTGACCGTGGAAGGCGTACGGCTGGGAGACGAGGGGGAATTCATATGCCAAGTCAGCGGGATGTCCGCCGGAAACGAGGAGGGCAGGACCCAGCTGAGGGTTTTCGGTACGACCCCGCCAGCCCTCAGCCACGCTGAGACTGGCATGCGATCATTTACCTTTACGGGAGCCGCGTGGCTGTGGCGGAGAGAAAAGGCTGCACTAAACCCAGGATTTGGTGTCAGAATTGGCCAAATGTCTCCTTTTTTAGGAAATGTTCAGAGATGGCTTTTATTTTCAAATGATGCATCCGTCATTTGATAAAAATGGACACTGTACATGGACACAGAAATTGCAGTTTGAGACTATTGGTGGCCAGCATGCAGTGGGACATACCACAGAGTAGTCCTTGCAAACAAAGTATTTATAATATTTAATTGGATTTGGTTTGCAGTTTTTCCATCTGACTGTCGTATTTGGAGTCAAGTCAAAACCTAAAATGTATTTAGTGAATCCCAGAACAGATCATTTACCTTTACGGGAGCCGTGTGGCTGTGGCGGAGAGGGTCCTTGCGAGATGGGTTGTGTGGCTCTGTGTCTGGGGCTTGGCCAGGGTCAGGTGATTGACCTGCCCTGGGGGAAAGAGAACAGGCCTGTCGCTCAGAACAGCAAGGAGACCTTCCGCTCGGACTCCTCCCACATAATGTACGTCTTTATCTTCCTCTTCCTCTTCCAGATTCTCCAGAGCCTCCGGTCATTGAGGGCGTCCACTCTGGGATCTCTGTCAACGAGGAGGACCCCTCTAAGGTAACACTGCTGACACTCCTTCTGTTGCTCATGATACCTCACATCATCGGTGGCAGTTTATTATTTCACCGGAATGAAATATCAGACCTGTACTGAAGAAACAGTGTATGTAGTCTGTTCTCACTGCCTCCTCTCTCTCTCTCTCTCTCTCTCTCTCTCTCTCTCTCTCTCTCTCTCTCTCTCTCCCCGTTCTGGTGCAGATTGCAGTCTGTGAGGCCCGGAACGGCTACCCCAAACCCAACATCACCTGGTACCGAGATCTCACCCCTCTGGTCATTGTTAAAGGCCGTGAGTATTGGACAGTAATAAGAACGTATTTTCGCACAGTACCGTGATTATTTTTCACTATCTAGCCTACACTCCTAATGGTTAAATTGGTGTATTTTGATTTCACTTTCAAAGTTATGAACATTTCAGAGTTTCAAACCATTCCCATTCTCAATGTATTCATATTTCTTTGTCTCTACTGTATTTATATTTGTGTGTATTTATGTGTACACGCATGTTCCTGTTATTGATATTTACCTTCATGTATTCTCCAGAGGTCAACATAAGGGAACGAGTGACAAAGGAATCCAGTGGCCTTTTCACCGTAGAGAGCGAGCTGCAGCTTAAGGTGTCCAAAGAGGACAAGGATGCGCACTTCTACTGCGAGGTCAACTACTTCGTCCCCAACGCAGTGAAGATGACCGAGTCTCAGCGCGTCAACATCACTGTGTACTGTGAGTCCCTCGCATTCCCAAAGCACTGTGTGTGGGTCCTGAACTGAAAAACACACTCTTCACCCTGGTGGCATGTAACAAGTCCCGTACGGTAGGGATGGGAGTTTGAAATGATTTCACTGTCGAGAACTCTCATGAAATTATTATTGAGCACTCGAGTACTCCCAACAAAAAACTCTAACGTGAGAGTATCTAATGCGTGCATATTTATGTCAATTATCTAAGAAAGAAAACAAGTGCAATTTGAAACTAATTTATTGAACATGAGAAGGGGTACCTTCCTTCTAACCAGGCAACGTTTAGCCTATTAAGCAATCAATTCAAAAGTGAATGGCTATTGTGGCAATGTATATAGGCAACATATTCTTGTAAAAAATACTTAACATAAATATAACATAAAGCGTATTGTTTTGGGTATTGTATTGTATTGGGTCTGCTGTAAAGTGTATTTGGATGAATGTCTTGTCAAATGCGCTATACAAATAAAGTTTGATTGATTGATTGATTGATAAATGAATCTTAACCCTTTGAGGAGCACTATTACATGATGATGTTTATTCTAGAACCTGCCATAACATGGCAACATGGCATCCTCAAAGAACTGTACAATCCCAGAGTAGAACACCGTGAAACAGAACTGGCTTGCAGTGTAGTGTAATGGTTAGGGAGCTGGGCTTGTAACTCAGAGGTTGCAGGTTCAATTCCCAGGTAGAGCACTGCTGTTGTACCCTTGAGCAAGGTACTTAACCACAATTGCTTCAGTAAAATATCCAGCTGTATAAATGGATTGTATGTAAAGAAATGTAAACTGTGTAAGTCGCTCTGGATAAGAGCATCTGCTAAATGCCTAAAATGTAATGTAAATGTAAATGTATTACAAGTTGTGTCAAAATGAGCATAATTATCTACATGGTCTGTGGAGAGGCGGACGCACAGCTGATTGGCTATTAGTCCCGCTGTTGATGTTGATGTAAGACTCCACCCACTCTGAAAGTGCACCATCATAAAAACGAACGAATTAAATAATTTAATGTTTATTATTATTATTATTATTAATCTCATCTCATCTCATCTTCAGCCGCTTATTCCTAGTTAGGGTCGCGGGGGGGCTGGAGCCTATCCCAGCATGCATTGGGGCGAGAGGCAGGAATACACCCTGGACAGGTCGCCAATCCATCGCAGGGCACTACATACACCATTCACTCACACACTCATACCTACGGGCAATTTAGACTCTCTAATTAGCCTAACATGCATGTCTTTGGACTGTGGGAAGAAACCGGAGTACCCGGAGGAAACCCACGCAGACACGGGGAGAACATGCAAACTCCACACAGAAAGGCCCCCGGCCTGGATTCGAACCTGAGACCTTCTTGCTGTGAGGCGACAGTGCTATCCACTGCACCACTGTGCCGCCATTATTATTATTATTAATAATATTATTATTATTAAAAAACCTAAAAAAACGAATGAATAGTGTTATATCTTCATGTGAACATGCCCGTCCCTAATGGACAGACCTGGACAGCACAAATACAGCACACTGATGGCATGTAACAGGTCCTGTAGAACAGAGATTTGAGCACACAGTGGGTCCAATCCAACTGTCACCAACACAGCTTGCACTGCAAAATCCATCCATCCATTATCTAAGCCGCTTATTCCTGGTCAGGGTCGCGGGGGGCTGGAGCCTATCCCAGCATGCGTTCCGGGCGAGAGGCAGGAATACACCCTGGACAGGTCGCCAATGCACTGCTAAATTAATTTCCTTATTTTGCTTTCTAATCCATACGATTATTTTTGTATAAGATTAATGAACACAACTTCCCCTAGCTCCCTGGTGTTGCCCAGATGTTCCCTGGTGTTGCCCAGATGTTCCCTGGTGTTGCCCAGATGTTCCCAGTGCTGTTCAGTCTTACAGAAGGACCGAAGCCCGATGTGATTGTGATTGTTTGTCCCACAGATCCAGCGACGTCTGTGTGGCTCCACCGGGACTCTCCGGATGGCCTGGTGAAAGAGGGGGACACGGTGGAGATCCAGTGCCAATCCGATGGGTACCCACAACCAATTTTCGCCTTCAGTCGAGAAAATGTAAGGGGCCTCCTGTTTGTCAAGTAAAACAATAATACAAATACATTAAGTGATTTCCCACCAATGGCCACCTACACCAGATTGGTAAGCACTGACTAACACGGGACTTGGAAAGAGCTGTGCAGAAGAAACGGATACTGAATACCGAATAACACTATTTCCTTGTGTTGTCCTTTGTTGCCCTGTGCTTCCCTGCGTTGTCCTGTGTCATTGTGTCGCTTTGTGTTGTCTTGTTTTGTCCTGTGTTTCTCTGGGGTCTGCTGTGTCGCTCTTTGTTACTACTCTGTGTTGTCCTCTGCAGCAGGAGGAGGACCTGCCCTCAGAAGTGAACCTGCTGGTGTTGAGGGATGTGACACGATCACACAGCGGAACATACCTGTGTCGTTCCTTGGATCTGGACACTTATGAAGAAATAGTGGGGACGTTGGACCTCCAAGTACACCGTGAGCAAGACTCCTGAGACCTCTGACCTTTGATCCAATGCAGGAAGTCCAGGGAAGACATTTCTCACGCCGGTCTGTGTTTCTCCCAGATCTGGATCGTGCCGTGGTGCATCCCAAACATGCAGTTGTGGCTCAGGGCGACGGCGTAACGGTCACCTGCAACGCCCAGTCCTCCCTGAATACCAACACCACATGGTTCAAAGTAGGACTTGCATAAAAGAAACTAGCAAAATACCTGCATGTAATAATAATAATCATAATAATAATATATAAAATGAGCAAATATTACATGCATACAGTGGGGTCCAAAGGTTAGAGTCCACTACCAAGATCTGTTTGTTTTCATCGTTCATCGAAAATGACACAACATTTTTACTCATGTGGTATTTGTTATTCAATAATGTCATAAAACAGTGATACACATTAAAAAAATGTTTGTTTCAGAAAGGCTGGTATGAAATTGAAATATCTATAAATATTTTGTTCACACACCATTGCCTTTCCTTTCCCCAAAATATTGTGACACCTTATTTTTCATTAAAAATTTTTATACGAGGACACTCCTAATACATAGTGTGAGTTGTTTTGGTCTTGTAACAATTAATACTGGATATTGACGTAATTAATATGGTCCTCTATGTGTTCTCGTTGCTACTGCAGATGCTTGAAAAAGTTTTTGCAGCTGTTTGTAATTATATCCGCAGAGCTTAGTGAAGTAGTTAGAGGTCAAATTGTTCTTCCGAGTAAAAATGATGTGTTAGTTTTTGATGAATGATGAAAACAAACAGATCTTGGTGGTGGACTTTTGGCCCCCACTATATGCCATCTAATTTGTTTATGAAGTCTTAGTTTGTGCTTAGTTTCAAACATAACAGGGACATAACTTGTGCCAATTAAAAGGTTGTTGCATAAAGTAACATTTTAACCTTAATATTGTATTTTATTCCAGAGCTTCAACAATTACTTTTTAAAAAGTTTTAAAAAGTTTTTTAATTTAGTGTTAGAATAGAATATACTTTATTAGCCATGTTACACAAGGTAATTGGAATTTGTCTTTTCACATATCTCTCCTAGATACACACACACATAGTCCCCTATACATATGTGTTCCATCAGAGAGATCCGAGCGCAGGGTTTGCATAGGTACTAGGAGTACTGGGTACTACACACACTATCAGGCCTTAAAACATGTCCTGTCTGCCTGTCTGTCTGCCTGTGCCAGGATGGTGCTGAGGTCAGTGTTGGGCACACGCTGGTCCTGCAGAACGCCTCATTCGACACCGCTGGGGAGTACGTCTGTGAGGTCACGGTTCCGTCTCTCCCTGGCCTGCAGACCAGCGGCTCCACCCACATCATCGTCGAGGGTGAGTCCCAACCACACCGCCACACCCCACACCGCGCACGCCACACGCCACACGCCACACCGCCACACCGCACACCCCACACCGCCACACCGCCACACGCCACACGGCCACACCCCACACCCCACACCCCACACCCCACACCGCCACACCGCACACGCCACACCCCACACCGCCACACCCCACACCGCACACCCCACACCGCCACACCGCCACACCGCCACACCGCGCACGCCACACCCCACACCCCACACCGCCACACCCCACACCGCGCACGCCACACGCCACACCGCCACACCGCACACCCCACCGCCACACGCCACACGGCCACACCCCACACCCCACACCCCACACCCCCACACCCCACACCGCATTACAGGCATTTAGCATTACATTACATTGATTGCATTACAGGCATTTTCTTATCCAGAGCGACTTACAGTTTACATTTCTTTACAATCCATTTATACAGCTGGATATTTTACTGAAGCAATTCAGGTTAAGTACCTTGCTCAAGGGTACAACGGCAGTGTCCCACCTGGGGATTGAACCTGCAACCTTAATGTTACAAGCCCAGCTCCCTAACCATTATACCACACTGCCTGCAATACAAGAAGCTCTTCATGTGCAGGTAACTGACAAAGTAAAGCAAAACCCTGAGGACATGAAGGGTTCTGGCGGCTCTGTTATGGTGTGCGGTGCATTTTTCTGGCATAGGTTAGGTCCACTCAGTCCCTTAGAGGGCAAGATAGGCACCAATAAATGCAAAGCCATTCTGAGTGATCACCTTCATCCTGTGGTGAAGCATTTCTATCCCGATAGGAGTGATGTCTTCCTGGATTACAGTGCCCCCATCCACAGGGCATGAGTGGTCACTGAATGGTTTGATGAGCATGAAAACGATGTAGACCATGTGCCATGGCCATCTCAGTCTCCAGATCTCAACCCAACTGAACACTTATGGGAGATTCTGGAGCGCCGTCAGAGAGAGCGTTTTCCACCACCATCAACAAAACACCAAATTATGGAATTTCTTGTTGAATAATGGTGTTTCATCCCTCCAATAGAGTTCCAGACATTTGTAGAATCTGTGCCAAGGTGCATTGAAGCTGGACTTGTGGTTTGTGGACCCAACGCCCTATTAACACACTTTATGTTGGTCTTTCCTTTATTTTGGCAGTTAACTGTATAACACTCTTCATGTGAACATTTTAGGGCACCTTACGAGAAAATGTAAATTAAGATGAAGAAATGTAACAAACCAGAATCAGATAAAAGTCTAAGAGGCATAGGCACTTAAGACCTGATTTACAAGAGCCAGCTGTAGCTGCACCTCTGCTATGGCACGGAATTGAGTCCCAGAGACTAAGCAGAACAGCTCAAAGCTCATTTCCCTGACTGTGAGGGATCACCTCAAAATCAGCAGTTGCTGAATGAGCATGACTGGGAATGCAAGGTTCAATTGAATAATGCAAGTTTGAAGGCCACTACTATAGGTACTAAGCAACACCTTAAATTCAACACCTGAATTTTATAAGAGCCAATGCACTGACATAAGGGCAGGGGTGATATATTGTGAGCGGTGTGTGGGTAAGCATGCCATTCTGTACTAGTTGGGAGCTGCTGTAATGTAAACTCTGGTAAACGAAGGAGCAGAGTGTTAGTATAATCCAGCATAGACATTGTATATATACAGCGTGTCAGCTTTTTTCTCTGTCAAAATTGGCCTCAATTGCGGAATATTGTGCACGAGACAATTGAGCTAATGTGAGCATCCAGGCACAGCTCATGATCCATTATACATAACTAGTTCTTGAATGTTTCAGAGAAAGGCCATCAAATCTGATGTCTACACATCTACACACACCACAACCCCACTCCACACAGTCCTCTGCCACACCGCACAACAAGAACTCCACACCACACACCTCACAACCTTGGTGCAGGGTGAATGGAGATTCTCCCAGCCAGCTATTTTACAGTATTAACTGAACTGGGCAAGATGTACAATACTACTGCATCAAATAAAGTATTAAGTCAGGCAGTGTAGTGTAGTGTAATGGTTAGGGAGCTGGGCTTGTAACTCAGGGGTTGCTGGTTCAATTCCCAGGTGGGGCACTGCTGTTGTACCCTTGAGCAAGGTACTTAACCTGCATTGCTTCAGTAAAATATCCAATAGCTGTATAAATGGATTGTATGTAAAGAAATGTAAACTGTGTAAGTCGCTCTGGATAAGAGCGTCTGCTAAATGCCTAAAATGTAATGTAAATGTAAGTCCTTGTGTGTAGAAGGGTCAGAGGTTAGGGTCAGAGGTTAGGGTTAGGGGATTGGCAGGTAGGTGGTGAGAGTTAGGGATAGGGTTAGGGTAGATCTTACTAACATGGCCTCTTCACATTCTCCCAGGTGCGCCAGAGATCAGAGACCCAGAAGCCACAGCCATGGAGGAAATTGTGGAGAAGTCTGTGAACCTGAGCTGTGAGGCATGGGGGTACCCAAAACCCGTCATCACCTGGAGCAGCACCGGTGCCAAGGTACCCGGACGCATCTCTCTCCTCCATCTCCTCCGTGTGTCACCAGAACAGCAGAGCAATTTATCCTGCAAGTTCCTCTCCAGCAGTGGCTACATTAAAAATAATGCCTCTCTATCCCTATCCCTCTCCCTTTCACTTTCTATGCGTCTTCCTCTGTAAAAACACATTTACAACACAAGACTCCTGTCCCTCTGTCTCTTTCTGTTTCTCTCTCTCTTTCACTCTTTATCTCTCTCTCTTTCACTCTTTCTTTGCCTCTTCCTCTGTAAAAACACATTTACAATACGTGATGTCATAGGGAATGATATTAGCCATTTATCTTCTGGTAATTCCTGGATCCTGTCCTGCACAAACATCCTGTTTTGGATGTATACCTGATGCAGTGCTCCTGCTGTTAAGATTATGACATAATTACCGCGTCCTCTCTTTGTGTCTATCAGAACTGGCGCGAGGTGTCAAACAGAGCAACTGACAACAGTGCTCACAGTGTGGTGACCTTCACAGTGACCTCTGACCTCACAGCCGCCTGCAATGCAACCAATGATATTGGCACAGACACTAAATTCTTTAACATCAAAGCCAGTGAGTCCTCTCTTCTTCCCCTCTCATGTACAGACATCATGTTGGTTCCCCAACTTATTACAAATTAGCATTCATTTACACACTCATTATGAACAAACATTCCCTTACACACGTATTACAAAATTATTATTATGCATTATTACATTGCACACTCATTACAAATATATAAATTACATTACACGCTCATACATATATGAGTTACATTGCACACTCATTACAAAGAAACACTATATTACATTAAACACTCATTTTAAAAAACAATGGCAACAGGCACAGCTGAAGGGAGTTGAATTCACTTTATGTTGAATTCACTTTATGACCAAAATAAATCTTTATAATGTGCAATAACAGGCATTCGTAATGTTTTATAATGTTAATTGTAGGTGGTGTCAAGGGTAACTAATTACCAGCCATATTATTGCCTCCCTTTATTATCCATGAGAATACAAATAATTAATAAGGGTTTTGCCCAAATCACTATGAATAGAGGAAGTTTCCTGTCTCCTGAAAACATGAATATTTTCATTAGTTATATGAGAGTTACACAGAAAGTATCAGACCTCATTTCCAAAGGATAAATGATCATACTTTTGCATATTTCCATACTTGCATATTCCTACTGAACGTCCTATAACAATTAAGTGATGTAATTCCAAAATAAAGATATTTAACTGGGTTGGTCATTTGAGACGATACCAGTGGGTAACGTTGAAGGCACACAGTGGAATGGTGATGTGACCCCATTCTCTGTTCTCTTTTACAGTTCCCTTGACCACTTCAAGCTCCAGAGGTAAGTTCTGGGTGCGGTGTGATTGAAGGTCCTAGCTGTGATGTCATTTAACGTAAAGCTAGGGAAGAGGGGAAATTGGGCTTCCTGCCCGCAGCGATAACCTCTGCAGTTTGTCCTTCAGTCTTGTCTCCATGAAGGATTACCAGGCCTGGTGACAAAAGTAAAACAAAGGAATCCAAAGTGTTGAGGAAAGTGGTGATAAATTATCAGACAGAGAATGCGTGGTTGGAGAGAGTGATACATTAGCCATTAGACATTGGCATGGTATTTATGTCAATAATTTTGGTATCAAATATCAGAAAGCTCATTACTAAAGGTTTCCGAGGTAGATATAATATTCATTAGGAAAATATCTGAATTCGTATTAGTGGTTCTTAATTATTTCATAGTGGTGCTAAAGACGAGCTACCCAGATGAAGGCTCTTACTGTTTAATTGAATAGTTGCGGTGAGAGTGCTTGCAAATGAATTCCCACATCATCGTTTGCCCTTTGACAAGACCTCGTATTCTGTTTATATTGTACATAGAAACAAAGAGGTTTGGGTGCCGTGGAACAACATTATTTACAGAAACATGATTTACCGTCTGTGCCCTCAGTATAGCAAGAGCTGCACTCACTGATTCGGTGGGGGTGATAATGGCAAAAGCACTCCTCCTTGTTAGTGCTCTGTCTCCTGACTCTAATTTCCTCTGCTCTCAGTTTGCACCGTGTCCCAAAATCTCAGCCTGACGTCAGTACAAAGAGTGCACAACTTTATTTACATAAATTAGATTAGCTGGGTGCTCCTG